>OY978505.1:13332308-13674922 GCA_963854855.1 Nasturtium officinale
GGATACGTAAAAAAGCCTACTAACCCTACAATAATTAAGAGACCCTTCACATTTTAGATTTTTGTCAAGAAAGTTTTAAAAAATCGATTTCAGAATGAATAACTGCTACCAACTCTTAATTGTGGTCAAGGAGAGGACAAACAATATAGCATTTATAGTTTCAACTTTTTCTTGTGCTTTTTACCCGAGAGATAGTATTTGAAATAAACCGAACTTGTGCAAGTAACGTTGCATAATTGGCAGAACCTCGGGGTACTCTTGTTTTCAACGACCAAATGAGAGTTCATTAGCTTCCTGGGGTCAGTTTGTTTAAGAACCTTGGAAGCAGAGCCAGCTGTAACTATGCTTGTCCATGACAATACTGTCTTTGCAGCTGAAATTAGAAAGGGAGAAGCTGCATTCTATGGTCGTACCAGAAGAATGTTGTACTTCTTCATCTGCAACTGGTGAATAACATAAGAGAAGTCTCCATCACCAGAGATGAGTATTATATGAGCAGGAGCTCTATTTTCCATTGCCCATAATAACATATCTACAAGGATCTTCTTGTCACTCCCGTCTTTAACTCCTGTTATAACAAACAGAACCGATCTAATGTTCCTTTTCAACAGAACCGATCTAATGTTCTCAGCAATTGCATGGCCATCATAATCTTTGGGGACCTTGAAGTTCTCGATGTCCCACCACACTGACGTTTTCGCCGTTGAATATTCTATCTCTGCTGAGTCCCCCGTCAGTCCCCTCCGTAGTTAAAAACTTGAGCCCAGCACGCGGGAAAACAGTCGCTGCCGAACAGAAGGAAGGATTTGATTGTCTATCTCCACCACAACGACGACGGTTTGGCTCTGACGTCAGCCTTCGTTTCATTTTCTTGTAAGAATTAGAGGGAATGTTTTTGTTAACTAATGAGTAAGTGTAACGACAGATAAACGCTAAGAAAATAAGATATACTCTCTTAAGAATTTCCCCTTAATATAACTTCAGCATCTCTTTTATTCTCTCAAAATCGAGCAATTTAAACTCGTCCCATTCAGTCAAAACCCAAACTCCATGAGTACCTTTCATTGCTTCATAAGCATCAAAGACCACACTCACGTCCTTCAGATCCTCAGAGCTCAATGGTCTTATTAACCGAGCTGATTAAATGGGGCGGTCCCAATCAATTATCTCAGCATTCAAATCCCTTAGATCTGTTCTTTAGAAACAAGCTTTATCCCCAATCAAACCTATACAAACGCTGATCCTGGTGTCGCACGGGTGTCCCCCGTATTTTTCTTAAACGTGAATCCAAAAATCGCTATTTTCACGGAAACCGTGTTGAACATTGAGGAAACCATCCGGTTAACGAACCGGTTCGTCTGGTAATCATTGATTTTGATCACTTGTTTCCAGTTGTCAGCCACTTGTCAGACGGTTACAAACTCATCATCTATAACAAATATTCAATGTCCCAGTTTTAACTTTTAGTTAAATGCATCATTATTCGGACGAAGAACCTCTCACCCAGACAAAAGTAATAGAAAACAAATATTAGGATCTTTGTCTTTACAGACAGAGAGGTCTGAGGCCAACATCCTGACTTTTCACTCAAATTTGCAAAAACTGAAAACACAACAAAAAGCCTAAGCAACAAGCGACAAATCTATAATTTAACACTAATTAATTTCATGAAGTAGAATGAAAAAGAAGGTCAAAGATGATTTAAAATATAGTCATAAGTCGCTCAGAATAAAAAGAGATGCAAGAGTGAAAAACAAAAACTGATAAAAACAAAAATGAGAGGGAATTCTAAAACTGGTTTTTAAATGCAAAACATTCCATAACTAAATCTCAACCATAAACCTTGACCATCTGTTGTTGTGACTTGATTTAGATGTCAGCTGCGATCCTTCCCGCCACTTGGTCAAGATCTCTCTGACCACTTGATGTGATCTTCCTCCCCCTGGTTACATAAAAATTTGTTATCATTAGCTAGAGATGATAAACTGCATTCATAGGTGTGTTAGTAAATGAAGCAGTGGCACATTATGAAACCATATATACAATGCCAGTGAGTACAAATGTCTGTCACAGTTGGCAGTTTTAAGACAGCAGGTATCACATCCAAATGTAAAAATTGTGTTACACAAGTTTTGAACTCCTACCAATCGTTTATACCAGTATTTATTTAAGTGATGCCAAGGAGAAATGGAAACAAGAGGCTATATAAACTCACCCCTTAGTGTCAAGGTCTACAATGTTCATGGTCTGGAGTTGCTGAAGAATGTGACGAGCAACACCACCACTGCTCTTGCAGAAATGAGGAGGACGGCTTCCGTTCCTCTTGCTTCCTCCATAGATTCTACGGAAAGCACCAACTCCTAGACCACCCCTCAGGTAGATTTTCCTTGCCATGGATGCTAAAAAGGAAGAAATTTGTCTCAGAAAAAACAGATATTAATACACGATTTAATTCATAGATGCAAGCATTAAGAGCACGCCAAAGTCCACTATGTAGAAGAAGGCTTGATCAGATGTTGTACATACCGGCTCTGATGTAGTACCAGTCAGGGTCGTATGGAGCAAGCTCCTTAAGTTTACCAGTCTTGACGATGTCAGTCCACAAAGGCAGCTCAATCTACATGAAAGTAACAAACATTGAAATCAATAGCAAAAACACGTCGTGCTAATAATGCCAAAAAAACAAACCCAAGCATCCAAGACCAATACTAATCTAGGATTTTAACAAATCAATGTTTAGACCTTACTGAGATTCACAGTTACAAGCCAAATAAATCGTAGAATTAAGATTATTAAGATTCAGTCGACCAGCGATTATCCGACTAACATGAGGTAAATGTAATCCCAAACAACAATCTATGGATTATAACAGGAAAATGTCGATGGGGACCAAGAGCTTAGAACTATAATTCGTCAGATTTACCTTTCCGGAGCGCTTGAGATGGGCAGCGTAAGCCTTGACGAACTCGTGTGGAGAGACATCCTTCACCGTTTTCCCTGTCGCCATTCTTCTTCTTCTCCTTCTGCTACGGCGTCGGCGCTGCTTGGAGTCTTCGAGACGGGATTGAGAGGATTTTTGTTAAAACGAAATTAGGGCTTTTGAGGAGTTCTGTGAGGAGACTTTACATAATTACCCTTGACGTTTTGGTTCCTGGGCCTATCACATATCTTCGGCCCGTATTTGACCAAAATATCAAATATGGTTATATTTCAATTCAATTCAATGAAACATTATATTACATTGATAAAATAGATATTTTAAGAAAAAAGTTAGAAATATAACTCAGGTGAAATCTTGAGCTCTGTCAAAATCCAAATATTCAACTAGCGATCATAAGTTCATAAGATAATAAAATCCGGGCGTACCCCAGTTATTCAACTAGCGATCACAAGTTCATCAAATACAAAAAAAAAAAAAAAATCAATTAACAAAAGGTGGGAGTAATTATACCACTTTCAGTTTTGGAATCCGCTTGTAAATATAGACATAAACACATCCATCTCACATTTCTTCAAAGAGATACCAATCTCGACACCACCGACCCCATCTCTCCTCTTTGACATAGAAAACTCATCGTTCTTGTACATAGACATAATCTTAGTAAGAACGGGTCTTCCCCACCCGAAATCCATTTCGTAAAATCCATACTGGTTAGACCCGTTTACGGTCAATAGTTGTGTACCTGATTTCATCATCTTCGTTCCTTCCTCATACAGTTTCCAGCTTGACTCAACCCCTTGTGAATCCAATCCTTTGATCGAGTCACTGAGGATTTCTACGGTATTAATGAATCCATCTTCTCCCAAAAATGTCTTCGCTTTATATCCATAAACATCCATGGGTAAAACACAATTCCCGAAGTAGGTCTCAGGAACTGGTGGGTCTAACCGGTTTCTGAAATCAGCAGCGTACATGAAACGAACCGGTCGATCTACGTCGCCTCCACGCGCCTTCACCATGCATGCCCACACATAAGCATACGTGACTACGAACGTTGACAAGTGGAGCTTGGAGCGAGTTGATTCTTTCTTGGCTCGCTCCTTGAGTTTCTCGATGTTTTCAGGAGTCAGCTCGATCGTAGTTCCAAGGACGTTGTCGGCGGCGGTGTTGATCTCTTTGACTGGAGACAGCTTCAGGGTTCTTGCACTCTCTTCATCCTCTGAGAGATAAGGAAGAAGTTGTAAGTCCAGCTGGAACATTGATGACTGTACGATCTAATACCGTTGGTAAAAGTTTTGGTATGTTTCCGTATTTACATGTGTGAGCCCATGATTTGTTAAATTTTTTAACCGTTTTGCCGTCCATGACAACATGGTGGACTATGGTTCCAATGCAGAAGCCTTGGTTCGGGAACAAAGTGATTTGCAAAGAAACAACAGATGCCGAGTCAGAGGAAACCGGTAACTCGGGTATAAGAGGACGTAACTCTAGCTCAGGAAGAAGCCCTCGGCCAGAAATACGATAGAAATCTGCGTCAGTCTCGGCCACTGTGAGAGAGATAGTGTCTTGCGGGAGCACAACGAGACACGGCTTAGGATCTAGGGCAGCCCACTTAAGTTGACCGGTGAGTGGAAGAAAATGTGTGAGGATAAGGGAAAGAGATCGCTCGAGCTTAGGGAGGATCACGGAGTAGAACGAGTCCCGTGATGATTCCACGAGTTTGTAAAAGAAGATTTGCTCGGTAGGGTTTAGTTTTAGCCACTGTAAATCGAAGAAAGAGAGGGGGACAATGAGCGGGTCAATGGAGTTGGTTACTGGCCTAACTCGGGAGATCTTTAACACATTTATCGCCATCTCACTTGCACACTCTCGTTTGTACAACTTATCCAACAGTCTCTTGTTAGTATAAAAATATTGTATTAGTGAAGGAGTTAATTCACCCAATGGCAAATGGAGTCGATTTTTATAATAACAAAGGAAGCCAAAGCACTATCTCTTTAGCCCTGAAAAGTGAAAACAAAGAAAGCCTGGCCACGTATATTAATTAAGGCATGGGAAACTGATACTGGTGAAGATTGCGACGTAGTAATTATGCCGATTCAACTTTAAATTTTTATTAATAAAAAAAAAGTTTAGGTTGGGCGAGTTTAAAGTTTGGGCATGTCTAAATTTCCAGTCATTATATTTGTAGCTGTTAAAATAATTTATCCATGTGTGATAGTTTTATACGGAGACCGAAACGGGATGTAAATCGACTATCCTAATTATCATTTTCTAATTTAAATTTTGACTATCCTTATACTTTTAAAAAATTTCCATGTCACCTATTTTGAAATTCTCTAAATTATTTGAATTTTCCAATTTTAGATTTGACTTTGACTCGAATCGTGAGAGTTTGAATAATGAAAAAATATTACAATTTGATATAGTTATTTTTTTTTTTTGGGGCATGGGTCCGCAATAGCAGATATTTTTGTTCACTTTCGTGTAGTGATAATAGTATTTTTTGGGGCATGGGTTCGCAATAGCAGATATTAAACTGAAGACACTAATTAAGAAAGAAAAATAAAAGTATTTTTAATATGTATTAGCTCTATTTTTTATAAAACTGGAGACACTAAAAGTGTTTTTAACTTGTCTAAAAATACTCTTAGTATATGTATTAGCTCTATTTTTTATTTTAACATTTAATAAATAAAATTCATTAAAAATATTATGGATGTGTTCTGGTCCTTCTGGATAGGGATGGTCTTATATGGGGTTTACAAGCCGAATCCATTTAGAGCCATCCCTTCCCCTTTAGAGGATCAAGATCAGTTTACAAAGAGCACTTGGTCTGGACATAAACCATCAACATCACACATAGCCGTTTAAATGTATTATTTATTAAATATTATTAATATTAAAATTAAAGACATTATATTCTTATAAAATTTTAAATATAAGACAATTTTCTAATTTTAAATACACTTTTTATTTTAATTGAATTTTATTTAAATACATGTACGCTAAAAATAACTAATATGATTGTTCTATTCTATTTAAAATTAAATAATATTAAATTTAATATTATAACATTTTAGAAGATTATTATATTTTCTCTATGTAAACAGTATCTTCCACCGTACATATAACATTGTCTTTAATTAAATATAACACACAATCTTTTATTTTAGTTAGCTAGTCTTATAACATTGTCTTTAATCTATAACATTGTCTTTAAACTAACTATGAATGGAGCTAGTCTTATGCATCTCAACATTAATTTAATAATTATTTATTTTAATTAATTATAAAATTAAAGTGTAATTTTAAACAAAATATACTAATGAAATAATGAAGACACATGTAGAATGGGCTTCTTATGGAACGAGTTTCTTCTTTCAGAACATTTGAGAACCTTTCATTATTTTTCTCTCCCAGTATATTACTAGTTTCAATATTCAAATTACGAGTTTATAGTTAGTTAAGATATTCCCAATGAAGATATTTTTAAAGCAGTTTCATTGAGTTTCTAATCCCCCATTAAAATAAAGAAAAACTTAAAAATAATGTAAGAGAAGAAATACGCTATCTGATCTAACAACATCTGTATCGGTAGAACCCATTTTGGGGTTCTTAAAAAATTTTAAAATTAATATTTAAATTTAAATAAAAAAGATTGTCTAATAAGAATAAAACACATGGAATAAGGATTTCTAAAATTATGTAAAATCGACTCTAAAGCTTCTTAAATAAGAACCGTATCTAACATTTTTTCCTACTTTACTCTAATTTATTAATTTTATATTTGTAGAACCACAATAAAAAGAACCGATGGAAGTATCATTTCTATACATCAGTCTCAACCAAGTTAGTCATACTCTCTTTTCACCTATTTAGAAGTTTTAATTTATAGCATTTGCATAAAAAGAAACGATTCCAAATATCTGAATGGTATTAAATTCTTACACCCAAAAAAATCTTATACAAAATTAACTTTACATGATTTGAAAGAATACGAATTAAATCTTCTACAAAATGTGTTCATATCGCTTTTTATAGTCATACGTTATCTTTTTACCATACGTATTAGGTTATATGTCATAAATTCAACTATTTAGGTTCATCAACTCTCTGGTTCGTACTTGGTTCTTTTTTTTTAAAAATTAGAGTAATTTCTAGTTTCATCATTGGAGCTCCAGTTCTGAGCTCTAATTAATAAGCTTTAATTTGTAAAACTCTTCCCTTCTCCTATTTTAGATAGAATGCTCATTAGCAAAAAGAAAAAAAAACTGTTGTAGATTTGTTTTTATATTGTTTGATTCAATATACATGATTTGTTTCCGGCCCGTTTATTTTGAAAATTTCCCTTCAGTTATTATATATATCAGGTTATGTTTGCTTTCAATTTACTTCGTAATTATCTCTGGTTACTACTGATTACTAAAATTTTGTATTGCAAAACGTTTTTACATTGATCATATATAACCGTATAGGAAAAGTTTGGATTCAAACTCAGATGAATACTTGAGTTCTGTCAAAATCCGAATATTTTTGTCACATAAAGCGTTAAACAATCAGAGGGTTTACAATGATTGTCTACATAGTACTGGGGCTCGTTCCCTTGCCCATATTGTTAATCAATTTACTTATCGAATTAAACCAGACCACCTTGGTTCTTCCGAATACTGTATAGTATATCTGAGCGGATAAATTTACATAATAATAATATAATATACTGGCAGAGCAGCCAGAAACACATGCATACGTAGCATACTACAATACAAATCCGGGCATAGCCACCACAAGCTCAAATAGATAAGAATACACAGGAATAATCAAAGCTGGAAATAATTAGTTCGCTTTCAGTTTTCGAATCCATTTGTAAATAAAGACATAAAAACATCCATCTCACATTTCTTCAAAGAGACGCCAATCTCGACACCGCCGACCCCATCTCTCCTTTTTGACATAGAAAACTCATCGTTCTTGTAAAGAGACATAATCTCAATGTGAATGGGTCTTCCCCACCCGAAATCGGCTTCGTAAACTCCAAACTGGTTAGACCCGTTTACGACCAACAGTTGTGTACCTAATTTCATCGTCTTTGTTCCTTCCTCGTACAACATCCAGATTGACTCAACCCCTTGTGAACCCAAACCTTTTACGGAATCGCTGAGAATTTCTACGCTATTCACGTATCCATCTTCTCCCAAAAATGTCTTCGCTTCGTATCCGTATAAATCCATGGCTAAAACACAAGTTCCGAAGTAGGTCACAGGAACTGGCTGGTCTAACCGGTTTCTAAAATCAGCAGCGTACATGAAACGAACCGGCCTATCCACGTTGCCTCCACGCGCCTTCACCATGCATGTCCACACATGGGCGTAAGTGACTACGAACGTTGACAAGTGAAGCTTAGAATGACTTGACTCTTTCTTGGCTCGCTCCTTGAGTTTCTCGATGTCTTCAGGAGTGAGCTCGATCGTGGTTCGGAGGACATTATCGGCGGTGTTGATCTCTTTCACTGGAGGTAGCTTTAGGGTTCTTGCGTTTTCTTTATCCCCCGAGAGATACGGAAGAAGTTCAAACATCTTCGGTTCGAGTCCAGCTGGAATGTTGATGACCGAACGATCTAAAAGTGTTGGTAACATTTTCGGTATGGTTCCGTATTTACATGTGTGAGCCCATGATTTGTTAAATTTTTCAGCGCTTTTGCCGTCCAAGACGACATGGTGGGCAGTGGTTCCGATGCAGAAGCCTTGGTTCGGGAACAAAGTGATTTGCAAAGAAAAAACAGATGCTGAGTTGGAGTCGACTGGTAACTCGGGTACTAGAGGGCGTAACTCTAGTTCGGGACGAAGCTCCCTGCCAGAAATACGAGAGAAATCTTCGTCTGTCTCCGCCACTGTGAGTGAGATAGTGTCTTGCGGGAGCACAACGAGATACGGCTTAGGATCTTGAGCACCCCACTTAAGGTGACCGGTCAGTGGAAGAAAGTGTGTGAGGACAAGGGAAAGAGATCGCTCGAGCTTTGGAAGGATCAGAGAGTAAAAAGAGTCGCGTGACGATTCTGCGAGCTTGTAAAAGAAGACTTGCTCGGTAGGGTTTAGTTTTAGCCACTGTAAGTCGAAGAAAGAGAGGGGGACAATGAGCGGGTCAATCGAGTTGGTTGCAGGGCTGACTCTGGAGATCTTGATCACATTTATCGCCATCTCACTTGCACACTCTCGTTTATATAACCAACAGTCTCTTGTGGGTATGAAAATATTGTATGAGTTTATTCACCCCGTTGCCAATGGAGTCGACTTTTATAATAACAAGGGAAGGCAAAGCTTTTAAAACAAAATATAAAATAAAATAAAAATAATGAAAGGAAGGCAAAACATTTCCTCATTCATCCAAAAATAACTCGGCCATGTTATTATAAAAAAAAATGACAAATTTATCTTAATAATTAGGTATATCCGCATATTCCCGCACGATCTGGAATTAAATCTGTTATTTATTATATAATTAAGTATAACTCGAGATATATTACATCTATATATATATATATATGATTGTACTTAATTATAAATATGATGATGGATGATTGTATCTAATTATAACCTATGGTGATTGTTTTACAATGTGAAATTTAAAATAAAAGTTTGAAATAAAATAAAAAAAAGATGCATTTCTCAATGATGATTACAAAAACACAAGAATTGAGAGTAAATCTCATATCTTTAGCCCTACAAAACAAAGAAAGCCGAGCCGTATTAATTATACTATTCAACTTTTTTTTTTTTTTTTTTAGAAAAAAATAAAAACAATGTTAGGTTTGGCCGTTTGGGGGATATGTCTAAATTTGCCGTCAATATATTGTAGCTATTAAGACAGAAACGGATTATAAAACGACTATATCCGAATTATTCTATTTCTCATTTAAATTTTGAATATCCTTATATTTTATATTTTTTTGAATTTTGCACTGTCACTTTGAAATCCTCTATTTTACCTGAATTATCCAATTTAGATTTGACTTTTAGTCGAATCAGTGTAACTTTGACTAATGAAATATTGCAATTTAGAAATTGTTATTAAATTATTTTTTGGGGCATGTGTCCGTAATAATTTTTTGTTCCCTTAGGTGATAATAGAGTAATCACTTATCATATATTAGATGTGGCTTGTGGGGTTTAGAATCCGAATCCATTATAATATTACGCGTTCTAATAAATAATTAAAAGTCCCCATTGTGTATCTAGCTGTCAATTTTAACCGCTCTAATTGTGCCCCTATCCCTCCCTTTAAGCCGCCCTTCCCCAAATTGGTCAAAGTCAAACTCTCTTTTTCATCCATTTTGAGCATTTCCAGGAAGGAAAAAAACTCTTCCAAATTTCTCACAATTTTAATTATATTTTTTCATATCATTTAAATAATAAAAAGAAATTTTTGTTTTACTGAGGTTCTATAACAAAAACTGATTCTTATATTTTCTTTTCAGGTTCTATTATTTATTTATATATTCTTATATTATTATTAAAACTATTATACATGAGAGCATATTTTTTTAACTCACATACGTAGTTAGAGTAAATGTCACAAATTCAACTCGACGGTTGGGTGGTAGTGGTGAAGGCGTAAAGGCAGCCCAACAACTCTTTGGGCTCGTAATTTCTAGTTTCAACATTAGACTTCCAATTCTGGGCTCTAAATGGGCTTTATAAAACTCGTTGAATTGAACCAAAGGAATAAGAAGCCGAAAACAGTCAAGCCTCCGTCGGCGTCGGAGCTAACGTCAGCAGCAAAGAGGCAGTGAGTGTGAGAAAGAGAGGGTAGGAATGGTAGGAGTTGAAAAGAGGTCGGAGATGATGCATAATCTGTTCGGAGATCAATCGGAGGAAGAAGAGATCGATTCCGAACATGAGTCCAATCCTCAGCCCAATTATGCTTCCGTAATCCCTCTCCCTCTTTATCTCCTTTGGACTATAGACTTTGGCATGTTTATGTATCCGAACCTATGTGTTTCTTCTCTTAGGCCCTGAATTTAGGGTTTTAGGTGAATTGCTAGTAGGCCTAATTCTGAGATCAACATGGTTTATTGAATGATTCTATGACATGATGTTGTTTGATTTCTTGCTTTTTTCTTTAATCGGAATATTCAACATCTGTGAAAATCTGGCTCAACTTTCCAATTTAAACACCACTAGGATGAGGCAGAGGGCGGGATGGATCCTGAAGGAGAACCTGAAGCTGAGGTTCAAGTTCACGGAGAGGCTCAAGCTGCTGAGTTTGATGGGGAACATGCTGATTCTGGAGAAAGTGAGGGTGAGAGGGAGCAAAGTTCACAGGAGGTTGATGTTGCTGATCCACTTGAGGAAAGTGAAGCAAGAGATACCGAGAGCGATAACAAAGACGGGCAGAGAGTTGCTACAAACAGGAGACAGAATTTTGTCGACAGTGGATCAGAGAGGTCTGTTGAAAAGCATTATGATTCTCAAGATGAAGAGGTTGATCAGGCTAGAAGTCCAAGATCACCTAGTGAGGACAAGGAAGAAGCTAAAGTTGCACTGTCAGACGTAAATATTCGTAATGTTTTTGGGTCTTCCGATGATGAAGATGCAGAAGAATATGTTCGGAATGACATTGAGCAGGATGAACATGTGAGTCTTGCATCTCATATTCTGTTTCAGT
This sequence comes from Nasturtium officinale, assembly GCA_963854855.1. Classification (NCBI taxonomy): domain Eukaryota; kingdom Viridiplantae; phylum Streptophyta; class Magnoliopsida; order Brassicales; family Brassicaceae; genus Nasturtium; species Nasturtium officinale. The sequence continues at coordinate 13,343,914 of OY978505.1, forward strand.
TTACAGAATATCTGTTTTCTTTCCAGTTTCTTCTCCCTTTTAGAACCATATGATGTTGCATGTATTTACAATCAAGTGTCTAATTTTTCAGAAATCACCAATCGAAGATGAAGAGGGCTCTGATAAGGATCTGAGACCCGACGATATGGTGCTTGATGATATGGTCCCTGAAGAGTATCCTCAATACGAGTCAGACACTGACCATGTTGAAACTAGGTACAGGGAGAGACCAGTTGGTCCCCCTTTGGAAGTGGAGGTTCCTTTCCGCCCTCCTCCAGCTGATTCCGTGAAGGTATATGTGCTTTATGTTGCTAATATAATCTCTGCTGACATGGCTTCGAGTCTATAGTTTGTAATCTATTGGAGTTTTCCTTTGCTGATACTTCCGAGTTTTCAAAATGTATCATATCACTATAGTTCGAAAACGTGAGTATCTTATGTCTTTAATGTGGAGTACCATTGCATTGAAACTTGCTTCTACATTTACTTAGTATGAAGGTTCATTTGTTGTACAGGATAGTGCTGTTCAGTCTTACATTTGGGACCTCCCATTTTCTAGTTTTCTATCTGTAGTCAAGATTTTGTAAGCTAAAATGTGGTTCTTCCCATTACCTTTTCTATCTTTGATCTTTTTGCAGATGAACATGATTATAGTTTCCAATATCATGGGCATTGATCCAAAGCCATTTGATGCAAAAACATTTGTTGAGGAAGACAAATTTGAGAGAGATGAATCTGGAGCAAAGAAGCGTATTCGTTTGGAAAATAACATTGTTCGCCATAGATTTGCTATTGTTAGTACTTCTGATCTACCAATTTCATGAACTGGCATTTCTTGGTCAGGTTTCAAAGAATTGCTGGTAAATAGAAAATGTAATGGTTGATCATGTTAACACAGCTACAGAATTTTGAGGCAATTTTTGTATTCTCTAATTAGGTTACTTTGTTTTTTACAGTACGGACATGTGTTTAGATGGTTGGAATTAGATTTTATGATGTCTCTGTTCAACGGTTCTTCTAGTCCTTTAGGCTTCATTTGAAATCTGCCCATAAACAAGAGTCTCTTGGTCTTTCTTGGTTTTGTTGGGGTGGTTGCGCACTGCACTGATTTTCTTCTACTTTTGCTGCAGTCTACTAAGGTCATGTTATGTCCATATGCAGAGTGAAAGTAATGCTCGGTTTGTAAGGTGGTCAGATGGAAGTTTACAGCTATTGATAGGAAACGAAGTTCTTGATATTACTGAACAGGATGCAAATCAAGACCAGAATCACCTCTTTATCAAACATGAAAAGGTGTTATTTCGTCATTCCTACCTTACTTACTGGTCGATTTGTAGTTGCTTCAGCCTCCTAGGAGTTGAAATTATCCTGCAAATCAACGATCAAATGATTAATTTTGGAGGACCCATATGGTTCTCTACACTAAACGGAAACTTTTCTCATCTGGAAACCAAATGTCTCCAAAGTGGTCTAACTTTGGTTAGAGAATAAAACCAGCTGTGAGGTATCTCAAATCTTACATTATCTGGATGTTGGTGTAGGGGATCCTTCAATCACAAGGAAGAATTTTGAAGAAAATGAGATTTATCCCATCATCTCTATCGTCAAATTCCCATAGGCGTTTGACTGCCCTTGTTGACCTGAGGCAGAAGAAGGGCTTCAAAGTTAAGAACTGTGTCACTGACATTGACCCTGAGAGGGAGAAGGAGAAGAGAGAAAAGGTAACCCTTAATTGAGCTCAGACAATCCAACTGTAGTTTTGTAGAATTTACTCAAATGTTATCTCATATTCTGAAGGCGGAAAGCCAAACCCTCAAGGCTAGTACAAAGCTGAGTCAGGCGAGGGAGAAAATTAAGCGCAAGTATCCACTTCCTGTTGAAAGGAGACAGCTTTCCACTGGGTACTTGGAAGGTGCTCTTGACGAGGTCTGTTTAATTAGTTCGTGTACTTTCCATTTTCTAAACTAACGATTTCCCAGTAATGACTGATTGTTTCTTGAAACCAGGATGAAGAGGCAGACCACTATGGTTCACACCGCTCAAACCGTGGCTATGAGGAGGATCTCGAAGCTGAAGTGCAACGGGAACGCCGAATTATGAACGCCAAGAAGGTAAACAAAACAAAAACTCACAACTCTCGGAATGCAAAAGACATTAGAAATGAGACAATTATTTAACCGCTTCTTCCTGGGGTTAAACCAGAGCCACAAAGGCTTTCCAGGGAGGTCTGCGATGACTTCGGCCAGACCGTCAAGACGTCAAGTGGAGTATTCTGAGAGTGAGAGAGAGGAATCAGAGTATGAGACAGAAGAAGAAGAGGAAGAAAAGCCACCGCCGCGTAGAAGGGTCAAGGAAGCAGAAGATGAATATGAAGAAGATGCAGAAGAAGATGAAGAAGAAGCTGGAAAAGCTAACAGATATTCAGGGGAAGACGAAGAAGAGGAAGAGACTGAGGTTCGAAAATTACAAGAATTCTTTTATTTGTTGTTAATAAGGAAGATTGTAACGTTATAGTGTTGGGAAATGTGCTTAATGCAGGGGTTAAGGGGAGAGAAGAGGCGTGGAAGCGGCCGGAAAAGGAAGGGGATTGAGTCCGAGGAGGAGCATTCTCCACCGAGAAAAGCTCCGACTCATCGACGTATGGCCATGGTTTACGACAGTGACGAAGATTAATCATTTCCTTTGAAACTTTCACTCTCTGGTTATAGTGTAATCTGGAATTAGACTCGTTTCAATCAATTATAAAGTCATCAAATCATGGGGTCGAATTGACAAAAATTTTAAACTCATGTATATTTGTTGAAGATAATATTAGATTGTGGTTTCCTTCTGTAACTACACGCAGACATTTCAAGAGTAAAAATGTAAAATAATAGAGAAGATACAAATATCCTAAACTTGAATCAACTATATCTTCACAATTCACAACACAGAGTAAGCGCAATTAGTTTAAGCTTTAATTAAACTACACCTTACCACACAGAGTAAGCGTATTTAGTTTAAGCTTTATGTATTACTCCAAAAATCTCTGACCCTGTATTACATAAACTGAACGTTATGTGAAATTTGGGTTTACATTAATTAGAGAAGAAAATTTTGACCATCCAAAAAATTCCATAAAAATATGGGGGTTTCTTACGATCTATCATCTGATGGCTTATCAACGTCGTGCAAGTTGTTCAATGGAGTGTTCTTGCTCAAATCCCAAATAACAATCCGAAACTAAGATGAGTTTCGTATCCTGACCAAAAGCAAAGACGACAAATTCAGTAATAATATACATATTCCCAAGTGCAAGATAGAGAGTATGATTTCGTCAGAGAAATAATGGACCTGAAGAGAGGTTATGTTGGAAGGTAACTCCATGCGTGTAATCAGACGACCAGTGAATGATACTCTCTTCACAGCAAAGAGCTCACAAGTTAAAGTATCACCAAGAACTAACCACCACGCTTCATCTTTAACCTATAACCAAAAGGGTATTTATGATGAATACTTATACAGTACATCACATTTTTGTTTGAGCTCAAAGTAAAATCTGTTGTTAAATGTTTAGTGAAACCTTTGGGAATCGAGGGGCCAACGCCCTCGAGCTATTCCTCTTAGATGTCTTCTCCAATCTGATTTCCAGCGTCGACGGCTTTTTCTTGCCATCAGAATCTTTCTTTTTGAGTCTCACGTTCATTTGGATCCGGGGAAATCGTTGGAGATCCTAATTAAGACCAGAGAGCGCAGAAAATAGTTAGACAGGACCATGAGTTAAAAAATATAGATGCATAAAAAAAAAGAAACAGCTATGACTGTTTGGTACCTGAGATAATCTCGACACGGAGAAGTTTCCAGTTACACTTTGTAAAGTTTCCCTTGGAAGATCTAATAGCTGATGTAGCGTGTGAATTCCTTTTGCTGTTAGAGATCGTAGTAGATCATCATTCATGCATGGAATCATCCATAATGAAGAATCTTGATCGGACCACATGCCCTAGAATGGAGAAGAGAACAGGATTAAGTAAAAGTATTCTCCTTTGCAAAAGTGAAAAAATATACTGGTTCTGCTTTCGAAGAAATGAAACAAAATAAGGGTAGTGATCTTCCTGGGAGTACCTGCATGACCATTTGCAAAAGTCGCATGCACGTCAGTGAGCTTGAGAGCCATCCACTGTTCGCGCAGATATCAATCATGGCCTGGAGGATCCGAATGCTTTGGTCCAGTACTGACTTCAAATCCGTGTTATAATCACTGATTGGAAGTGGCAATTGAGAAAAATGTGCCTGGAGCACCAAAGTCATGCATTAGAAAGACGGTCCCAATCATGAACTCATACAGTTTTGGATTTGTTTTATTCTTCAATGCATGGTAATGTGAAAAGTACATACACACCTGGAAGAGCAGATTCGCCTTCACATGAGGATCATCTAGATGGTTATTATCTACGGGATACCTAACTTTCTCTGACAGTATTTTGTTGTAATTTTCCTAAGGAAGAAGAGGGCATAAAGAACATAAAGAGCAAAAATCGTAGACAGCTTATCACTGAAAAGACTTCAAAAGATAAACCATTTATTTGTCAAGTAAAACAGTATAGACAAAGATACGGACCTCATTGTGCCGCACAGGAAGTTCATCATACTCAGACGCACCGGCCAAGATATGCAAAAATGCCTAAAGGGCAGTGGTTCAAAGCCAAAAAAAAAATCATCAATATCTCTCATGTGTTGATACACACGGGAGTTAACTGAATCAGCTTCTTACTTCAAGCGATGTGTCAGGACCTATATTAGAGCCAAACATAGACACAGTCATGTAGCAAAGGTAATACTGTGATGCTATTGTACCCAGCATCATAGGCTCCACACTATCTTCCGTTACTTTGAGGCATCCACTGTCTTCAAGATCATCAAATGTGTTTTGCACCAATCTACACGAAAAGTAGCCAGCATACACCAATGTTACGACGGTTCTTGTAAGGAAATCTTCTTCTTATTACAGGAATGTTCTTTCTGTAACAACTTTGAGATTTACCTTGATAAATAGGAACATATTGTTTCGTCCTGTGTACCTTCTAGCCCATAGTAAGCAGGATTAGCCATCTGTTACATCAACACCCAGATCACAACAGGTTATTCTGGAGTAAAAGGAACCTCTGAAAGGGATAAGATAATCCACACCCAGATTAACAGGATTAGCATATTTACCAGTCTACGAAATAAATATGTCCACGTAAGATAATGCACTGCATCTTCTTTGTTGCCTATTGTCCCAGAGACTATTTCTGCATTGAAGTGATCATGCAACTTCTCTTTCAAGCTACTTTCTACAGGGAATGGTTCGTACAAGAACTGCATTCAGAGTAAATATGATCTTTTAAGGTAAATTTATGCAAAGTATATTAAATATTGCCAAAGATTCCAATTAAGCTTTACCTTTTTGTAAAAACTTTTTTTAGGTTCATGTACAAGAATGACCGCTTTCCCATGTTGGTCAAACTGCGGACGCCCTGCACGGCCCATCATTTGCAAGATCTCTGTAAGAGGGAAGTCAACATATCTTTTTGTTTTTCCATCAAAATATTCTGTTCCCTGATAAGGACAAAGTGTCAAAACAACAGTATTAAAGAAAAAAGACGATGCATTATAGGAGAAAATCTAAGAAAGTGAGCCCAGAAATTAGCAATAGATACAAATCGTAATTCTTTTACCTTTATAATAACTAAGTGAGCTGGTAGGTTCACTCCCCAAGCCAAGGTACTTGTTGAGACCAAAACCTGTAATGGAAGCATTGAATCTACTATCAAATGTAATGTAAAAGTGTAACCATGGATACGGTGAAGGAAGGAGAGAGCAAAGGTTGATGAAATTGCCTGAATCTTGTTGTTTGTGAAAAGCTCTTCTACTGCAGATCTATCGTGGTCGTTTAAACCTGCATGATGCAATCCGATGCCGAATTGCAACGTATGTCGAAGGTTCTGGTCCGTTATCTGTGAGAGGACCATCTGCAGGTCTTCCTCTGACACACTCAGAAATTGCCGCGGATGTTCATCAGAGGCAGCAAACTTCATTTCAACGGACAAGATACAAAGGATGATATAAATTAAATTTATATAGTCAGAAGATGATTTTGTATCTGACTTTGATGATAAACCATACCTGAATAAGATCCAGTGCGGTAAGCCTTGTCTGTCTACGAGATGAAACAAAGATAAGAACAGGTTTGGTAGGTGAATGGGTACATATGGCTGCATATGCTGGCTTATTCATGCTATTCATCCTTGGGCAGTAATACTTTCCAGGATAACCCTGAAAGCAGAAACAAGGTTAAGTCTGGAATTTTCATGCTAGTATGATTTCCTTGCATAGCTACAATCCACCCACCAAAAAGGGTAATTAAACAGCTCAAGAGATTGAAAATTTGATAGTCAAGTTAAGTGTAAGAGAAACAAATAAAATATTTATTAGGTAAGGTACTTTTGTTCGCAAACTACAGGGAAAAGATATTGACTTACCTGAATATGAACTTCAATTGGTACAGGCCTGACACTTGGTTTAAAATTGAAAAGTCCGATCTCCCCAACACCCAACCAGTCAGCCAAGTCACTGAATGAAAATGGACCATCAAGTCAAAATCTAAAACTATGCTGGCCCAAGAAAAACCAAAAGCTACAGCCAGAAGTTTTCAGCACAGAAATTTGAAAAAATAAGTTGAGTTAACAGTTTTATATTTTGGAAGTGAAATTCAGTGAAACGGCTACCAGAAAACTTGAGAGTGAGATATTGCTTATGCCACTTTCCACAATTACATTTTTAAGAGATAAGACTCAAATTGAAGTCCTTCAATCACATGTCACATTATCATTAGCACAGTATGGACATGGAAACCAGTCTAACAGCTCTAACATTCAGTTGCATGTTTAGTTCAAGAAGACAAGCAAAAGAAAATATACGCAGAAAAGAGCCTCCAAAATTAAAAGAGACATAGAAGTTAAAATACGGACCCTGCATTTGCCAGAGCTGTAGACAGACCAACAAAACGGACTGAGCGTTCCGTCTGTGACGATATGTATCTCATCCTAGACACAATAACCTAGAAACCAAATGTAGATATGAAAATAAATCGGGTGGAACATAGAACTTTGAAATGTGATATAACAGTTTTTAGAAATGTGATATAACAGTTTTAAGTCTCTACCTCAAGTATGGGTCCCCTGTCGGCTCCTAGCAAGTGAATCTCATCCAAAATAACAAGGCCGACCTGTATCCCAAAACATCACAAGTTACTGCTCATGAAAAAGGCAAGCCAACACATCAATCAATTGACAAATAAATATACCTTTTTGACATAACTTCGAGTGTGCCAATTACGACTAATGCCATCCCATTTTTCAGGGGTAGAAATGATGATATCTGCGGATAAGAGAGCTACTAAATCTGGAGTGTAATCTCCAGTCATTTCAACCTGTAGAAATGCAAGTGTTAGAAACGACATCTGGTGGCCCAAATAAACGGCAAGCATGGATTATGAGTCTGCAACATGTATAGATGCTTCAAGGCAATATTAATTATGACATGCAATATCCACAAACCATTTTTTTTCCAAGTGGAGCAACAAGATGCTTTTTCCAATCATTCATCCTTTCTCGAACAATAGCCTTTAGTGGTGCTATGTAAACAACCTGCACGCCGAAAAAATTTAGGCATCTTCAATAAGATATTAGAACACTAGAAACTAAACTAATCGGTGATTCGTTTGTCAATTCAGAGATTCATTTCTTTTTTTTTTAAATAGGGAGATTTAGTTAAAGGCTGGTATCAGCTGACACATAATCATGTAAAATAAATTGAAACATGTACTGTAACTGAATAATTAGCCAGCTTTAGGCGACAGAGAACTCAAACCTTCATATCAGGCTGGGTACTGAAGAGGCGCAGCATTGCAAGTTCAGCAGATATAGTTTTCCCACTTCCAGTTGGAGCTCCTACAAGTACATTGTTGTCTGTGTGATATAACACATGAAAAATCTGCAATACCAAACCATATGATTTTCAGTTTACTACTACAAAAAGAGTGATGGACATTTATGAGCAAAAGATAAGAAAAAAATAGGCCCGAATATGCTCAAACCTGAGTCTGTATTGGATTGAAATGTGAAAATTTGTAAAGCGATTCATACAAACTGTTCCCAAGAGAAGTCACAGGAAGAGGTTTTAAGTCTAGAAGTTCTGTGTGAGACGTTCGTGCCTGAAAGAAGAAGAATACTAGGAGTTACCTTATAGATAGCTTAAACATACCAATGATCTTGTAACCATTTAGGAAATAGCAGCCTCTAGAAGCAGTATACCTCTGGCAGTGCAAGATTGTGAAAAGAGATTGTGTAGAAAGACTCTGCATGCAACCAAGAATCAGAAACCGCATGAACATAGTATTGCGGTGGATGTGGTTCAAATATCGGCACGGTAAAAGAAAGCTTTTGCGGTTCCCCTCTAGCCATCCGCTTTGTTAGTGTGAAAAGATCTGAGTGGTAGATATAATCATTTTCTGTGTCCTGTTGAAGAAATAGCACAAGAAAAGCGTTTTACTATTTATATGTATCCACACTGCGAAAGAGGAAACAAGTTTGCTTGTTTATAAATTGTATTCAGCACATAGTATTGTCATTAGGATGAGATACGAAATTGTAAGAAACAGCAACACATGTTTCTTAGTGGGATTTTATATAGTAGAACCTCAATGAGAATCCACCAACGTAGAGCAGCACCATGAAACCGATCCTTCCATATGAAATCTGGAGTTATAAGCAAATCCACCTAAAATGGTGACAAGACAACTGATGTTAGATAGAATGTCGTATGAAAGAAGATAAAATATCGAAGAGGCCTTCCATACACTACCTTCAACACAGTGCGGGTGATTGGACTAACAGTAGCTGTCAACTGAATTGAAGGAAAGTATCCTAGATGTTGCTTGATCAACTATAGTTTACCATGAAAGCAAAAAGCGAAGTGATGTTAGAGCTTTTTCTCCATATATAGAAACATTAACTTAGTGAACTTAAGATATATATACCCTTCCCCCGGGGTTGTAACGAATCAGCGCTCCAATGTCTTTTTCCTCCATCTCATACAAACGGTCTAAGTCAGCCCCTCGCTCTTCAAGTTTTCTCAATGTCTGATCAATTGAGATGAATTAGAAAGAGTTGCATATAAAAGTAAAACATAAGAACAATCTAATTATAGCATTCAGAAGCTTACATCAAAATGTAGATCCTTGTCAAATTGCCGAAGAGGATGCTGATGAGGCCATAGTTGACGATCAACTGCCTTGCAGTATTCCAACATAAATAAAGTCATCTCACACCAGCCTTTTCGCAAGCAAATCTCAAACAGAGCACGCATTATACGTGCTAAACTAGCACTGATATATGAAGCATCAGAGACCAGAGAAAATGCATCAATTGACCCACGGGATATGTACAACTGCAATTCATACAGTCAGTATATCAGAAGTCAATATCAACCATCCGTTTTATCTCCTAGGTATAGTATTGCAGTGTGTGAAAGGCAATGACCTGAATAAGAATCGAGATTTTTCCATGTTTGTTAGAAGGGCCTCCCTTAACTTCTAAGGGACAGCAAGAGCGTGCAAGAGTCTCAAGTTCATGCTGCTCCTCCTCTCTTACCACAATATTTTCAAATTCAGAAGAATGGGCAACCATGTCAATTATCTACACCAGAAAATTTGAAATCAGTAAGTAATGGGCAAACTTTAGCAGGGTACCAAGCAAAGAACAAGGCGAAACGCTTTAAACTTAAGAACCGAGAAGCTAAGATAGCAACACTACAAAGAGAAGTAATTTAAGGAAAATATTATATAAAAACAGAATGATTGTAGCAAACCTCGCTTTCATTCATGTGCCGCTTCAACATTTCGTTGTATGTTTCAACACTAGAATACTGAATATAGAAGTGACTTGCAACCCGTCCAAGCTCAGTACAGTAAAAGTTTCCACTTTTCTCATCGAACCTCATCATCTTAGCTTTGTCCAGTGAGCGTGCAGCATCAGCCACAAGGGCTCGTTGCTTCAATGTTAAAGAAGGATCGGCGATTATCTGTGACAAGTAGCACGGTAAGATTAGTTTTAACATATAATTGTAGCAAAACCTCTTCTGGAGTTTCTAACTAAGGCATGGTTAAAAATCTAGAAGTAAGATCTTCATCCTTCTAGAGCTTGCCAAACCAGCCCAAAATTTTAGAACCCAGAAGGAGAATCCATACCACTTTTTAAAGAATATTAAACACCAAAATGCAAAGAATAACACACCTCATCCCATCCAACGCCATAAGCCAAAGGATTTAACTTCATCCGAATTGACAAATAAGTATATCCAAGCCAAGCACAGGCTTCCTTAACATTAGTCACAGTTCCCAAAACAACTTCTGCGTTTAAATTGTCTTTCAAAGAGCTTATGAACTGCAAAAAGAATTACAATGAAACTTTGTTGTATGGCCAAAGAAAGGGGCATATCAAATTATAAATGCAGGTTTCTGCCCAAGATGACAGACAATGTTCCACTAGATTTTTGCCCAATACCTGACTTTCTATGGGAAGCTGACTCGTCAGAAGCCGGAGATAGTATGCCAGCTTGTCATGGGATGTGATGATAATTCCCTCACCACTCTTGTCAAACTGTGGTCTCCCAGCCCTTCCAAATATCTAATAACATGACAGCATGATACATTAATACTAAGATATTGCAATATCATGACTTTTTCCAAAAAAGAGTTTTTACGTTACCTGCATGACATCAAGCATTCCCAAGTCTTTCCACCCACCAGCCTTGGCATCATATAATTGTGTTCCCTGTAAATCAACCGAACATATTGAGCTATAAGGAAATCAGATATAATTGCATAGCAGAGAATCATTAGTTGATCTCCCAGAAGAGAAACTTCTCTTGCTACAAACTCCGGAGTGAAGTTTGGCTATACAAAAACATCTATTTGTGAAAGCAGCTACAAATATAAAAATCAAATTATCTACACATAAGCATACCTTAATTACGACTGTATGTGCAGGTAGATTTACACCCCACGCAAGAGTTGCAGTGCAAACAAGCACCTGTGTGACCAAAACAAGTTGGGGGATATAACTATTTAAACAATAAAGAGCAAGCAGGCAAAAGTATTTTGTACCTTCAAAAGTCCATCAGAAAACAGCTTCTCCGTAAGTGTTCTATCAGATCGCAACATCCCAGCATGATGAATTCCAAAGCCAGCTTCAAAGAACTTGACAAGGTCCTTATTTCTGGACTTCATGACGTCTTTCTGAGATATAGCAAAAAATAATCCTGAGAAATTAATAACAACCATGTTGTTAAAAAGGATAATATATTACACTTCCTCTTATTTACCTTCATCAGATGAAATTGAGGATGAGTCTCATTCGTGAACAAATCCAGAGTTTCATATTTCCGGGCAAGATCAAACTGCCAAAAATAAATAAATTAAGTAATGTACTTCTATATCTGGATTCCGAAATGCCTTGAGAAGTCATAATTTCAGCGAGATCATCCTCACGTGTGTACAATATAACATTTTAGGAAACCGAAATGCATGCGTTATGGAAGACATCGGGTAAATAAAAGAAGCTGAATATTAAAAGGTAGTATATGATGTACCAGTTTCTCAGCTGTTTTCGAAGTGTCTTTTCGGGAATGAACAAAAATCATTGCTTGATGACCTTGTTTGATTGAATCAACAACCTAACATGAAAGCATTACCAAATAAATAAGTGACTATCCATTTTCACAAAGATACAGAAGAGGCTTTGCTCGAGATTGAGACCTTTTTGTAGCAAATCTCATTTAACAATTCGTTTCTAGCGGCAAAGTTATGCTCAGTAATGCCTATATACTGCTGAGCTAAGGGAACTGGGCGGTAACTCGAATCAAAATAGAAAAGGCCAGTGTCTGGATTAACTCGGAGAAACTGAGCAACCTGAAATCCAACCGACAAAAAGGTTAAGAAGGAGCAACTTTGAGGACCCTAATTTCCTGAGACCAAAAAGGATGTGTAAAGTAAAACAATATGATGGAACAACAACATCGTGACAGAGATATATATAATATATCAGGTTGGAAAAGACCTGTAGGTAGCTAGGTAAAGTGGCTGACAGGCCTACAATTCTTATCATTGTCTGTGTTGACTCCACCTGATAAACAAAACAAAAGTCAGCCAGATGTAAACCTGCTGCAACCTAAGGAAGAGCGGAATTGCAACTTTACCAATTACTTTAAGAAATCCAATTTTCACGTCCAGATTGTTTTTAACATTATCTCAACAATGAGAAAAATGATCAACGAAGACATTACCTGACGGAGGGTCCGAGCAACTAGTGCCTCTATCACTGCACCTCTATCATCATTCAGAAGATGTACTTCATCAATGATCAAGAGTTTTACTAGCATTGACAATGACATATCACTGCTTTTACGAGTAATAACATCCCATTTCTCCGGTGTTGTCACTATCATCTGATTCACAATCAATAAATAACAGGTAAATATCAGTTCCTGCATGTCTCGACAAGAAATTTGAGCATATCTTATAAGTTAAACTGAAACCTGAGTTTCTTCAAGTTCATTTTTGGTGAGTTGCATATCCCCTGTAAGCTCCTTCACAATCATATTTAATGGAGCTAGACGACGGCTAAATGCTGATGTAACCTCTGCCGCTAACGCCTGCAAAGAACAAAATACTAAAATAAATTATGATGAAAAAACTCATTTATAAGATTATATTAACCTGACTCTACCTTCATAGGAGCTACATAAACAATTTTAAATTCGTTTTTGTGCAGATAGCCATCCCTAAAGTGTTGTTTAATCTGCAAAACGATTTATATCAATAGTAAACATAAAATAATTCAGTGTGTCAAAACAATAAATCACCTCTTTTCCAACATAAACACATTTAAAGAAAAAAACTCGTGCTCTTAGTTAAGAAAGTGTCAACTATTTCAGCATGTCTGTGATCAAAAACAGATTCGGGCAACAGAAATATGTCAACCAGGTAATAAATACTTACCTCATGTAGAACAGAAATCATAGCTATATTTGTTTTCCCAGCTCCTGTTGGAGCACAGACCTGCAAGGTGCAGAATATTGTTATGCTTGACAAGGTTACTTGAGCATTGTCGCTCAGTGCGGATAAAAGTTGTACATATAACTCACCAAAATGTTCTCATTGGTTTGATAAACTGTCTGAAATATGCGACTCTGAATACGGTTTAAAGACTTGTAACCATGAAAAGCAGCTTGAGCGAAGTCATCTAACTCTTTTATTTCAATCTAGAAACATGCAAGAATGTAAAGTTATTAGGGAATTTCACAGAAAAATCTACAAGCCATATATACCAGAAAAATCGTCAGAATATTTAGAGAAACACTTGATGATAATTTCTCGTCATGCAAAAACTGTCACGTTAAAAAAATTTCATTTGCATCTGGATATGGATTAGACGTACCAGCTTCTCGCCAGGTTTCATATGTGCAGTAGGGGTTGGCGGGATAAACACTTCCTCATATCCTTTTAAGTGCTTCCTTACAGTACCTTGGGGAAGGGCAACTGCAAGAGAATTCGCTTCTCCAGATCCGATCAAATCCTCAAATGCAGTTTTCTTTTCACTTGCCTCGAGTAAAGAAGAAAAATTGGCCTCTGATATTTCACTCTCTAAACCAAGCTCAGCACTACGCTTGTTTTTCTTTTCCTCCTTACGCCGAAGTTTTTCAATTTGCCTTGCAGACTCTGTTTGAACAGTAACCTAAACGGTGGCTGAGGGAAATCAGTACTGTCGCTATAGAAAATAATGGTTCCAAATATCACACGGGAAGGCCTCAGGCAAATAGCAGTACCTGTGTGCCATAGGTAGGCATCCGAGATTGGGTGTTTGAAGCTGTTTTGTCAGACTTGAGAATCATCTGACCATGGTGGATAGCATCAACAATCTCTTTCCGATGCTGAAAAGGGAATTAACAAGTCAGACACCATTCACATTTTTAAGAAACTAGAAAGTAGAATATAAGTCTAGTACATACCTACGTAACAACCCTTTTACTATACACACACACACACACTCTCAAAAAGTCGGCTAACAGAAACACATATGTTTAGCTAGTAACTATATTCAACTAGCTACAAGACGAAGATTTCACCCCGAGGAACATTAAAATATAGTTCTGCCACATAAAGGTGAAAATAACTCACGAGAAAAGCACACCATAGACTTCAGATAAAAGAGTAATACCACAAGTTAGGCCTTACCATGATAAGGTCTTGAACAGTCTCAAATGCACTATCCCCAACAAGATCCAGTAGATCCCCAGCTATCTGCAGAAAACATATTTAAATCCCATCTACTTTTTCTAGCAAATATGATGCTCCAGGAACATGCATAGTAAATTCGAAAATAACATACCTCCTCACCGGGTTTATCCGAATCCAGAAACCTGCATATAGCCATAGCCAGTTCATCACGGGAAAGTTGTGAATTGTTTTCTCTAACCATCTGACCACATGAGTCTCTTAGCCAACTTAAATCGAACTTTCGTGCACGTTGATTCTTTGTCGTGTCGCTAACATCACTCCATCCTTCAGAAAATGATGCAGGAGCGTCATTGCTTTCCACATCTTGAAATCCTCTTTCGCCAAAGGATTCTTCCACCAGAAAACGAGCGGGTAGATTGAAAACAAGGTCGGCACCAAATTCAGCTCCACCATCAACCTCATCAACATGTGTCTCAAGCTGATGAGTGGGCTGTATAGAGTACAGTGCCCGAGCTAAGGAGGCCACATTCTTTACATTAGCATCTGTGACAGCATGCCCGAGAAGAGTTTGCAACTCTAACCTGTAGAATATAAGCAAACCTCAACAACCTATGAACACCATAAAGAAGCATAAACGCTTGGCCAGTTGCATAAAGTAATATTCAATATCTTGTCTCAACATCATTGATTAAATAAGTTAATCACTAAAACGAAGAAAAGGAATCAACAGAACATACTTGTTTTCGGCAATGCTTTTATTATCATTGATATCACTGTCCTCCTCCAGTGGCTTGCCGAACAGACGATAAGCAGCAAAAGCAACCTCACGAAACTCATCTGATGGAATTTCCCGATCAATCAACTCCACTACAGCTCCAATAAACTGCTTGTATGCTTGTCGCACTTCTGGAGAAGCTGTCACACCAATTCCTCAATCAAAATCCACAAAAGATCACCTCATATTCCATTTAGAGAAATAAAAACATTATCAGACACTCACCTCCTTCCCATTGATGAACAATCCTCCTAGCAAGATCAGATTCATCAGCGCTGAAATCGCAACACACAAGAAACAGACCGGTCCAATTCAATTCAAGTATTTATAAGAAAATTATAAAAAAGGACTTCAAGGTAATAATTTCGAAATACTCAGTTCTCAAATGCTTTCCAAAACTGAAGTTCTCAAATTCGAAATATCTCTTTCCCCTTTCTCTTACATAGACATTGTGAACATCAAACTATATAACTATCAAATTCGATATAGAACCAAACAGATCATACAACTGAAAAGCTACTAAACGGGTGTAATCGTTTCAATTAAGCAACTCAGGAACAGAACAAAAAAAAAACGACCTGCGAGGTTTGTTAAGAGCTTGGAGTATAGTTTTGCGGCGAAGGTACGCCTGATCGATGTCGAATGGCTCTCTTAGAGAGCTTGTTAAGCGAGGAAGCTGAACCAACATGACAAATTGAGTCGTTTAGGCCTCTTCTCCTCTCTATATTCACCTATAGTCGGCTCTCCGAGGAAGAAGACGATCGGTTGCGCTTAAAAACGCCGTCGCTTGAAGAACAATTTTGCTAGGACCCCTAACACCGACCCGCTAAGATACGGGTTCACTAAAATGATGACGTTTAAATTATTGTATTGTAATAAATTATATATATTTTAAAAACAATTGTGAAAATAGAGTTTGAATTTCAAAACAGACAATGAAAATTGGTGAAAAAACAGACAAGAAAAGTAGAAAACAAAAAAAATTGCTGCTAATAAAAATAAAAAAAACTTTTAAACAATTTCTTTAAATATCGACATTGCAATGTCGATTAATAATAGAATTTATAGTGAAGAAATTTTCACATTCGACCGCAGCACGGATCAGCTTTTTCTGCGTCAGCTTTTTCATATTTTGCCAACATAAAAATTTGGCTAATCTAGTCTGGATTCAGTTAATTGATTTTATTAAACAACTTTTATGTATTTATCACCAATAATAATACCAGAGCGTCTCTTTAATTGAAATCTCAAAATACGTACAAAAAAGGTCTACACGAGCTTAAGTTCTTTAATGATGCTAAAAAGCACTCAAAAGGGTTTTGAGAAGAGACAAGAGGACACAGAACAAGTAGCCACTCTCATCTCACTTCTTGCTCTCTCTGTATTTTCTCTTCTTCTTCCGCTTCTTCTAGAGATCTCTATCCCCATCTCTCTCTAGAAAGACATCAGTGGCATTTTGTCCGAACGCATCTATGGCTGCTCTGGTGCTTTCACTTCTCTTTCTAGCCATGGCTGGCCATTCTAGTAAGAACTTTCACTCTTCTTCAGATTTTTTAGCTTAGGTTCTCTCTCTCTCACTCTCAAGCCTTTGAGTTCTGGTCTGGAAAAGGGTTCTTGTAGCTGTCGAATGTTTTACTGTTTCTCACTGTTCTGCCATTGATAGACAGATTTATAAAAATGATTACCGTCTTTGTCCAAGCAATTGTTAAGTATATCATAGCCATATCTTTGGTTGATTATTTTTCTTTGAAGAATGGAGGGTGACAAAAAAAACATTTTCAGCTTCTTTTTCATGTACTGAATCTTGCAGGTTTTTTTTCCGATTTTCTTGTCTTTTCACAACTTATTTACTTAACTTTCCGACCCTACTGTTGATAATTTGCGATCTTGCCTTTTCAAATTAAATTTCCCCCAAATCTTGTTGGTTTCACAGTAAAGAACAAAGAAGATTTAGCTATCCATTTTCTAATGTTGGCTTTGTTGTGGTCTTTGTAGGTGCCTCATGGTGTGTGTGTAAAACAGGATTGAGTGATTCAGTGCTACAGAAAACCCTAGACTATGCCTGTGGAAATGGAGCAGACTGTAGTCCTACTCACCCAAAAGCACCTTGCTTCAACCCTGACAATGTTAGGGCTCATTGCAACTATGCAGTCAATAGCTTCTACCAAAAGAAGAGTCAATCTGCTGGCTCTTGTGATTTCGGTGGCACTGCCACTCCCACTAACTCCGATCCCAGTTAGTCTCAACCATCCTCGTTTTGCTGCTCTTTCACATATACAATGTGTTTTTACTACATCTGATACTTTAATTGCTTTTTGGAGTGATTTTATTATTCATGTGGTGCTCAAGTAATTGATAACTACAGAAAGTTGAAGGCTTTTGTTTTTGTTTGCATTGAATGGTTTTGGTACTTAAGATTCTGATACAAATTGGATATTGCCAAATATCTCCTGCTTCAAGTTTGTGGATAATAATCAATGTCTTAACATTTTCTGTGTTTTTTGAATTTCTTATTACAGGTTATTCAGGATGTACCTTCCCTACTAGTGCCAGGTATGCTTCTGGTTCAAGTGGCCGCTTTATCAAGTAATTGAATTGAAAGAAACGTTTTGCATTTGTTGGGACTAAAACAAAGAATTTGATCAACTTGTTTTATATATTTGTTGCAAATGGAAAAAGTATATTAAAGTTTGATTTGGGTCCCAAGTTTGCTACTTTTTGTTTCCGTTCACTTTTGTTGTCAAGTATATAGCACCATTCACATCAATTTGAAATAGAAAACAGCATCACTAAAAACATAATTGAAATAAGTAAACAGTCTATTAATTAAGACCCTTTTAACTGTAAGTGTTCAGCATGAATCTAAAAGTAAGCAATTTCTTTATTTCTTTAACCAAACTTTTGATGATATCTATAATCAATTCAAATGCTTTATTAGAATACAGTTTGAACGCATATTCAATGTTCTTGACTGATGTGGCCGTATATACAATGGTACTCTAAATCATTAATCTTTTGGAACCACCTATCAAAGACACTTCAGTCGTTAGAAACTTGAGACTTCTTTATTTGTTAGCGTATTGAGTATAAAACAGGAATTTGCTTTGAATATATGCCATGAAATCAATCTTTTTCATCAAGACTTGGTTTGGTTCTGGAGCTTCCTAAATAGTTATTTCTTGTCCGACATACTCTTTTATCTTCCAGCGGCTCTGGCGGCAGCACCACCGTGACACCTGGCACAACCAATCCAAAAGGTAGCTCAACCACCACCGCACTTCCTGGTGGCAACAGTCCTTATTCAGGAACCCCAACCAATGGAGTTTTTGGAAGCAATAGCACAGGAGGCACCACTGGGATTAACCCGGATTATTCTACAGAGAGCAGCGCATTTGCTCTCAAGAACTCAAGCACATTGTTCAGCTGCCTTCTCTTGATCGCTTTGAGTGGTTTCTCTTCTTTCTTGATGCTCTAAGAATGTTAAATGTTCTCTGGTTTCGTTATTTACTCGAGGACATTGGTCTAGTTTAGTGGTAATCTCTATCTCTGTTATGGGTCTATGTTATGCTTTTGTTGTAAGAAGATTTCAACTCTTGCATTTAATCTTACCTCTTGATCGTTCTGGTAGATTTGATGCCAATGGAAAAAGTTATATATAAAATTACTACCAATACATTTAAAGATGCTATGAATATAAATCATAAGTATACCAAATCTATTGTATTCATGCACCAATAAATCTTCCTAAATTTATGAATTATCAATACCTTCAATATGTACGTAAAAAGGGAACTATTTTTTTACATGTGTTGTTAGAACTTGTGATCTCAAAACATTTGACACATCCTACTAATATTATTTATAAAGTATAGTATTTATAAAACTGCAAACCTCGAGTATCCTATTTTGTTTGGACTGGTTAAGATCTCCTATCGCATATATTTTGCCTACTCCTAAATCCCACATCATTTTGTAAACGCTATGTAACATTCTCCTTTTTTCCCATTTGAATATGTCAGTTTTTCGTAAGGTTGTGAATAATTCTCGTCTTATCATTTCTTTATTGTTTCATCCCATTTATGATTTCATATTCATATTTCATATTCGATTTTAAAAATTTGTTGGTTTTAGGAGGATAAATTAAATCTAAAATTGAAAAGTTCTGGTTGGTGCATACTTTCAAGAGTTTATGACTCATATAACAATATATTCTATTTTATAAGCTTTCAATCACAGATGAAATGATATTTTGGGAATAAATACAGAAAATGTAATATAATTTATAGACGGAATAGTGAAAAAGTGGAGAGGTAGCAAAGAGAACGACGAAGACATTCGTCTATAATTGGATCATAGCCTTGGGTTAGTTATGTCGATTTAAAGAAAAGTATCTCCTTCTTTATAGTTTAAAGAAATTGAGGGTCTTTTTAAGTTAAAGTTAAAGTTGTGTGCGGTAATTGCAATTTTTCCTTTTTAAATCATTTCTTCTTCCGTGTGATTCCCACTCTTTCTTGCTGGTCCCTCAGCTCCACCTCGTCACCTTCCTTCTTCATTCTCTCTCTAAACCCATTTCTTAGCCCTAAAAATCGAAACTTTCGTCGATCTTTTTACACTAGAGCTTCGTTCCTCACGAAGCACTACAGTAGCATGGTATGTAGAAGTACCATCTCTGTTTTTTTTTCCCATTATCTGCTCTGTTTTCGTAGGTTCTCTTGGTTTTGCACACCATTTTGCTCCTTTGGTTCCGTAATTCACAAGCAAGGGATGTTTCATATCTTTCTCTGGTGATTTCCTGAAAGTATGGCTCTTTCTTGGAAGAGCTGGTTTTCCGGTGTATCTGTATTTTGGTACCACTCGTTTGGTACTGTACTGAAATGGGGTTTTGGGTTTGTGTAGGGTTTTTAATATAGGGTTTCTACTTTTATAAATTTCTAGAAAATACGCAATTTCAATGAGAATCATTGGCTTTAGCTGATTACTTGCTTTCGATTTTGTTCTTGTTGGAGGTTGCTAATTTCTGCCGTGGAGTGTATATAGAAGATTAGTGTTTTAAAATGTTCTTTTTTTTACATGAACTCTGGTTTGATCTAGTCTGATCAAGTATTTCTCTTTCATTTG
Source organism: Nasturtium officinale (assembly GCA_963854855.1). NCBI lineage: Eukaryota > Viridiplantae > Streptophyta > Magnoliopsida > Brassicales > Brassicaceae > Nasturtium > Nasturtium officinale. The sequence goes on from OY978505.1 coordinate 13,364,127, forward strand.
AGTTGCAATCATGTAAACTTTTATGTCTTGATCAATCGTTTTTCCTTTTGATTTCCCCTGGGGATTTTTTTTTTGAGTTAGCGTTCTTTTCCTGTTAGAAATACTCAGATTTGATTTAAATAAGATTTTGTTTTACATGAGTTATGGCTGGATCGAGTCTATCAAAAGTAATCATGGCTTTTCTTTGATGAGTTGCAAAATCATATTCTTCTTTTCTTTCTTAATCACTAATGTTCCTTTTTAAGTCTCTTGTTTGTCTGAAATACTTGAATTAGTGATCCGAGCAACTTGAGTCTTTACATTGTTCCCTTTAGAGGACGAACCATAGAACACCACCATTAGAAGGGTTGAGGAATCAAGAATTAGTCCTAAATGGGTATTTACGATAGAACAATACAGTTTGAAAATTGTCTGCATACCCATATCGTTATGTCCTATATATGCTCCTGATCGTTGTCTTTGGGTCCTATTAGGGTGTTTTACACCGTTATTTTCTATTGCGTGGCACAAATCAAATCTATATGGTGTTACTAAAAAAATTCGTTTGCTCGCTGATGAATCTCGTTTTCTGCAATTATTGTAGAAAGTTTGTCAAATATGTGGAAGTCTAAGGATGGAAGGAATCACTTGTAACTTGCTCTAAATGTCGTATAGCCTGTGAACACTGGTGAGGAGTTAATATCATATGTTCTTCTTGTTCTGTCCTGATTTTACATATACAAGCTTTTGGGATTCTTCTCCATCATTAACAAGTGCTACTCAAGCTGTTGATAACGAAGATCCTATTGATCAGACTACTAATTCAAAAACTAATCAAGTTGTTGATAACGAAGTTGTCCATCACAACATGAGTACAAGCGGCTCTTGTGATCAAATCTCAGCGACTCATCAACCTTCTTCACATGCACATACAAGTCCACTAGTAGGTAATGATGAAACCAATTTCTTTTTTTTTTTTTATCGGGTCACAAACCATTTTGAATTTTCGATTGGACATCTTTGCTCGTTGTTGATTGACTCACCAGTCACCACTCTTATACGCCCCAAAAAAAATACACTTAGCAAAAATTGTAACAAAAATAATAATCTTCTTCTTTGTTTTGTGTTTGTTTCAGTTATTGCGCCAAGGGAAAGCTTCGACGTGTTCCTTTTATGTGGTTATGTGAAGCGTGCCGTGGTTACTCATCTATCCCAAAAATCAGCAAAACTGCTAATTCAAGAATTAATCAAGTTGAAAAAGCTGTGGTTGACAATGAAGCTGCTCCATCATCAAAAGCTAATCAAGTGGATCAAGTTATGGAAGATAACAAAACTGATTCTATTGAGCAAGCTATTGAGTTAACAAGAACTAATCAAGCTGTGGCTAACAAAGATTCTATTGATCAAACTGCTCCTGCATCATCAAGGACTAATCAGGTAGAACAAGTTGTTCCTCATATTTTGATCAGTCCACTACAGAAGAATCGTCTCTTGAATCCTCCTGTCCGGTGACTCTATCTTCACTAGGTGACGAAACCAATCTCTTTCACTTTTAAACTATTGCTCTGTTAGTGAAGAAGGAAGAAACCGACATACGTCTTTCGAATTATCAATATTTCCAGTGTTCAAGCCTCAATGGGAAAAATTCATGTTCAACCGATCAGAATACGTTGATCTGTCATCTGAGTCCGGATCTGAAGACTAAATGGCTTTTATCCAGAGAGATTTGTGTTGTTATAGTCATATGGATTTAGCTTTTTTTTTTTAAAGTTGTTAGTTTTTTTTTCATTTCTTGTGTCACAAGTCACTTTTGCTAGCTAAACTACGTGACGTTGGGCCTTTTTTTTCCAATAAGTAAAATTGGACCTTCTTTGATCATCATTTGAGTAGTGTACTCATGTATAGAAATTTGTCCCTCTTTTTTTTTATTGACAAAATATATAAATGAGTCTTTTTACTTGTGTATTTATGAGTAAAAAGGGTATCATATCTTTTGTTTCCATTTAATGTAAAGTTTTGTATACAGCTAGCTAACCTACGCATCTGTATCCTTAAGGACTAAAGACCCATCACATATTTAAACTTACCAAAGCTTTGTTGACAAAAAAGGCCAGTCCAAGTTTCATAGAATGATGATAGAGTTGTTATGATGACAATGTATGGACTCATTAATCCAGATTTCCAAATATAGAACATCTAAGTCAGCTTTTTGAATTGACAGGACTCGTATTAAGCTCCATTTTCCTGTCCTTTAGGATTTTTCTTTTATATAACTTTTCTCATGCTGTTAATAACTCCATTATCAAATTCTACATGTGTTTATCTAATAAATTTCACATACCCAAATCCGAGATACATAATTTTTTTTTTCCGGCACATAATTTTGTATGTAGATTAAGATATTTTTTACTTTATAAAGTTCACCCATTTTTTAAGATTAATAAAACGCCAAAAATACATAAGCAATCTCTGTAAGAACCATAAAAAATATACTATGTTAAAAATGAGATTGATATGAGAAAATCCTTAATTATAGAGAAGTATTTTTGTATAGTCAAACTTTATAAACCACATTTATGGTTAAATATCCCAAAAGTAAATCTGTGACCAAAAAGCTCAAACGTGAGAATTGTTATCTTCTCAGTTCTCAGTAGCCCTTGGGTCTTTTTGTTACCTTAAGAAAAGTGGATACCTTTTTAATAATAGTATAATACGAGGGACTTTTTATTAAAGTAAAAGATACGGGGTGATATCGCAATTAATAAATTCTCATAGAAGTCAGATGATTGTCGTCTTCCTCGTTCCCCTCTCTTCCCTCATCTTCGCACCACTCAACTTTCTCTCTCATCGCTGTCTGTTCCCATTCCAACAACTAAAACTCGCCGGCGGATTCTGATTTCACGGTATGACACTGAATCGTTTGATATCTCATACCACATTCTCTGATTCTTTCTCATTTGCTCTGCTCTCGTCGTTTACTTAGGTTTATTGATCATCTTTTCTCCTTCTATTCCGTACTACGCAAGCAAAAAAAAAGTTGCGGTTAATATTGCTTTGATGATTCTGTGTCCTTCGTTTTCAAAGAAAAAGGGCTGATTCTGTGTCCCAGTTTATCTGCATTCATTCATTACGCGTTCCGTACTATTCAACTGAGAAAAAAGGATTTTGTAGGTTCCAGTTTAATAATCTAGGGTTCGAGCTTCTCTTGTGTAAACGATTTTTGTTGAGAATACGTTATTTATTAGTTCGGTTTAGAGTTTATAGTGGATAGTCATCAGGAATGGAGTTTTGTGCTCTCTAAGAAGAATGGAAGTTTTCTGAATCAGATTGTGAAAAGGATTCAACTTTGTCGATTCAACGCTGTGTTTTGGTATTTATGGTTAATCTCGTCTTGAATTCATGCTTGAGTTGGCTAATATATTTTTTTTTCAGTTGAAAATATTTCATCAATCTCGATTGATCGATGGGTCCTGGCATCAAAGAAGTTCCTGGCAGGAGTAAACAGCGGGTTGAATCTTCAAATCCGGTTGCTAGAGGGAATCCAACACCTAAACCTTCAAAGGTGAAGATGATTTCACCGGAGGAAGCTATGATACTGACATCTGGAGGCAATAAAATGGGGCTTTCTCCCGTTGCTGGATCATCAAGACCTAATCCTGCTCGTCCAACTTCTCAAGTACCAAAACCTGTCTCGGCTCGTCAAACTCCTGAAACACCAAGACCTGTCCATGCTCCTCCAACTACTGAAGCACCAAGACCTGTCCCGGCTCGTCAAACTCCTGAAGCACCAAGACCTGTCCCTGCTCCTCCAACTACTGAAGCACCAAGACCTGTCCCGGTTTGTCAAACTCCTGAACCACCAAGACCTGTCCCTGCTCCTCCAACTACTGAAGCACCAAGACCTGTCCCGGCTCGTCAAACTCCTGAAGCACCAAGACCTGTCCCTGCTCCTCCAACTACTGAAGCACCAAGACCTGTATTGGCTACTTCTGCAGCAGGTTTCAGGAAAGAAATTATTTGCGGTCTTAAAGCTTGGAACGTGATTACTCCACTAGTGCGAAAGAAAACCAAACCAATTCCCCGTCAACCTAGGACTGATGAGCCTCCTAGTCCACGCGCTTTGCAGATTCGTTTAAGGGTTAAGCAACAAGCTCCTAATGCAACGCAAGTTGTACAAGGTTTCTGCTTCTCTTTTCTTTCTGAAAGCCAAAGATCCTAAACTTTTTTTCATTGGATGGCTAAAAACATTTCTTGCTTTTTTCTGTTTCTTCAGAGCCGATTGTGGGAGTTGGTGATAGAGCTAAAGATCGTGGTTTCAAAGAGATGCGGGAAATTGGTGATAAAGCTAAAGATCATGGTTTCAAAGAGATATGTCAATCTGTCTCTGATAAAGAATTGACGGAGTTGCTTAAATATCGACCAGCTAAAGATCCTACTTGGAAGTGAGTTAACACTTCATCATCTTTTTATACTAAAAACATGTGTTTTATTAGAAGCATCAATCATATCACTCTATATGCTAAATTGTTGACATTACTCTTACCAATTCTACAATTTAGGTGGGAAATGTTGTCTGAAATACTCTTTTTCATGTTCTTTTTAGCCTTATTTGCATTCTTACAAGGAAATTTAGTGGCGCTTCCTTGTTAGAATGTTAAACATTCCTTACTCACTCTCACATTTGGCATATGCTACATTGTTGAAACTGGAAATGTATAAATGTAGAAACTTGCTGGGGTTTTGAAGAGCATGACAGTAATAAATTCAAGATGCCAATATTGCACTTTTCTTGTGACCTTTTTTGATTCCTTCATAGATTAGGATGTTTTGAGTTTGACCCTTACAAGTGATTAGCCCTGCTGTTCCTCTTTGCCTGTAAATGATGCACTTTTCCTTTTAACCACTGTATCAGGGGCCGCATTCTGGATTCTGCCACACCGCTTAAGTTTGATTGCGACTTTTGGGCTTCACCTTCATCCATTATCAGCAAGAAGGCACATGAACTTTCAAAGGCGATGCCTGCTTTACTCGAGGTCGAACTGCTTCCTACACGCCAAATTCTGACTAATTTATTAGACGGAAGACCGTCGCTATTGAGTGTCCAGCTGTACCTTTTCCCAAATGAGAAAAAAACAGAAAGGTACTCAAAAAGCCCTTTTCTATGAAGGACAAGATTCTTATTCTTTGTTGTGTCGTTGTTATCAGAAAACTTTTCCAGTCAGGGTATGCACACTCATTCTTTCAGGTCTAAAGGGGCACATGCTCATCTGTTTGAAGCAATGGCAGCTCACAATGCCATGATCAAAGTTGATATCAACGGCTCCGGGTTATTGATATTCACCTCGAAACTATTGGACAAGACCTCCCAGTGTATGCCTACTGTATTGCTCCACATATTTCTGTTTGTCCATAAAGTTTCAGTGGTCTAAAGAATAACATCCGTTTTGTGTTTGCAGTTGTCATCAATACGCAGAAGAAAACAGAAAACTTCCTTTGGGGTTTTTTTCCCAAGACCATAAACTCACTAGCACTTGGTCCAGGAACTGCTTATCAAATTGATAAAGATCTTGATGATGGGGATGTTGTTGACATGGACTTAGACACTGGAAGCCCGACCCCGAGTGTGGTTCTACACCTAGTTGCAAAATCACGAAGCACTCCCTCAAAATCACTAGAGGAGTTGAACAGAGAAGCAAGTGTACCTCCTGGTTTCGAGAAGATATGGGTACCATCCTTGGTGAAACTTAATGTACAAGGAACTTCGAAGGTGGGATTCGGTGGAATAGTGCTTAACCAATCAGGGAAGTGGATGTTTGGCTATACTAGGTGCCATAAGAACATCCCTGAAGTGGCAGCTGGGATATTGGCTATATATCATGGCCTTAAAATTCTCTGGGATGGTGGTTTCCGAAGAATCCACTTGGAGACGACAAGCCGTGAGATCATCACTGCTCTAACAACAAAGTCGTACCTGTTTCCTAAAAGAAAAACGATTCTGGGTTCATGCAAAGACATGATCCTGAAGGAGTGGGAGTGTAACATTTACCATATCTCCAAAGAACAGAACTCGTATGCAGAATGGTTAGCAAGCACCAGAAGATTAGAAGAACAGCCTGAAGGATTCATTTTCTTGGAATTCCCTCCTCGAGGTCTTTTTGATTTTGTGGAGAAAAAGGGTCTTGCAGCTATTATATAAAAGCTTCTTGAGCTTTGAGGTACAGTCACGGTAAGCAGCTTAGAGGTATATATCTCGATTTTTGAGTGTTGTTGATGTGACAACATAGCGTAGTCTAAATACAACGGAGTCTTCATTGTAACCACAACCACAGATATTTTTGTGAAGTGAAGAATCGAAATACAAACTTGAAACTTATGACAATGTTTACTTGTCAAGTTACGAGAGATGAATGATTTGTTGAGTTTCCCTCTCCTTCTCTTCAGCAATATCTCAACTCCAATTGCCCGCACATTTACTTACCTTCTATTTACCCATTTTTTCACAGTAACCTAATTCACAAACAGACGAAGAGGAAAAGTTTTTGTTAAAAATGGTTTAGTTTTACAGCCTGTTTCACCGATTTTAAATTGGTTAATGCGTATCAATCGGTCATTGGTTATAGTAAAACGTGAGGTGTCAGATTTTGATTGGTTGAGATGCTAGATTTCCCACTTTCCCTCCAAAGAAGCCCTACAAGGATGAAATAAGATAATGAAAAAAAATTGAAAGACAATTACTTTGAAGTTTGAAGCTTAAGACTTAATAGTAGCGTTTTGTTTCTGCTTTTCTTTGTCTCTTCACCTTCTCTCCCTGATAGTCATTTTTTGCTGATCATGGAAGTTTTTATCCAACGGGTGGTGATGGAGATTATAACATGGTTGGGGAAGGTCCAGGTGAAGGGTTTAACATAAACATTCCATGGGAGCAAGGAGGTTGTGGAGATGCAGATTACTTTGCCTCGTGGAACCATATCTTGATTCCGGTGACAAAGGAATTTAATCCTGACGTTATTTTGCTCTCAGCAGGATTTGATGCAGGTATATATATGGTCTGTGCATTTGTTTCAAAGCTATGTTTCGGTGAGATGTTTGTAACCTTTTAATCTTCCTCTTAACAGCTATTGGTGATCCGCTCGGGGGTTGTTGTGTTACACCATATGGATATTCAGTTATGTTGAACAAGGTTGGTGTTGAAGTGAACTCCCTCTTTTCTCCATTGTTTGTATTTGCATACCACAAGTCTCTATACTACCGAACAAAGCTACATAAAATCTACACTTCGTTTTGATCTCATTTAATTTGTTTCACCAATGTTCTTTCAGCTAATGGAGTTTGCACAAGGAAAGATGGTGCTGGCGTTAGAGGGAGGGTACAATCTTGAGTCAATGGCAAAGTCTTCACTCGCATGTGTCCAAGTTTAACATGAAGACGAACCAATTCAATGTTCTTCTGGAGCATACCCATTAGAATCTACACGACGTGTCATACAAGCGGTATGGCTCTATATCATCATATTTTCTAACTTTCTCATTTGGCAGTCTGAGGCAATCTTGTATGAAAAGGCAACTATTTCTCTTCCCAGCTCAGTTTTCTGTCAGAAATATTCTATAGCGCCTATGTTACTAGCTGACCAAGCTCATCTGTTTCTTGTGGGTTTAGGTACGCAAGAGACTGAGCACATATTGGCCTTCACTTGCTGATGAAATATCGTGGAAGCTTCTTGATCTGAAAACACCTACTTCAGTTACTGGTGCAAGGACAGAAAGTCCTACCCAGAACATGCGTCCCACCTTAGAGCCCAGAAGCACCAGTCATCTTTTGCCCCACTCGCATCGTTCTGTCGTCAAAGAAAAGAAAGGTTCCCGCTTCTGGTTCGACCCCGAGCCATCATTTCCTAGAGATGGAGGATGTTATGGTGGATAAGGTACTTCCTTTTTTCACGAAGAGCTCAGGAGTATGGAATTCGAGGATTGCATTGCTTTGGGCAAAGAAAGTTCCTTCAAGGTAAGTCAAGTTTAAGCCTTGCTTCCCTCACCTTGTCGTTTTCTCTTCCTGGGATTAATTGTCTTTGCATTCCCTTTCAAGTTTCAGATCTCGCTCAGGAGAATAGAGAGCTGTGGTACATATTTTCTGTTGCTTCTTACGCATTGATGGCGTCAAACTTTGACGGTCAAAGTGAATTTAAAGAACCAAAGTGCAGAAAGAAACTCCAGTAACGCTCTCCTCCATGAAGTGGAAGAGTTGAAGTCTCTATTGGCTGCCCGAGATGCATTACTGGAGGCAAGGAGAAAATAGTTAGAAAGCCAAAGAAAAGTTGCTAGAAGCCGTAATGTTGGTTCGCACTGGAGAGAATGAAATTTGTGGTCTTGGTGCCAAAATAGAGAATTTTTTGCGGGAGCGAGATGAGACAGTAGAGAAAGATGAAGGCCTAGATAAAGAACTCCAGGAAGATAGGTTAAAAGAAGCCAACTTGAGAATGAAAACATGGACCCTGAAAGTGAAGACATGGATTTGGAAGATCTCGTACCCGATCTTGAAACCTTATCTCAGAAGTTTAAGAAAGACATATACCTTGACATGCACACTGTCTCTAAATACATTTGTTTCATAATTCACAACCAGAAATAGTAAAAACAGAAGTTGAAAAATTCAGATCAGTGGTTTTAAGGTTTCTACTATGATTCAATCGGCTAAATGAAGTCAGGTTTTTCAAATCTTTGTCAATCTAAAATGTGACATGTCATAGTTTGATTGGTTGAGATACAAGGTTTACCATTTTCCCTCCAAAGAATCTCCAAAATGGTCAAACCTAAAAAAGAAAAGAAAATAAGTAAAAAAAAGTAAAAATACTGTGAAGCTGAGAGCAAAGATTGACCCTTCTTCACCTTCTCTCCTTGATCGTCAAACGATAGCAGCACTGTCACATCTCTCAGGGATGGCCATGACCGGCGAATCTTCCGACAAAAATTGTGGAGACTATGACGCCGAAGTCGCCGGGAAAAGTCAGCGAAAGGTGGGTCTTCTCTATGACGAGACGATGTGCAAACACGACACACCTGACGGCGAAGATCATCCAGAGTGTCCCGATCGCATCAGAGTTATCTGGGATAAGCTTCAGCTCGCTGGAGTCACTCAAAGGTTCATACTTCACTTTTCTCATGCGACTTTGTTAGCTTCTTAGCGATAAAGCCCTAGAAAATGCTGAATTTTAGTCAAATTGGAAATTTTTCTGATTCTCTTAGCTGAGAAATGACTCTTAATTTGTTTTCCTCACTTGGCATAACAATTTAATTTTCTGAATCTGAATTGTGCATTTCATAGAATCAAAAGGTTCGTCTGACTGCTGAATTTCTTAGCTTGTTAACTACTATTTTTCCTACTTAAATCCATGTTCTTTTACTTGTAACTATTCATAAATTGTCTACCTTTTGGATATTATTGTTGGTCATGGGTTTGAGTTATTTTCCTCATGTCTTGTTTGAAGAAAGTCTCCAATCGTCTCTGGATTTTTAATTTATTTTGTTTGTTTTCAAATTTCTTATGCACTACATTAATTAGAATAAAAGGTCGAATCTAGTCTTTCGGGTGTGTATCCATCACGGTTTGTTCTTGGATTCAGACTAAATGACATTGTACGGACAATTTTGGTCTTTCCTTTTGCAGATGTGTGCTTCTTGGTAGTAGCAAAGCACACGATAAACATCTCCAATTGGTTCACACAAAGGACCATGTTAATTTAGTTAGGAGTATTAGCACAAAACAGAAAGATTATCAGAGAAACAGGATTGCTTCAAAGTTGAATTCAATTTATCTGAATGGAGGTTCATCTGAAGCCGCATATCTTGCAGCTGGATCTGTTGTGGAGGTACTACTATTTGCGTAAAAATGACTTTTCCCTGTCACACAGAAGGATAGAAATTTATTAGTATGATCCGATTTACAATAGGTAACAATATTTTCTTACAACTGAACAGGTGGCGGAGAAAGTTGCAGAAGGAGAATTAGATTGTGGCTATGCTATTGTCAGACCTCCAGGGCACCATGCTGAGGCAGATGAAGCCATGGGATTTTGTTTATTCAACAATGTAGCCGTTGCTGCTGGTTATTTACTAAACGAAAGGGTAAGAACTTCTATTGTACTTTTGTGATGTTTTTAGTATATTTACTTGCTCTCAAAATCTCGGATTACATTCCTGTGGTGTGTTTTCTCTCATGCTCTTTGCTTTTTGAATGCAGCCGGATTTAGGTGTCAAGAAAATTCTGATTGTTGATTGGGATGTCCATCACGGAAATGGTACACAGAAAATGTTCTGGAAAGATCCTCGTGTACTATTTTTCTCTGTTCATAGGTATATATTTGTGGCCTCTGTTTACTCTTCTTTTCAGTAGCTTTTATTGAGTTTGTGCTTAGAAAGTGACTCGAAATGCATATGTGGCTAGGCATGAGTATGGAAGTTTCTATCCAGCGGGTGATGATGGAGATTATAACATGATTGGGGAAGGTTCAGGTGAAGGGTTTAACATAAATGTTCCATGGGAGCAAGGTAGATGTGGAGATGCAGATTATCTTGCCGCATGGGACCATGTCTTGATTCCTGTGGCGAAAGAATTTAGTCCCGATATTATTTTGCTTTCAGCTGGATTTGATGCTGGTATATATTGTTTAAGCATTTGATTTCAAGGCTATGTCACGTTAAGAGGTGTGTAACCTTTTCAAATTCCTCTTAACAGCTATTGGTGATCCACTTGGGGGTTGTCGTATTACACCATATGGATATTCAATTATGTTGAAGAAGGTTTGTTTGAAGTGAACCTTTTCTCCATTTTTTGTATTTGTGTCACAATGGTCTCTATCACTGAAAATAACACTTCTTGGTTTAGCTGGTTGTTTAGCCATGAACCAAACTTGGGATTGATATCATTGTGTTTGTTTCACCAATGTTCTTTCAGCTGATGGAGTTTGCACGTGGAAAGATTGTGATGGCATTAGAAGGTGGATACAATCTTGACTCAATCGCAAAGTCTTCACTTGCATGTGTCCAAGTTTTGCTTGGGGACAAACCAATTCAAGCTTCTTCTGAAGCATATCCATTCGAGTCTACATGGCGTGTCATACAAGCGGTATGGCTCTATATCATCCTGTTTTCTAACTTTCCATTTTGCAATTTGAAACACTCTTCATGAAATTGGCTGTTATTTCTCTTTCCTGCACAGTTTCCGCAATAAATATTCTGTAATGCCTTAGTCTCTAGTTGATAACTCTCAGGCTTCTTGTGGGTTTAGGTACGTAAGAAGTTATGCGCATATTGGCCTTCACTTTTAGATGAATTACCGCGGAAGCTGATCAATCAGAAGGCTCCTATTCCAGTTAGGCACCTTTCTTTTTGTCTACCATTTCCTTTGTTCACCAGAGAGAACATACGATTTTTGAAAAACCTCGCTTCTTTTTCACATAGCAACTACTTCCTAACGTTTCTGCCTTGCTAACTTTTCTCTTCTTGATCTTTTTCAAGACAGTCTCTGAATTCCTTATCTGCTTTTGTTTGTTCATTTTAGATTACCCTTTTCTCAAGCTCCGATTCTGAAACTGAAGATGACACTCATGGAATCTTAGATCAAATGTCGAAACTAAACATTGATAACCACCAATTAGATACTGCTTTTACATCTTGGAGAGCTGATCTAGCAAAGGTTGACATTTGGTATGCCTCTTATGGATCCAACATGTGGAAACCGAGGTTCTTTTGCTATATTCAAGGGGGACAAGTAAGTAACCCTGTTTTTTTTTTTTTTGGGAGGGGGGGTCAGCTTTTATCCTAATAGACACATTTATCACTGTTTGTGTTTATTTCAGACCGAGGGAATGAAAAAAGCATGTGTTGGTTCAATGGATAAAAGTCCACCAAAGGAAATAGTTTGGGAAACATTTCCACATAGATTATTCTTTGGCCGTAAATCTACAGGTACTTGGGGCGTAGGAGGAGTTGCTTTCATCAATCCCCTTACTGATCTCAATTGTCAAACTCACATGTGTTTGTACAGAATCACGTTAAGTGTACCAATCTTCATCTCAGTGGCTGTTTCACTTTCCATATTTGAATCATTTGGTGATCTTTTCAGCTTATTCACTATGGTTGTTCTTTGTGAACAGGCTTGAGCAGTTTAACGACGTTCTATTTCAGGAAAATGATTTGAATGTAGATTCTCATTCTCCGCTCTTTGATCTAGCTGCTCTGCAGTTAGTAGAGAAGGAAGGATCCATTTCACTTGAAGTTGCTTCGGTTAGTTAGACAACAAATCTTGATTGATACGCTTAGATTTACATGTAATAATCCCATTAATATTCTTGTATGAGTTTTTCTACAGGAGGGTTGGTATAGAAACGTTGTCTGCTTGGGGAAAGAAGGCAGCATTCCTATACTTTCAATGACGCAAGTTTTCACCATCTTTTCCTTTTGCTGCCCACAGATGCTCTTTCCATTTTATTTTTTCCTGCAGTTTCTCAATATCTTTTTGTTTGCAGTTGCTCGCTTTCAGCGGTTGAGAAGTTCACATCTGGTGAAAATCCTCTACGACCTCCTTCAAAAGCATATGCCAACACTTTGATAAGAGGCCTTGTGGAAGGAGGAATATTCTCTGAAGAAGAAGCTGTGGCTTACATAGACAATGCTGCGTCTAAACCTCTCTAATATATTTTTCACCCAGAAACCGCCCTTTTGCTTGCAATTTGATGCTTTAGGTTTCTGAGTTATTCATTAAGGATTAAAACCGCACGTTAAGAAATATTTGAATTTTTTTAGAATTTTGAGTGTTTTTTTTTTTGTCTTTTGAAAGAAAGATTGTCTTCTCGTGGCTGTGTAATACTTTTGAGTTTGCTCCCTAAGCAAACTCTGTTTTTAAGATACAGTATTTTCGGTTTTAGGCTGTACCGAGAAGTTGTATTCGGTCTAGTTTACGGTTTGTGTAGGCATCGGGTGTTGCATGCCGGTTCGGAATGCAAATCAATACTCTGTAATTTGGGTCACGTTGATATGTTTAATGTTCAAATAGTTTTAAATTAATTCTTCGTTTTCCAATTACCCATTCTGTGAAATGAAGAAGAAAATAAATGCTTATGTATATGGCATCTTTTCAATATTATAGGCAACATTTTTCTTTACCTTGTAGGCTTTTACAAATTTGGCACAAGAAATGAAAATTGAAAAAAAAAATGTAAATATAATATATACATATCTATGTTAGATTAAATAAATTGGGGTTATTTTTTTCATTTTGTTATATTTACTATAGGTGCTATGGAAAATTTTAGTGAGGGGAAATAATATTAGAGAAATATGGGGAAAATGATAATAGTTTGTATATTAACCTTTTATGTCAAATATTATTACACCAAGAAATCCGTATTTATGATTATTGAAAAAATTAATCATAATATTATTTGAAAAAAATAAATATTATTTCAGATGATGGCTCTTTCCTAAGAGTTTTGTAAAGGAAGAAGATATAATAATTAAAATACAGAGCCGTTCGTTGGTCCTTGGACCTTGGCTGATTCGATTGAAACAGCTTCGGACAAAGATTCTCTTCCTTTCCGATTATCTTCTTCTCTTTTCAATATCGTATTGACCTTGAACTTCCTCATTGTTAACATTGATCATTTTCGTGAAGTTACACAAGCAAGGTCTCTCTTTTTTTCTCTTTTGGATCAGTCCTTGCAATCTTCACCTACTTTTCACCAAAAGGGTACACGTTGTTTCTGCTCCTCAGCTTATCTTTGACGAAAATACCGAAGCTTTTTTTTATGGGTTTGCAAAAAATGGTGTTGCTCAGTAATTCGATTTCCGCACAGTTTGGTTAAAATGTGTTGGGCATTGCTCTCAGCCTGATTCCTGCGGTTTGGTTCGAGGTTTTAGGTCTTGACTTGAGCTGGCTTTTATTGAATTCGTTTGTGAATTTGCAGACAAACATTTCTGGTGAAGTTTCCGTTAGCTCTTCTGGATTGTGGTGCTTGAAAGATTATGGATTGTAAAAGCCTGAGCTTTCAAATTTTAAATTGGAGTTCGTTCATTGGATTAGTGTTTGATGGAAATTTCTTTCCCTGAATTCTATTGCACTGTGAGTTGTAATGAAAAAGGAGAGATTCTACTGTTAAAATTTTGGGTTGGTCTCTTGATTCTTGAATTCGAGAGAGTAAACGTAATGTATATATGGTTAATTGCAGCTACTGCTGCTACAAGATATATAGCTAAGCAATTGCAGAATGTAACCAAAGGTAAAGATAATGTTCTTGAATCTTTTTCTGAAGATGTTCAGGATGTGAAGCCTGAATCTTCTCCTAAGTTCCTGCTTAACAGATTGGCAAGAGTCAATAAGGTGAATGAAAACAAGTTTGGGGATGAGAAAATAGTATCAGACGGCCAAAATCCGGATGCATATCAAGTGGATGTACCATCTACGAATGGGGAGAATTCGGGATATTATGAAGATAACCATTCAGATTCTTTGTTTGGTTTAATGCCTGAGTTCCCGGAGATTGAATATGGGAATTGGAAAAGCGGTGGTACTTTTGAAGTTGACCCAGAGCTGAACTCTTCATCTATACAGAGAAAAAGATTCATTAGGAGAAACCAACGGTACAGTCGATTCACTAGACCTTTGAGTTCACTGGAAAGCTGCTTAATATCCCGGTTTCATATAGAGCAAAGGACAATGGAAGATTACATGACTAGCCCGTTTCTGTCGCCACACACTTCAATTTCAAGGCCATTACTCGTGACTGATGGTACTCGAGTAATTAGCAAGAGCACTTTAGAATCTATGTGGCTGAGCCAACAAATTGTTCTCAATGAAGATAAGGCTACACAAAGTTGCAGATTCCCAGGGTTCGGGTCTTTGTTAAAGAGAGAAGTGGGAAATGAAAAGACCAGGAGTAGAAAACATGGTAAAGTTGGTGCAATCTTTTGGAATGTATTATTTATACTGAAAAAGAACAAGCATGTCACTTAAGTTGGGTTTTTTTTTCGCAGGAGTAAGTGATGCAACGATGTTGCTACAAATCGGGATCTCAATTGGCATAATTTCCTCGTTCATGGCAAGCCAAGCTGAAGTGAGTAAAGTTAAACAAGAGCTAAAGTAAACAAGGAACGTGGTACATGATTTAGAAGATGAGATCGAGATGAAAGACCCATTGATCGTGAAGGAGCTAGATATCGAGAAGGCAGCTGAGAATTCAAAATCTACAAGTAATATTGAAGCAGAGCTTGAAGCTGAACTTGAAAGGCTAGAAATCAACATGAACTCCTCTAACATTGAGACAAGACTCTCTGATATAATCGAGGCTTGTTGCCTACACTTTTAATTTGCTTTGCCTGAGTCACCAAAACTCGAAGAAGATGTTGAAATTTCAATTTCGTGAGCTCTACTTTGAAATTTTTTGCAGATGGAGCCGGATTTTGAGGTAGAATTTGCCCAGGGTGAGCTTAGAGCTGATCGGGTTAACGGAAAGCGTTTATATGAAACCGAGTCCAACCAAGATCCAAGTGGCAACTCCACACTTAAGTCAGGGAACTATGCTGTCTCACCTCGCGAATTGAGCTTGCGGTTGCACAAAGTTATCAATTCACGTCATGAGAAACGGATTGAGGAGCTCGAGACTGCACTCCAAGAGAGCCAAAGGAAGGTTGAGCAGCTGGTCATAGAATTAGAGAACAAGAAGAATTCATGGTCAAGGTTATGGGAAACCCGTGAAGTGATGACATATAAGAGTGACTCGAAAATCCCAGTTTCTACAGAGCACACAAAGACTAATCTTGCTGAGTTGCAACCCCTGGTTATGAACTTAACAGGGGAAGCACTTGATGCATTCAATGAGTCTTACGACGAATTGATGAAAGTAGAAGATGACTCAGAATATGATGATGATGATGATTCACCAATGGACATGCAAGAGAGTGGGATTCACCAAGAAGATTTCTCTACAACAAACAAAAGGTCACCTTGGAGCCATCAGCAGGACGATTCCAAGGTGCAGGAGCTGCTAGACCTTTTTGGTGTGGAAGAAGATGAAGAAAGCAGCGACTTTGAGAGTGAAATGGAGAAGCAACTGATAAAGCAGATTGTTGAGAAAATAAAACAAGGGTCTCCTGTTGTGTTGAATGCTCAGAAGATGCTATTTCTCATGGAAGAAACAGAACAGAATCTATAACATTAGGCATCATTAGAGTTTTGCATGTATGGTATTTTTAAAGTCTGGTAAGTGTGAAAGATAGGCAGAAACAGATGAAACTTTCTCAAATCAGACCACCAGCAAAGCTATAACAAAGCTCACTTTTTTCTTTTAAATTAATTTAAACCTTAAGAAACAATCTCAAGCTACAAATTATTTTCAAGATACAAAAGCAGATTGTTTCTAGATGGAGTGTTTTTCATTCATGAAGCAATGTAGAACAGCTACTACTAAGGCATGGGATAAATATGAAAAGATAAGTCTTGGCAACATTTTTTATTAACTGCTTCAAGCTCTTTTGGCAACATCAGAGTCATCTTCCAAATCTCCATCCATTGGTCCATTCTCAACCGTCTCATTTTTCTCCATGCTTCCAAACTGAGCCTCACCGCCAAATTGGCCACCACCACCAAACTGAGTATTGTCACCAGCAAACTGAGAGCTGTTGCCAACCGGGTTTCCTCCAAACTGGTTGTCTCCAGCAAATCCAACATTGCTGCTACCGTAAGTATTGGCAGTACCATAACCACTACTTCCATTATAATCACCAACAGCACCTGCACTTGAACCCTCACCATAACTGTTGGCGCTAGATCCAAAGCCACTGCTTGCACCATATCCACCAGCACCACCTCCATGACCAGTAGCATAGCCTCCATAGCCACCAGCACCACCAGCACCATAGCCACCAGCACCACCACCACCATAGCCACCAGCACCACCACCTCCATAGCCACCAGCACCGCCACCTCCATAGCCACCAGCACCTCCTCCATAGCCACCAGTACCTCCTCCATAGCCACCAGCACCACCTCCTCCATAGCCACCAGCACCACCTCCTCCATAGCCACCACCTCCAAAACCACCACCACTTGATCTATCATTTGCATAATTTACTTTAACAACCCGGCCATGGAGGTCCTGAAGGAGAATTAAAGAAAGATTATCAATGAAAGTTAACCCAAGGAAACACCTCTCTAAGAGAAGAAGATATTGAAAACAGTGAATATTATCAATGAAAGTTAACCCAATGAAACACCTGGAAATTCACAGACACTGTAACTCTTTCAAAGATTCATAAATCAGCAATGAAACTTACCCGGCCATCCAAAGCCTGAATAGCACTAGAGGCCGCTTCAGCAGAGGTGAATGTTACAAATCCAAATCCCCTCGACCTACCAGTTTCACGATCCAAAATAACCCTAGCTGTGTAAGAACATAGAAGCTGAGGTAAGCACAAGGCAACTAACTAAACAAACAAAACTCAAAAACACATGTGCCTATTTACTAAATAGATCAGTTATTTACTTTCAACGACTTCACCGTATTTAGTGAAAGCTTCTCTTAAGCTTTGCTCATCCATGCTATAAGCCATACCTTACAACAGAACACACAAAAACCTCATAAAGCCAGTAACAAAATAGCCAAAACAAGTTAACAATGATTCGTCTCTAGGGCTAGACTCACCTCCAATAAAGAGCTTAGAAGATGACATGCACCGTATGGCCTGGAAAAGCGAAGGGCTTGATAAAGAAACCTGAACATTGAGCTGCTTGCTCGTGCTCTGCTTCAATATGTTCCCGAATTTGCTCAGAAATGCCATCGCAGTTTGATATCTAAGGTGAAAAGACAAATAATTTAGCAAGTTTGAGACTTTCCCCCCTCTGAAGAAGAGAATAATTTAAAAACAACAATCAAAGCTTTTTAAATTCTTAAAACCAAAACACAAAGATCGACGACAATGAAAAGCGAAGAAATGACAGGGATCACTTAAAAACAGAGAAGAGAAAACCTTGAAAACAGCTAAATAGAATCGTAGCTGAGAAGTTCTAGGGTTTATGATATAGAAATGAGCTCAAAGAGTTAAGTACCTTTACACTTCGCTTCCTCTGGAGATTCTCGCTTGTGTACCTTTAAAACCCTACTTGACCGAGAAAGGGTTTATGTAGCGAAATTGAACGATCTAAGTGAATCCTGATCGTTAAATCTCTTCGGAGAAACACACATCAGACACGTGTGACTTTTTGATTGTATCGCCGTTTGCTTTATGTGACAGCCCAGTAACTAACTATAATGAATAAGATTAAAGCCTAATTTTGAAATATTTTTGAAATTTAACTCTCTTTTTTCCTCCTTTTGTAAGTGGGCCTTAATCTCTTCTTCATAATTAATGCAGCCCATTTGGATTGGGGAAAGAAACAGAAAACCAAAGCGCAACCCGACTCATGACCCGAAAGAGAATAGGCAGACCCGTAACATGAATAACTCAAAAGTAAGCTAGGGTTTTGGGGTCTCAACAAGTCAGTCGTCTACTCACATTTTCTCTTTTCTCTTTCTCTCCTACAACCAAGTTTCCGCCGCTAGCACACTACACAGCCATGGCGAATTCTGATCGTATCCTTCTTAGCTTCCCACTTTCATTTTCTCTTCTCTTTTATTTTTTTTTGTTTAAGAATTGTTTCAAACTTTCTTTGCAAAACAAAAATGATTTCTTTTTTGTTCAAATGGTTTCAAATATAAGTTGATTTCTTGAATCTAGCGGGATCTGTATTAAATGTTATCTTTTTCAATGCTTTTGTTTGTTCGTTGAAAATCATAAACTTTTGTTGTTCCTTCATTGTTTTGTAAACATATACAGAGGTTTCAGATGTGCTGCACAATTTGTCGCTTGATCCAAATGCCAACTCTTTAGCTCTTGATTCTGAAAATAAGGTATTTTCTTGTGCTCTAACTGTTTTTGTTAAGGTTTGCATACATTTTTTGGCCATGTCATTGAGATTGTTAGCTTCTGCTCTTCTATAAGACTAATTTTCAAAGTGAACTTATAAAGGCTAATGTCCATTTAGTTGCAGGGTGCTTATGGCGGAAACGGTAATGACTACTTACTCAATGGAGAGCTACATGAAGCTGCCAAAGATGGTAAACCGAGTCTTTTGACTATAGATGGTGATTTAGCCAAAGATAAGGGATCAAACCCTAAGAAACTCGGTTACCAAAGCTCAGCTTGGAACCCAAAGGCTTCATATGGGAAGGGTGCCTACCCTTATGGGTTCTATTCCCCAGCATATCAGTACCCAAGATATGGTTACAATGGTAGCTATGCGTCAGGAAAAACCAATCAACACTATCAGTACCTTGTATGTTCTTATTTCATCATTCAGCTTGACTCATAATAATTACTTGTTCTTCAATCTTAATGTGTTTATATAGTTTATATCTTATCCTCTTGTTTGCAGACTCAGCATCAAGGAAGATCAGCTGGTGCGGGTCAATCATATGGATACACGGATTACCCTACTTATGGATTGTATGGACCTTATACGAGTGGCCTAGGAGCAGGCTATGGATATGGCTCTTACGGTTATGACACCTGGAAACATACGCCCAATTGGTATACGGTTGACAATTGCTACAAGGCAAGAAATGGGTTTCATGGATATGGAAAAGAAAACATTGAGGGACTAAATGAGCTGAACAGAGGTCCACGAGCTAAGGGTTTCAAGAGCCAAGAGGATTCAAAGGTGATCACTGTGTCTTCTAAGGAGCAGACAGTGACAGAGAGTGATCAACCCAAAGAAGATGGTTCTCTTTTAGATCGAAAAGACTACAATAAGAAAGACTTCCCTGTGACCTACTCAGAAGCAAAGTTTTTTGTAATCAAATCGTATAGTGAAGACGATATTCATAAAAGTATCAAATACAATGTTTGGTCCAGCACACCTAATGGTAACAAGAAGCTGGATGCCTCATATAACGAGGCAAATCAGAAGCCAGATGCCTGCCCTGTGTTTCTACTCTTCTCTGTGAGTGAATGTAACTTTCATGATTTCATCAACCTCTGGTTGATGTTTCAATTTTACTGGAAAAAGTTCTTATGTTTGCAAGTTTCACAGGTAAACACGAGTGGACAATTTGTTGGTCTAGCCGAGATGGTAGGCCCAGTCGATTTCAACAGGACTGTGGAATACTGGCAACAGGACAAATGGATTGGTTGCTTCCCTGTCAAGTGGCATTTCGTTAAAGATATCCCTAACAGTTCCTTGAGGCATATAACTCTGGAGAACAATGAGAACAAGCCGGTTACAAATAGCAGAGACACACAGGAAGTCTGTCTTCTCTCTGTGTTATCTATAACTTTTTGTATCTTAAAAGTTAAGTTGTCATTTTTTTTAAAACGCGTAATGACCATTTTTGTTTTCTCTGCAGGTGAAACTAGAGCAAGGCATGAAAGTCATCAAGATTTTCAAGGACCATGCAAGCAAGACATCCATCCTCGATGATTTTGTCTTCTACGAGAATCGTCAAAAGATTATCCAAGAGAGGAAAATCAAGCACCTGCAGTTCAAAAAACAGGCAACAATCCTCTCTGAAGCCATCTTGGTGAATCTTTATCCATAATTGTAGTGAGGAATTATCTAACAAATGTTGTTATTGTTTCCAAGCAGGGTTTGGTGGCCAATCTTGTGAAAACCCAAGAGTCTACTACAGCCTCAGAAGATGTGGCAGTACTAGGAAGTGTGACTGAAGTGAAAGAGAACGACATAGCTGTCTCAGAAAATGCTGTTGCTGCTACTGCCTGCTGAAACCAACCTTTGGTTTTTAAGGTGGCAACTGTGTGGGATGTTTTAGGCTATTTTAGAGTGTTTCCGTAGTTTTGTTTACTTTTCAGAATTTGAATACCTTTTGTTTTTGTTTTGTTGGAACCGAGTTGGAGGGTAGTGCGTTAGTAGATGAGTTTTGGCATGAGCATTCATCTTCTTGCAGCTAAATATCTCTTTAGTGATGGTCCAATATATTGAGGATATGGAGAAAATATTGATCTTGAATCAGCCTATACAACCTAGTATTTCTTTCAGCCAAAGACCAGTAAAAGAAAACATAATGCATCGGTCAAGTGCAGATCCATATTAAACTCTGTCGATCTTATGGTCACAATCAAGGGTCGATGGATAAATGGAAGCTGTAGTTAACACCTAAAACTGTTTATGTGACAAGATATGAGTTTCATAAACCAAAGTAGAAAATAATATCAAAACCTCACGGACGCCGACTTTAACTGTTTGCGCTAAGAGAATTTGATTAATTAAATTACATCTCACATTGGAATATGTAATTGTACAACCTTATTTACAAATATATCACAAATCACTGCATAACATAAGTAAGGAAAATAACAAAAATCAAAAGAACAAAGCTGGAGTCCGTTGGGCTCGAATCATCATCATCATCTTCTACGAGAGCTACGCAAAGATCTCGGAGATGGCAAACACTCAAAGAGATCAAGTAGCAAATTTTCAATGTCTTCACAATTGTATCGGATATGTTTTTCGCCTATACGAGATTCATTTCTTCCAAGAAATCCCCTGTAAGACTGAACAACCTTTACTGAAGTCGAGATGTGAAGATCATCGCGGAGCTCTGGATCAGGGACTGACCAACGGGTTTGATTCTTGTAAACATCATCAAAGGCAAGACTGAAAAGTTTGCATCTTTCTCTCAGGGTACTTACAGAGTCGTTGTTGTCTCTGAGTAAAGCGAGTGTGGAGCTCCATGTGGATCTCTCGTAGTCTGTGACATTGTGCTGGTACCTTGCGATGTGTTTCCTCATCCACTCATCTCCAAACAAGTGTCTCAGCTCTGATCCCTTTACCTTCTGGACCATGTAATGGAAGTTGTTCATCATGAAAATGGATTTGAGGGATTCGTCCGCGTAAAGCTGAGCTTTTCGTTCCAGGCTGGACTCCAAAGTTGAAACGATTGACCGGAGATGTTTAGCCATTGGAGAGAATGTGGAAGGGAGGATGTCTTGTCCAGTTTTCTCCGGGATTGAGTCCTCAACGTTTATGTTCTGAAGAAGCGAGTTTAGTGTGTCAGTGTACTCCGGGAGAAGCTTCAAGTAGTTCATTACATACCTAGTCAAGTGATGAATGCCGCCTCCAGGAAAAGGGCGTGAAGATTCATCTGAGGCTATTGCGTCTTTGAACTTTAAGAAGGTTGCTGTTGTACGATCAGCTAGCTTTTTTGACATCTCGTGGAACCCCATTCTTAGAAAAGATCCTGTTTCATCGGGGAAGAGGTTATCAGCATCCAAGAGAATCTCTGCTGAACCCTCATACATGCTAAGGAACCGCTCAAGCATTTCTGGCTGACAAGATCTCAGTGCTACAGCTTCACCGAAGCTGAGGAGAGATAGAATTGTATCTTTTGAGATTTCAATGAAGCAAGTGGAAGAAGTCAACTCAAAGTCTCCCAAGATCCTTTCACAGAGCTGTTTTTCGCTGGCGAGATAGATCTGAGTAATAATCTTCACTACCCTTGTCCATTTTCTCATTGCAACATTCAAATCCTCCCATCCCATTTTAAGAACATCAACGCAGCTGAACCTTTCCATTTCGAGAATGAACATATACTCATCCAGAGCTTCTCTTCTAACACTGATGAAAGCTTCACAGAATGCTCGATCATACTCGCAAGCAAACATGGCGTTTGCAATAGCTTTGATGTGAGGAAGGACGCTGGGATCAACTAGATCAACATTTTGGAATTTTGCTATATGTTCATCATCTTCGTGTGTAGAAGCTCCGACAACAACTTCCTCATCTAGGGAGACAAAGGACTCGTCGTACACAATATCCTTTCCACGGGAACTAACAGCCAAGTATTCAGGCTGTGCATGCTGTTTGTGCTGATGCAGAACATCACAGAGCTCTTTCTCAAGCCTCAACATCGCGATGTCAAGAGCAACCGTAGCTTGGTTGTAAACATCCTTCTCCTTCTGGTTAGTTTTGATGGGCAAAGCTTTGAAACCCATAAGAACAGTGTGAACTTCGTACAGGGCTTGAAAGAACTGATCAGCTTCGGAGAGACCAGCTTCCAACATCGTAGACTGGTTTGTCTCCCAACTAAGGATTCTCTTCACAGCTTCATTGAATCTCTCCTGGATCTGAGAGAATCCTGTATCTTCAACTTTGGTATCAACAATCCCAAAAGTTGACAAATGTGACTCTAGGTCACTTAGGAGCTTTCTCAAGTTGGCATCGAGGTTATTATCAGATGCCCTCAGTGCCTTAACAACATGGTGACATGCCTCAAAGACATGATTTTTCACTGGTGAAACAGAATGCTTGGTTTCAAACTCTGACATACTCCAACCAAAGACTAGAGCCTAAATCAACCTAGACTCTACGAGACAACTTAAAGGCACGCAACAGAAGAAAGAAAAGTCAAAAGTGTTTGTAGGTGCAGTAAAGACTATATTACTAATCAATGATGACCGTAGAAGTTGAGGAGTCTCTTATAAACTAAGGGCTTTTGTATAAAGTAAATACTAAATAAGCTTAATACCGAGAACTAGAGTTGGAAAAATCTGAAGTCATCTCCCTTGGAGCACACCCGGAATGAAGAAAACAGAGAGGAAGAGGAATCCCCACATGAACATGGTGAAAACCATAACTAAACAAGCTTAATCCATTAAGATCTTCAAATGTAACATTTTAGTCCTCCTCACAAGACCATACTTATTTCTCTACGAAAAAAAATAATAATATCTCTAAGAAGAAAAAGTCAAGTCAAGAGCTTTCCGAAAACCCTTTCTTGCTTCTGTAAAAAAAAGGAGAAATTTTGAAGAAATTCAGAATACAAAATTTGAAACTTGATCTGTTATTTGATTTCATAGAAACATTTGATCATATACTACTTGGTGATCAAACAGAGTAACGTACCGTGAAACGAGCTCAATCCAACGTTTTAAATTTCCCGGGGAAAAAAAAAAGAATCCCAGGGAACCCAAAAAAAAAAAACTCGAGAAGCTTGAGATTCAGATTTCTATATCATCAAAAAAGAACAAATTAATGAAGAAGCAAGAGCAAGAGAATTAAGGCGAGCTTATGGGAAAGAAGAAGAAGGAGGAAAGGAAAAAAGATGTTGATGCAAGCAACTCTATATATAAAAACAAAAATATACAATTTGTTGAAAAATGGAATTAGTATTGGAGCGAAGGAGAGAGCGTAATTTCGTGGATTGTGAAATGTGGAACGAGAAAATAATCAATTTTGTCTTGGAGATTTAAGGCCGCCCATATCTTATTGAGATTGGTTCCACCTTTGACTTTCCCAACATGGTGGGACGAAAGCTTAAAGATTTTATTAGTCAACTAACTCAAATTTGGGGTTGAAATATATAATAACTAACAAACTATGTTATACTCCTATATATTTTTCATTTGTTGTAGTATTATCGATATTTCGTTACGTTACATTTCTCCCCATTTGTCTACAAAGTAGAAACGTTCAATTTTGGTTGTTGGTGTACATTTTTATTTTTATTTTTATTTTTTTTGCTCTCCAACAATATACAGTAGTATGCGGGTTTAAATTTGAGACTTTGACATATCTCATTATTCTTTTGTATTATATTTTGGGGTTTAATTGTTTCAATGGTTAAAATGAGTACATTTACGGATATTTTTATGTTTTCGGAAAACAAGAATACAAAAAAAAGAATTGCACCTTTTTATGTGGCTTTAGTTGTTAATTTGCTATAATAACTTTAAAAGATTGATTAGTCAATACTTGAAATTTGACTGGCTCATGACAGGGACAAAAACGACAGTTACATTTATTGATCTCAACCGTCCGATTATACTGCACGGCTGAGACGAGTACTTGACAGCTCATAGTAGGACCCTACCAAGTGTTTCCCAGTCAAAATATATTATTTTCTCTTCTCATTTTTTGCCCTTTTCTTTTAACTCCATCTTATTTTTCCTTCGTATAAATTAAATTACATGTGCTGACAACATATACAATAAAAAAAAAGAAACTTCATGTTTGTCTCAGCAATGCATAATATTCATATTTAAAGAAGCAGACATTTTTAATCATGCTGTTTTACGGTTAAAGAAGATTACTAATATTGTTTAATCTGGATTTTTGTCCGACTTAGGGTACAAGTTTTTGGTTTTTCAAATCTGGATATATAAATGCTGGTTATAATTTTCAGCTGTTTATGTATAATGTGTTCGTCAATTGGATTTTTTTTATTCGTCAATAGTTACAAGAATAATATTTTGCGATGAAAAAATATGATGCCTCAGGACAAAACTCTTAATCACTCGATATTGACAAACTCTTAATATCATTATCTACCAAAGTCTTCAAAACGACCCTCGAACATATATACGGTATCGCTTACAAATTGAAAATCTCAAGTTAGCTAAAATTTCGACTACTTAGTTTGAGTATTTAATCTTGTATACGTATTCAGTACTCATAAGTACAATATCAGGCGATGTGTAAGATTTATCTATGCACACATGAGTGAATAAGCCACAACGTTGCAGACATTTGAAAGAGCTTGATCATGACTAAAATTTGTAATATATATACTATTATCTTTATAAGTGACATCGATCTATCACTATCTGGATTGAAACCCATGTACAGTATATTAATGTTATTGACCAAAAAAATATTATACTGATCGTGTGCTTTTGAAGTTTGAAGTGTTGACTAATGTACAATGGTTTCACAGGGATTGTAGAATAAAAATTACTAATTAATTCAGTAATGAGCAGTTGGTCTATAAGGAGGGGTTTGATTGAAATCATGGGCCTGGACTAGGCTTCGTAACACATTTGCTTTTGCATGCATTATAGAGGAGAAAATTAACATATTAACAACTACAGTACCTTCTTTTAAAACTGCTGTTTCTGTCCGAAGGTTTCAATAAGGCGCCAAAAGATGGAGAAAAGTTATTGGGCAAAACTGAAAATGAAAAGAAAAACAAATAATTGGCGGGGAGTAATAAATTCGAATTTAATAGATCCCGCTTAACTCTGCCCTTTACAAAACCCTTCCTCTCCCTTTCACCTCCATTATTCTCACAGCACACACACACACCTTTTCGTTTATATTTTGATTAAGGAGAAATCTAACGTTTCAATTAGAGCTAGAAGAATGCAGAGTTCAGTGACCCCAGATGCTATTTCCACTGTATTGTCAGACCCATCTTTTGATTCCTCCTCAGATCGATCTGAGATTGTCGTTCAAGTTGTGGATCTCAAGCCTATAGGGAATCGATATACGTAATTATCCTTGCTTCTTTATTATAATGGTTGCGCCGACTCTAGATTAGTGCTCATTCTCTCAATCTCACCATGTTTAGATTCAATTCCGTCTCATATACAAGTATCATAGCTTTACAATTGTTAAAACATTGATTCTCCGTTCTAGTTATAAATCTATGGTAGAGATCTACTGATATAGCTCTGATGGATCTAGCTCGGGTTGTGAGGGTTTGTATTCATCGAATTTGATCTGATTGGATTGGCTACATGTTTTCATTTTGGTTGACAGATTTAGTGCTAATGACGGGAAGACGAAAGTCAAAGCTATGTTTACAGCGTCATTGACTCCTGAAATTATTTCTGGGAATATTCAGAATCTGGGTCTGATTCGTCTCATCGATTTCTCAGTTAACGACATTTCAAGCAAATCAACAAAGTAAGACTTCTCTTTTGAGCTTATTTTACACAATTAATCACTTTTGTTACTAATATATAGATCCTCTTTATGTAATTGCCCTACAGATATTTCCTTGTTACAAAATGTGAGGCTGTTGCTTCTCCCCTTGATTCTGAGATCAATTTGGAGTGTAAGAGCAAAGAGGAAGGTAGTGAGCTCAAGAAGCAGAAGCTAGATCATTCTCCTATGAATGATGCTAAAATAGATGTTTCTACTGGTATCACTTTGAAACCGAAGCAGGAATTTGTGGCCAAATCAGCTTCTCAGATAATGAGTGAACAGAGGGGAAAGTAAGCAAAATATTTTCTTCTTAGTTTTATTGTTTACTTTTGTCTTCATTGTTTCATTTTATAAGTCAAATGATTATTTGTTAGTGTTTGCTTAAACTCGTTTGTGTGTCTTTGCAGTGCTGCACCAGCTGCAAGAATGTCCATGACTAGAAGGGTTCATCCACTTGTGTCCTTGAACCCCTATCAAGGAAATTGGACCATCAAAGTCCGAGTCACTAACAAGGGAGTCATGAGAAATTACAGAAACGCTAGAGGAGAAGGATGTGTCTTCAATGTGGAACTTACAGATGAAGAAGTAAGAAAGCTCTCAATTTCATGAAATCTCAACTTCGCCAGTCATTTTTTTTTATGTGATTACTCATTTTGTTAATTTGGGCGTGGTACAGGGAACGCAGATTCAAGCGACCATGTTTAATGATGCTGCACGGAAGTTTTATGACAGATTCCAATTGGGAAAGGTTTATTATTTATCGAGGGGATCACTTAAACTTGCTAACAAGCAGTTCAAAACGGTTCAGAATGATTATGAGATGACTTTGAATGAAAACTCTGAGGTTGAGGAAGCTAGTAACGAAGAAATGTTCGTCCCTGAGACAAAATTCAACTTTGTACCAATTGAAGAGTTGGGTTTGTATGTTAATCAGAAGGAGCTTATTGGTAGGATCCATTTACTCATTAAACATTCATCTTGTTGATATGTTATATATTGGTTGTTGGTATATTATTCATTGGTTCAGAATGATAATAATTTGAATGAATTTTTATTTCCAGATCTTATTGGAGTTGTTCAAAGTGTTTCTCCTACCATGAGTATTAGAAGGAAAACTGACAACGAGATGATACCCAAGAGGGATATTACTTTGGCTGATGAGTCGAAGAAAACTGTTGTGGTGTCCCTGTGGAACGACCTTGCAACTGGCATAGGTCAAGAACTGCTAGACATGGCGGATGAGTCCCCTGTGATTGCAATCAAGTCTCTCAAGGTTGGAGACTTTCAAGGTAATCTTGGGTTTTATGCAATTGAACAATATGCTGAAATCACACGTCTTTAAAACTTGTTGCTCATAGTAGCCATTCTCTCCAGGTGTTTCTTTGTCCACCATCAGCAGAAGCAATGTGGTTATAAACCCTGAATCACCAGAAGCTAAAAAGTTGAAATCTTGGTATGCCTTCTCGATTGAGTCAGCTTATAAAATAAAACATGGTTGAATAATTACATAACCTTCCCTTTGACTTTTGCAGGTATGATTCTGAAGGCAAGGAAACATCAATGTCTTCCATTGGCTCAGGGATGAGCCCATTGGCTAAGAATGGATCTCGGTCTATGTATATTGACAGAGTCCTTCTCTCTCACATCACAAGCAACCCATCACTAGGAGAGGAAAAGGTACCAAAACACTGAAGTTCCTGTCCTGGAGCAAAATTGCTTAAAATATAGAGTTACTAACTTATTAGGAACTTGGATTCTTGTTGCAGCCGGTATTTTTCAGCACTAGGGCTTACATAAGCTTCATCAAACCAGACCAGACAATGTGGTACCAAGCTTGCAAGACTTGTAACAAGAAAGTTACCGAAGCACTTGACTCTGGTTACTGGTGTGAAGGTTGCCAGAAAAAATATGAAGAATGCAGCTTAAGGTGAGAGAGATAGTCTGGTTCATAGATTATACGAGGTGTAGGAGTTTTTCTTCCTATTTCCAACATCTTAGCTCTGTCCACTTTGGTTGCTGTTAGGTACATAATGGCTGTGAAAGTCACCGACTCAACAGGAGAAACGTGGATTTCCTCATTCAATGATGAAGCAGAGAGGATTCTTGGATGTTCAGCTGATGAGCTCAACAAACTAAGAACAGAGGTAAGGAAATAAAATCTTATAAAAGCAACTGTTAGAGCATTTTGATTTCATGCTATATTTAATGGTTAATTTTTGTTTGCAGGAAGGTGAAGTAAATGAATACCAAACAAAACTGAAAGAAGCAACCTGGTCATCTCATCTCTTCCGGATCAGTGTCACGCAAAATGAGTATAACGGTGAGAAGAGACAGAGAGTAACTGTGAAAGGAGTATCCCCAGTTGATTTTGCTGCTGAAACAAGATTATTGCTCCAAGACATTTCCAACAAGAACAAAGCGTCTCAGTAGTCCAGTAATTTATTTTCTGTTCTCCTACTTCGTAGTTGTTAAGGTCACTCTATTGGCCTAAAAAATTCTCATAACTTTTCTTGTAATATAAGCTTTTCTCCAGATTATATAACATCTTTATTCTTATTGGTGTCAAACTTGTTCACTGAATTAGATTTTTGATGGGAAAAAATGGCGTGAAACTTTTTCTTTACAAGCGATCTTAGTGTTTAAATCAAATGTGTTATGAACAAGTTGCGAAGTTCTTAAAAAAAAATTTGTATTATGGACATAAGATGTCCAATTAGATTTGCCTCTTTAATATATCTTTATAGAGCCCAAATTTTAAGAGATTCAGGCCCAAATATGGCCCAATACGGCTATTAAAATAATGAAATAATATAGCTAAAAGCCTAAAACCCTTGGCCAACAGACTTGTCTAGTTGTTTGTTCTGATTATCTGCTTGACGCAGCTCGATTTTTCTAAAGCCTTAAATCTCACCGGAAATTTTACAGACACGATATTCTTTAGCTCCGTTTCATATCCCTAGCGTTATTTGAGATCGAGCAGAGAGAAAATTCGTCGGTGGGTATTGAAATGGAAGAGGAGAAGGAAGTGGTTAAAACGTTTGCAGAACTTGGTGTGCGTGAGGAGCTTGTGAAAGCTTGTGAAAGATTGGGATGGAAGAATCCTTCGAAAATTCAGGCCGAAGCTCTTCCTTATGCTCTTGAAGGTATGTATCTCAAAGACCCTTTTGTTTTTGGTGGATTTTCCAATATCTTATGATTCTCTAACTGATTTTTCCCTACGATTGAATCGTTTTGAAGCTCCTATTAAAAAGCTTGCAACTTTTTGATTATCAGGTTTTTTTCATTGCGAACTAATGTGTTTGATTGATGTCTATTTCAGGGAAAGATGTAATTGGACTTGCTCAAACCGGTTCTGGTAAAACCGGAGCCTTTGCGTTGCCTATATTGCAAGCACTTCTTGAGTATGTTTATGATTCTGAGCCTAAGAAAGGACGTAGACCTGATCCTGCCTTCTTCGCCTGTGTTTTATCTCCAACTCGGTATGACTCTCTCACCGAGTTTCATTCTTCTTGCGTCTACTTTTTTGAACATTTTTATTGAATTTGATTCTTTTGTTTTCTTCTCTCCAGAGAGCTTGCAATTCAGATTGCTGAGCAGTTTGAAGCTCTAGGAGCTGATATAAGTCTTAGGTGTGCTGTGGTAAGCTTATGCTTCTTTAATTATGTTTTATCATATTGAAAGCTTCCTGCTATAACCAGAATCTGTTTCCTAATCCGATTCCTGATTTTCCAGCTTGTTGGAGGTATTGACAGAATGCAACAAACTATTGCTCTTGGGAAAAGGCCTCATGTTATTGTACGTTTGTTTCTTAAATTGTTGTTGGCGCTGATCATGAGTGAATCTAGTAGGTAAGTTCGATATGTTGTTTCATAGGTTGCTACACCTGGTCGTCTTTGGGATCATATGTGTGACACTAAAGGCTTTTCTCTGAAAACGTTGAAATATCTGGTAAATTTATGCTTATCTTTGTTGATCTTTTTCGTTTTTGTGTAGTCTGTTCTTAAGGTCTTATTATTATTGTATGTACTTTACTTTATACAACAGGTTCTTGATGAAGCTGATAGACTGCTGAATGAAGATTTTGAGAAATCTCTTAACATGATTTTGGACGAGATCCCTCGTGACCGTAAAACATTTCTTTTTTCAGCTACTATGACTAAAAAGGTAGGAACGTTACTTGACACTTGACAGTGTTGTGGTTTTGATAGAGCAAACTGTCTCTCTATTATAGTTTGGTTAAGTGGAATATTTAAGAAGCAAACTGATTAAAATCACTACATTTGTGTTGGCCTCTTAGGTTCGAAAACTTCAAAGGGCATGTTTGAGGAATCCTGTTAAGGTATGCAAGTGCTAACTGACTTGTTTCTTGTCGCAGATAGTTTGAAGTATAACAGTTGTATTTTCTTTTCTTTCCTCCAGATTGAAGCTGCTTCCAAATATTCCACAGTCGATACTCTTAAACAGCAGTATCGGTTTGTTGCCGCTAAATACAAGGTAATTTATTTACATCACAGAGCTTGATTGATAAGAGCAAAAGAGAGTTTTATCTTCTCTTAATATAATAACCTTTCTGTATCATTGTAACAGGATTGCTATCTTGTATACATTCTGAGTGAAATGCCTGAATCAACATCTATGATTTTCACCCGAACATGTGATGGCACTCGTTTTCTGGCATTGGTGCTTCGGAGCCTTGGTTTTAGAGCCATTCCTATCAGTGGTCAAATGACTCAGGTAAATGATGCATTCTAGTTTCTAAACATTTCACGACACACTCTCTCAAAAATTTATCATTTTTTGCGAAATATTTGCAGTCAAAAAGACTAGGAGCATTGAATAAGTTCAAAGCAGGGGAATGTAATATCTTAGTTTGCACTGATGTGGCTAGTAGAGGGCTTGATATCCCATCTGTTGATATGGTTATCAATTACGACATTCCCACAAATTCAAAGGTTAGCCCTTTTCTTTCTTCTCATGAGTACAATTTCTTTCTTGTTTCTCATGAATTAGTGATCTTAAGAACACACATTGATCTTCCAAACTTGGGTCATAGGATTACATCCACAGAGTGGGAAGAACCGCTCGTGCTGGACGTTCTGGTGTGGGGATATCACTTGTAAACCAGTATGAGCTGGAATGGTATATACAAATAGAAAAACTCATCGGTAAGTGAAAATATATGGAAGATAGATTTTATATATTTGTTCTTTCGTAGGATGTAGACATTTGACTATGTTTTGACATTCAGGCAAGAAGCTACCAGAATATCCAGCTGAAGAAGACGAAGTCTTGTCATTGTTGGAGAGAGTTGCAGAAGCCAAAAAATTGTCCTCAATGGTACTTTAGTCTGCACTTAAACATAGAAAAAGTCTAATATTTTTGCTTATAATTTATATTTATAGAGACTTGAATTATGTGTTACTTTTCTGGTATTTTTTTTGTTGTAGAATATGAAAGAATCAGGAGGTAGGAAGAAGAGACGTGGAGAAGATGATGAAGAGAGTGAGAGGTTCTTGGGAGGTCACAAAGACAGAGGACAGAAAGACAAGAAATCTTCTAAGAAGTTCAAACGATAAAATGGCTCTATTTGTATTGTTTTCTAATAACACACCAAAGTTTTGAATTGAAGTTTTCCATTTGAACGATGTTAAAAAAAATCCATTTGAACTTGGATAATTTATTCAATGTTGTTGTACTCTTAGTCTCGTTGTTTGTATTTTATTTTCGTTCCGGTTGTTTCTGAAAGACTGAAATTATGCTATGGTTTAGAAGCTTTGATCTCTGTTCTTGGTGTGGTCGCTCTGCGTTTTTAATGCTCTCTAATTTCGAGTAATCTGGTTAGAAGGTTTTGATTTTCCGGTTCCCCAACGCAACTAACCATTCAGATATCAGAATCTAGTTAACTTTTTCTGCTCTCATTTGAACTCTTGTATAAAAACGGATTTCTTTTGAAATTGAATGATTATGAAGTACAATACCCAAAGGAAACTGAGAAAAAAAAATGCAAGAATATCAAAAAACTAGACCGACGAAAGAAAAGTCAAAAAAGACTTTACCACATCAACTCAACTCAAGAAGTATTAGCCCAAAAAAAAAACAAAAAAAACAAAAACTTTTAACTACTCTCTTCTGGAGGAGGCACC
This sequence comes from Nasturtium officinale, assembly GCA_963854855.1. Classification (NCBI taxonomy): domain Eukaryota; kingdom Viridiplantae; phylum Streptophyta; class Magnoliopsida; order Brassicales; family Brassicaceae; genus Nasturtium; species Nasturtium officinale. The sequence goes on from OY978505.1 coordinate 13,396,994, forward strand.
GTTAAAAGCAAAGTCAAGATGAACCTCCACCGCGAGGCCCACCACGTCCTTCTCCGCCTCCTCGTCCACTGCCTCCGTTTTGAGGCACCCTTGGATAACCTTCTCCCCCATTCCGTGGGTTTGAGCTCTTTGGCCTACCGGAAAACTCACCTCCTCCTCCTCTTCCATAGCCTCCACCTCTTCCTCCTCCACCGCGTCCTCCTTTGAAACTTTCATTTCGGAAGCTTCCTCTTCCAGAAAAGTACCTTCCCCTACTACCTCCACTGTTCCCTCCTGCAAATAAAATATTAAACCCATGTCTCAAATTACGCAAAGGCACTTCATCAAACCAACATTTTCTTGATGATCTCTATCATGCTTGTTACCTCTACTGTTTGTTTTCTTCTCCTCTACAACAGCTTGACGATCCCCAATTGTAATCGGCGAGGCCTACATGGACCAACAAAAAGATTCAGATTTATATAGCAGGCGGTTCGAAAAGACTTGGGATTAAACGAAGAATAAGGAGGATTTTATAAGGCTGTGGTTTACCTCAAGCGCACTCTGCTTTCCACTGGATGTTTCGAATTCCACAAAACCAAAACAGAAACCTTGCTGCTGAGAGTCACAAACACGTGTAAGGAACTAATACGCAAAGGGTTTTGGAGAAGATTGTAGATTTCTATATCAAACCTTATTGCTTCTGACTTGAATCCCCTCATGCTTTATTGCCCCAAAGTTCTTGAACACCTCTTCAAGTTGTGTTGGTGTGGAGTCAAACGGCAAATTTCGGACATAAATCGAATGACCATCATCTGTAATAACAAATTTTAGAAAAAAGACAGTAACGGGCTTGTGCATATTCAAACAGCCAAATGAAAAGAATCTACTAACCTTCCACATCAGCATTGCTATTATGTGGAACATTCTCAGGAGCTGAAGCCTCAGGTGCTGAGGTATGCTCGGCACGAGGAGCGACCAGCTTCTGGTTGGTACTGACCGGAGCTGCTCTTGACTTGTTCCGAGCAACATGTGTTGGTGCTGGACCGCTTTTCATCAGTTTGAGCTGTTAAACACACGTAGAGACTTCATAAGGTTGACTAAAAAGGAAAAAAAAAAGTCTCAGGAAAAAAAGAAAAAAAAAACTGTAAGTAGGCGGTGTTCTAAAACTTACGATGGAAGCATAAGAATGCTTAGGAGCATCTCCTTGAGACACCGATGAAATTTCATCATGACTTAATTGAGTAGGAGGTTCGATAGGCTCGACGTCAACAACAACTCCGTCATCTTTATCAGAAGGATCATACACCTTCGCCACATTGTCAAGATCTTCCTCAGTAGAAGCAACTGGCTCAGGTTCTACCTCGGCCTGGTGACTGACAATAACACGTTCTGACAAAACGTAAGGAGATGTTAATATCCTAACCTGAACTAACTAAGTCGTATCGTATGTGGTAAAAGAAGAAAAACCCATGGATCTTTCTAGGTACCTGGTTCCACAGGAGCCTGAACAACCCAGGTGGTTCCATTGATGGCGACAGAGCGAGCTTGTGCAGCCACCTCTATCTCCTCGAGGAATCGAAACATGTCGTTTAAGACAAAGTATCCCTTATCTTGTGGAGCCAAGAAAAAAGTTTGACTGAACTTCTTCCTCACATTATCTTTACCAGTTAAGCGTCCTGTAACCAGTACGATGACGCCTCTCTCATGAGACTCTTGAGCATCCGCAGTATCTATCTCGGCTGTGTAGTCTTCATATTTCAACGACAGAATCTTATCGTTGATCGCCTGAAACCCAAAGTGGAACCAAGTTTAATGAAATTCAGAAGAGAACATGAACGTCGAAGTAATTGACTTTATGATCTCACTTGCATAGTTGTGACAGTAGTGACAACACCGGTAACATCAGGTCGAGTTAACAAGCTCGAATCCTGATAAAACCGGTGAACTAAACCCGGAGATTGGTGAAGAATATGATAGTACTGCTCCACAAAGGCACGACCAACAACCTCAGCACCAGGGGAAGAGCTAGCTTCCTGCTGTGCCATCTATTTAAATACAAATAAGAGTAAATTATCAGCAAAATTTACCAAAAAAATCATAAATTTAACATCAAGCTCTGTGTTGTATCATTTAAGACTTAACTATTGAGACAATCTTCTCTAATGTGAATCGTTTTAGCATTTAATTTTCTTCATTAATAACCTAAATTCGATTACGTAGAACTCAGATTAAAGTCAACGCTCTAATAAAAAAAAGTCTTAAGATTTCACTGTTCTAGATGAATTAAGCTTTACACACATACACACTAAAAACCCTAAACTAAACAAAAAGATCACAACATTTTTTTACTAGAAGAAAACTAATTCAGAAATGAAACAACAAATAATGAAATTAGGAAAAATTTTGTGAGAAATGAATCGAGAAGAAAAAGTAAAATGAAAGAATGAGTCAGATCAAGCTCGATAAAGAAAGAGGGATAGAGATTAAGATTGGAGCAAATCGAGAAAGAGTCAAAGGAACAGATCGAAAGAGGAAATGAGTGTGGTTGCGAATACTTACAGTGATCCGAGGAAGAGAAGGACAAAGAGAGATCTGCTGCAGAAGCTACGAAACAGAGGAGAGGACGAGAGAGACAGCGACAGACGGAGAAAGAGAAACAAAGAAATGAGAGAAGGAATCAAAAGTACCATTTTCAGTTCTGTTCGGTACGGCCCACGAAGATTTAAACTTGGGCTTCTCGTTTAGTTCTGTCTCGTTATTTCAAAGTAAGGGACTGAATAAGATTCATACCTGATGTGCTCTCTTGAATGGTTTGGGTAATAGCCATAGGTGTATAAATTGTTCACAGATTTCATGCCACATAATACAAGATTGCAAGATTTATGAAAACAGTTCCAAATTTATAGACATTGCAATACTTAATTAATAATGGACAACTTGTTTCAGGTTTATTTTAGAAGTTGTTCTTTATTCATTTAAATTCACGAATAACTAATACATTTAAAAAATGACATTTCAAATGCTGTTATGAAATCATCGTGTGTGTTTTTGGAGTATAACGTATAGAATTAGCTAAAAGTTTAATTAAAAGCATTTTGAAAGAAATAAACTACATATATGTTTAAAGATAGTTTAAAACTCTATTTTGTAGTAGGAGGAGTTGCACCAGCAATTCTTGAGCATTGTTCTTTCAATATAGGAGGAAAAAATGGATTGAACGGAAGTTGGGGTATGCAATTGGCTTCAACGTTTAAAAATGCTTTGCAACAAGCTGGACCTAAGTGACCGAACTGTAAAGTGAATATAGATTGAGTAATTTCTGCAAGACAACCTGGTATATCCATTAATAATGACAAACATTTTGTTATATCAGGTAGTCCAGGAATTGGCTGGAAGGGAAATAGAAATGGAGGTGGAAATTGTGGTAGTTGAGCATTTACAGATACTATGAAACATATGACCACTAGATGTGAAATCATATTTTTGATAGACATAGTGGGATATTGAGAAGAAGAAAAAGAGTCTTAGAATAGCCAAATGTATGATAAAATGCTTGATTTGTTTTTGATAATGAACAACAATAAGATCCTTGCTTATTTATATACAGACAGAATGAAATGAAACTGTGGTATTAATTATCTTGATAAAACGTTTTTGAATTCTCTTATTAGGTATTTCCTTCAGTTTTATAAATTTTAATAAAGTTGAAACTCCCTAATGATATTAACTATGAAATATTGACTGTCAAGAGGCAATAAAAATATTACTGGTTTTCCTTAATGAAGCACTACTATAATCAAAATCTATATCAATAAAACAGTTTATAATCCATTTGTTTTGAATTTATTTGTTTTATTTAGGTTTATTAGAGAAGTTTTTCATGGCTTATCATAGGAATTTCACTATGCGAGATTTTTTACCCATAGGGAAGTTTATTTGAATATTAGATTTAGCAGTTAGCATTCATATTCTGTGAACATGAAGAAGGACTGAACAATCATAAGCCATCATGGTTCTATTGATATCTCTAGTACACTTGTGACTATATACATGAACTTTATTGTTTTATTTTTAGTCCTCTGGTTCTGCTTTCTAGTCCGCTGGTTCTGCCTTTCTCTATGCCAAGAGACTACAATAGTTTTTACAGTTTGTTAGAAGTTAGGACAGACTCCTTCGTGTCCTTTTCTGCCACCAAAATTTTAAATGACTACAGACTTGGGCTTATGATCCATTTCAGCTCAGCCCACCACTTTACCAATCTAGTTTGGTCCTCGAACTACCCAATACAAAGTTGATTTACCGTTTACACATAAACCAAAACTTGATGGCAGTTTCAGTTGTGGACGTTGTGGTTATGGTTTCAAAATGTTTTTTTTTCTTACCTTTTAAATCGCACATCTACAAATGCTTCGCGCTTTCATTCTTAACAAGAATCATACTTTCGGTTAAACCTTCGTGCAACTTAAGTGAATGAGGTGTGGCTACATTGTAGTATTATTCTGTTAAACTGAACAATTGTATAGTATTATTATGTAAAACTGAATAATTACTAGATACTGAGTTGAACCGCTGTTAAGTTTTTATTATTATATCATTGCAATACATATCATCAAATTAACCTTATTTTAATTTTAAGAAATATAATGAGACAACGGTTAACATAATAATAAGAAATCTATTTTATGGCAGGAGGAACTGTGCCAGTAATTTTTGAACATTGCTCATTTAACATTGGAGGGGAAAACGGATTGAGTAGACTTCGAATTTATATTAGTTTTATGGTAGTAAATAATCGTCTCTGTGAAACGACCTCGAATTTATATTAGGTATTTAATATTTAATTAGCAGTTTCATTTTCTCTGATTTAATATAAGTTTTCAGTTTCAAAAATGGAAATAGAGTGGAACCGTCACGAGCGACATTAATTAGAAATTTAAGACTAATATGTAATTATTTATTTTTACTGTTGACTACTGAAAGGAGAGGATATGACTTATCCAATGGGTTGCTGAATTATCATCTTAGGTCAATCAAGAAACAGACACTAAGTACACTTATCCTTCTCTTACTCTCTTAGTACTTGGCATACTAACCTAGCTCAATCAAAAAAGCTAATACAAATATTTGAGGATTCAAAGAAGTGTCATGGGTTTATGAACCCACATGATCTTTATAAATGTTTTCTGATACTAAAAGCCAGTCTCGGCCATTCTGTACTTTATAAATGTTTTCACAGCATTTGTTAAAGTTCAATGCATGGTGTACAGTGTTTTAGTCATGGAATTGCTTTATTATACTATAGGTCTAAGCTTGAAAAGCATTATCTGCAATAATTTCTTTGTCAATTGTCTCCTTTGCTTATTGCCCTCTCAGACATTAAAGACACGTCACTACTCCATTACCGTAACTTTCTCTACTGCATTTTCTCTTCCCTTTGCAGGTTCGTATCTTCCCCTTTGTCTCATCTCAATACCTCGAGACTATTTAGCTTACCGACAAAGAAAGGAATCCAAATGACTATTACAAACGATATATTTAACAAACTAAAACAAAGTCAATTTGTCTACCTTATGTAGTTATGTGTATGTCCTTTAGGTCCATATATCCATAAAAGCCAATCCTTGTCTTGGTATATAAAACCTCATATTATTAATATGGATGCTGTCTTATATGAAACCATGAAGTATGTTATTATATTATTTTCCAAATATGAAGAGAGATTGGCTTGCTATTGTAATAGTAAAAACACAGAGAGAAACGAGTAGTTTCAGTGCAGAAAACTCTGGAGACACCTTTACTGCATCAATAATACAAAAAGGAGAAGCAGTTATGTATATATGCATGCCATTATGTCAGTATCAGCATGCATATATATATATGGGTGCATGAGTGTATTTATGTAGTTAAATAGTTTACTTTTTGGTGGATTTTACTCCTTTTGGTGTCGTCTCTTACAAGGACATGTCGTTGTCTGTCTCAGCATGAGCCTTCTGCATTTACTGACGTTCAGAGCCGAAAACGACGGTTCAGAACCTAAAGACAAAAAAAAAAGACGTTCTTAGGCTATCGTGTACTGTAGATAATGAACGACACCGTTTTAGCTCTTGGAATGTGTTTTCATTTTATTTTATTTTTTTGTTGGTTCTCTTGTAGTTGAAATAAATAAGAGAGATGTGGATGTTATGGTTCGTTGATATCACCATAAGGCAAGTATGAAAATTTTGGTATTTTTGATCATTTGTTAGAAATATTGGTATATTTAGTCCGATTAATTTGTGTCTCTATACACGTTGCGATGGCGATGGCGATGGTTTAACACCAACTTGTCTACATTATTGTTTTTTTTCTTTCTGTGTACAATTACACACAACTATTATTTTTGCTCTACTAACTCTTTTATCTTTAAGATTTATCTGTTATTTACAGCGTTTCATGTTAGTTCAAAACTTTGCACATTGGCCACAAAAAAAGGGAATTCGCTAAGTTTTTATGAGATTTTTCCCCCAACCTTGATGAATGAATTTATATAAGTTAGTAAATAATGGAGGAGAAAGAGAAAATAAATATGCTTTTCTTGACCTAAAATGTCTAGATTATAGGTTGACTTAAATGTCTTGATAACATATTGTGAATTTTGGATGCAAGAATCTGTGTTCCCACATCAAAAGACAAAAATGTCCATTCCCTAACTAGATGAAAATAAATTATTATACTTACAGTTATATGTAATGTATGGTTAACACCAACACCAAGTAACTGAACTAATGGTGTGTATACACCTGATTAAACCCTAAAGGTTATCTTAGTTAGATATAATATAGTAAGACCATGTTCGTTTAGCTGTCGTTGGCGACAATGATCAGGGACATCAACCAACGACTTTTTATTTCGTTATCGCTGTGTTTAGTGACTGATCGCAGCGACTGTTCGTAACGACTAATCGCAGTGACCATCGACTAGAATTTCCGGTCACTAAAAAATCGAGCAATTGTCACTGGTTATTGTCGCTGTTGCATGGAAACGAATATGACCTAAGTATGTTTCTAACTCTTTAACATTATCGTTAAAAATGGTTGGATGATTGAAACACTGAAATTTCATGTCAGTGATATTCAACTAGGTTGTAATAGGTCAGTGAGTATAAATTCATAATCTCAAAAATGTTAAATGAACTTCAATATAGTAGATTTGAGCCAATGATCATATTTAGAATCATAAATACAAATTTATCAGTTAGGATGACTACGATCAGTGTTCGTATTACTTTTGTTGCAATTTAAAAATATTGATGGAGTGAACAAATTATTATTTAGACTTTTACTGATAGTCAACTACAGGGGGTATTTATTTGTTTTATTAGTAAAGATTTGAGGCTAATTACTAGCTAGTACCATTTTTCCTCTCCCACATTTACAACTTTCTTTTACAGATTTAACATTTTCAATTTAAACTCCGCTGTAAGAGAAATCCCTAAAAGGTAATGTTGAAGAAAATTACAGGCAAGCATGTATGTAAACATTAATTTTCTTAAACATTAGGGCGTAAGTAATATATATAGACTGATCAGTTAGGGCTTCTAGTGCCTATATATATATTTATTTTAATATAGTACTGGTAAGGAAAAAATAACTTGATTATTAAAAAGAAGAAGCACATGGAAACTTATTTTAACAGACTGAAATTTAATTTTTGCAGAGCTTTGACATAATTCAGCCTATAGTCAGAGGTATCGACCATATTGATATACATGTATACAACAATACAAACATATTAAACCAAAAAAAAACACTACAAACATAAGTACATTTATAACGTTTATGGTCTTGCCTGTATAACAATATAAGTTTATATATACATATCAGAAGATTTTATGCTCGAAAAGTCGGAGGATATTAAGTCCAAAAGCTCTAGTTCCATCGTCATCATTCATCATTTATCAACGTCTCTATATACTCTCTACTGCTTCTTCGTTTGTGCAGCCTGTAGAAACTTTTTATGCCCGTACGTATATATAAATACCGACCTAGGATTCGGTTGCTCTTTGTCAACTTAATGATTAACGCCGTAAGATAAAGAAGTTTATATAAATATATATATTAGGAAATTTTGTGTTAAATTATGCAGGACCTTTTACGACAATGTAAAAAAGGAAATAAAACTTTTAAGATGGTCGAACATTCGAACTATTACAACTTATTATACGTAGAGTTTATTTTAAAACATATGTATATACACATAGTTCGATGAAAATTCTTCTACCATACATTATTCCCTACACTATATATGATATCCATTATTTACTATCATTGTTTTTCGTTTTCTATGTACATCCTAAAATATTCCTTGAACCCTTAACCCAAAAAAAAACACCCTTGAATCATAGCATATTTGCGCCTTAGACAAATTTGTAATTAATTTGGACGGTTTGTGAACAATTTAAGCTAAATATTTAGAAATACTGCGACTGTAGTTTTAAATTAATTTAAGCAAATTTAAGTTTTGGCTTTGGCAGGCTTAAACAAAGAAACAATGTCATTGGCAACGACTAACAACAAACTAAATGCGGCTTTGCTACTTGGTAATAGTGGGCTACTTTCGACGACGGGGGGAGCGTGTTGATACGACAAATTTAACTTAAAAGTTTTCTTAATATATTTGCATAATTAATATTGTTGCGATCGACATATTTAAACTCATACTCCGACTTAGGCCAATTTACTACTGACACAAACTATATAAAAAGTATATACAGGTCTATCACTATAATTTATTTTATTTTAATAATATTTATTTATTTACAAAAGTATCCAAAAAAGGGTCAATTTATGTAATGATAATAAATAATCTGACAGTTATATATGGTAGTAGTTTTCTTTTAGTTTGACCCTCTCATTCACATTTAATTAATGGTAAAACTATTTCTAATGCTATTTTATTGGTTACTATATTTTGTTAACAAGCAAAATATAAGAAAAAGAGATCATATTTTAGTTTAACGAATAACTATTTTATTAGCACGATAAATAAAATATTATTCATGTAACATATGTAGAATCTTATACAAATAGTTATTTAGTTTAGTATAAAATATTTTAATAACATAGTATTATATCTAACGGATGGCTTATGAATAAAGTTACAAGTGATAATTTATTTGTTATTGATATAAACAAAATACAAAAGTAAATTTCTTATTAGTATAATAATAAAGATGTAAAATATGACCAAATAACTTAGTTATCATCTATCAGATTATCATAATAGTAAATATTCCACCAATTAAACAACAAATAAATTATGAATGCCAAAAATTGATTTATTATCATGATAATGATATCATTACACTTATTCTGATAAAATCGTGATAAAATGTTTTCTTCCAAATTTAGATGCAAAAAAATTATAGTTGTATAAAAAAGAAAATAATGAAAGAGGTTTAATTTTGAGGTTATTTGTTACTATCCTATTATCTCCATAAAAAATGTTTCGAAATGCCTTGAGTGTAGAAAACTAAATTACGGTATTTCTAAGAATATTCTTATCAAAAATTTGTTTGGAGATTCCATAGATGGGAACCTTCGATATGAGAACACAATTACCAAAATTTATCTGATCACTACTAAATACACTAAATTTTATTTCATTAATTTTAACAAAATAATATAACTAATAAAACTGTTACAAACTTTCTGTTGCAATTTTTGAGAAATTCAATACAGTTTTTTGTTTGTGCATGGAATATCTATGAAACTTTAAATGTGAAAATTTTGCTGCAAATTTTGTTACAGTGAATTTCATCATAAGATTACGTGTATATGACATAAGTAGCGTTTCAACAAATCTTAACCGCAATTTGAAACCATATATATCATTTTCTGTACTTTTTTTTTTGTCAAGACCCATATGTCAATAACACAATATTATTCGTAACAACCCCATTGGGTTAAAGGCGCGGTCAATTATAGAAGACTTTAGAGTATGAATATTGATCAAGTTGGATACAAAGAGAGAAATAAAAAAAAAATCGTGTGATCGTGGGCAAAAATCTCAGTGGCGAAGACACATATAGAAGAGAAGTGGTCCACAGATCTCTTTGTGGGTATTTAAGCATTAGATGCTTTAAAGAAAAACCTATACTCTTTGGTCCATTCTTTATCTCAGAAACAGACCCTTACCTTCTTTAGCTGTCAATCTATTTAAATCTAGTTACATGTATATTTTATACCTTTAAAATACAATCCACATGTTATTAATTAGAAATAAAAGCATCCCAATAATTTGATATTAAAAAGTCTAAATTTCATTATATATCACTAAATTTTTGTTTCATCAAGCTGATTCATTAATAATGTGATTCAACAAAACCTCTACACATAAATTTGTGTATCTTCGTAAACGACGGTAAGATGAAGCGAGCGTGCTACAAGATATAAATTGGTCACTCGTTCTCTCTCTCTTTCTTATCTTCTATTTTGAAAGTTTTTAAATTTATTAAAAATTTACACCATAAAATTTTCAAACTCTTGTAAATATTTTACAACTGAAAGCGCCTTAACCAGTTTATAATTTTAATTTTAAACTTCTTTTTACCACTTATATTATTAATAATATTCAACGGCATATTTCAATCCAATCAACCAATCACTTCTTCTAGATGCTATTTCTCAAACAGTTGTAAATGGAGTTTTACCGCGCATGTACATTTTTTTGTTACCAACTGAAATTAAGATGGAAAACAGTGATTAGTGATGACAAATTAAAACAAATCAAAACTAAACTCAGGAAACAAAACTGAAATACTAAATTTCTTTTAAAGTTTTTAATTTTATTTTTGTCAACTATTGACCCAAAAAAAACTATGTAAAGTATTTTATATATTTAATATTTATGTGACTGTGAGTGTAACGAAACATGCACATTCCCATAACAGAATTCATACAATACATAAATTGCTCCTATTTTGTCCTTCTGCATAAATTCTTTTCATACCCAAAAAAACCCTAGGGACTGGTATATATATATATATATAACGTAAAAATATAATTCGTTTATTATTTAACTTCCGCAATCATTATAATATACATACATAATTCGAGTTTCCAAAAAAAGAAATACTTCACATTCCTCTGCCTCCTTATCTCTTGCTTCTTCTTCTCTATCAAACTAGAGCTTGAACTAGGACTCAAGCTTACCAGTCTTCAGACAATGTAAGAACACACAATCATGTTTGGATTTCAAATTACTAAGAGATTTCTTTTCTTAGATGCAGATTCTAGAAATAGATCAATCGTATCTATTTTGCTTTGTTTTCATGTGAATATTGCTTCCAAACCTTTTAAAAGCAACAAGTTCATCAATTCACTTCAATTTCATTCAATTAGAAGCTAACAACAACTAATTCTTCTATTCTTGATTTATTTTCTGTTAAATTAATTAGTTATTTTCTTCCCTTTTTGTATCAGATCTGTTCTTCACACCAAATTGAGTACGGAAGATCTTATTGAGTGAGTTAAAAGAAATGAGATCAAGAGAATGCGATGAAGAGGAGATTCAAGCAAAGCAAGAAGGAGTCAACTTAAACCACATGTTGCAGCAGCAACAGCCAAGTTCAGTGTCATCTTCAAGGCAATGGAGCTCAGCTTTTAGAAATCCAAGAATCGTCCGAGTCTCGAGAACATTCGGTGGTAAAGACAGACACAGTAAAGTCTGCACAGTCCGTGGTCTTCGAGATAGGAGGATAAGGTTGTCCGTACCAACAGCGATTCAGCTCTACGACCTTCAAGATCGATTAGGGCTGAGTCAGCCAAGCAAAGTCATTGATTGGTTACTCGAAGCAGCAAAAGATGACGTGGACAAGCTCCCTCCTCTACAGTTCCCACATGGCTTTAATCAAATGTATCCGAATCTCTTCTTCGGAAACTCCGGAATCGGACAATCATCATCAACGGCATTTCCAGGAACCAATCTCGGGTTCTTGGAAAGCTGGGATCTTGGTGGTTCTTCAAGAACAAGATCAAGAATAAACGACAATACCACAACGACCCATAGAGAAAGTTTCGATCTTGATAAAGGCAAATGGATCAAACACGACGAGAATAGTAATCAAGAACATGGGTTCGACACCAATCATCAACATTTCTCTCTGACCAATCCCTACAACAACAACAACACTTCCTCGTATTACAACCTCGGACATCTTCAACAATCGTTAGACCAACATGGTAATAACGTTACTGTCGCAATATCTAATGTTTCTGCTAATAACAACAATAATCTCAATTTGCCTCCCTCGTCTGCCGGAGACGGATCCCAGCTGTTTTTCGGTCCTACTGCTCCAGCAATGAGCTCTCTATTTCCGACATATCCTTCTCTTCTCGGAGCTTCCCATCATCATCATCATGTCGTCGATGGGGCTGGTCATCTTCAGCTCTTTGGCTCGAATTCTAATACGGCGTCGCAGCAACAGCTGATGATGACGGGTAATACTAGTTTGATTAGACCGTTTCATCATTTGATGAGCTCGAATCATGATACGGATCGTCATCATAGTAGCGAAAATGATTCTGATTAGTGAAACATTTAATATACATATACTATACATACATATATGTTATATGTATACGTATTCTTCTATATTTTTACATACATGCGTATTGTTGGATTGATAAACTATATATTTTTCGTGTATGTATAGAATTTTAATAATCTCGGATATCGATTCGAGCAAAAAAATTCATAATGCGAGGTTTGGTTGTTATATGATCACCAGATATTTTTCAGTTTTGACTTTTAGTTTTTAATTGCTTGCTTTTGAAATTAGATGAGTTCTCCTTGAATGTCTTTTCTGCAATCATTTATGTATATATTACACACTAGAATGACTCAGATAAAGGATGTGTGCAATGTATATATATATATATATATATCTCATAAGGCCATAACCATATATATAAAAAAAATGTAGAGAATATTTCACAAGATCTATAGTTTTCATGTATAATTTTGAATTATAAATCATCTTAGTTGATTGTATATATATATATATTTCATAAGTTAGGATTTGAGTTTTAGAATTATGGAATTTCGTTGTGTTAGCTACCTCCATGAAAAGAAATTATTACTGGATGTAGAAACTAGATATATATTTTAGATTACATATTTCCAAAAAGAACAAGAGTCTAAATAGACTTATAATTCAGTCAAAAACCGACTTGACCGCAAAATTAGGTTCAATTCGTGTTATGCAAGCAACATGCAGGTGTTATCAAATTCAAAACATATTAACAGTTACGTAAATTGGTATTTAATTTACTTATTTAGGAAAGTCGTTTTTAGTGCAATTTAAATGAAAGAAACAGAAGGGGTCGTTGCTTGTCATGTGTCAGAAAAACATCAATAACTTCCAAAAATTACCATCGATCATTTTTCTATAATTAACAACATGTATATATATGTATGTATGCCATATATGTACAAAACTAGATTTATATAGATTACTGTTCATAATGCTAGAAGCACGGCAGTATATAATGCATGCCAAACCCTAGCCTCTTGTGTAAAAATATGCGTCACGCCCACTATAATGTAAATATGTATAACATAATTGAGGGTGTACTGTTTCTAAAAAAGTGAGTACTATGTATTAATCAAGAAAGTGATGTTTACCAACACAAAAAGGAGTATACTTGAGCATGTTTGTATGTAAGACGAATTAGTAGAAATAGCTAGCGTTTTCAGAATCTCCGTATTTTGCTGACTTTTGATTAATTTCTCAAAAAAATCAAAGTTCAAAGAAATCTTTGGTGGTCTTTAGTCGACACACGCGCAACTGATTTCAGTAATAGAGCCAATAAATCTGATGGGATTATATTCATAAGTACATTCACACATTCACGTGTGCGTGACTGTGTGTGGAGGAGATGGAGAGATTATACATGTAAAATTCCATGTAAAAGATATATATATATATATATACAGTTACGCGTGATTAAACATATTTATTAATTTGGAAAAAATAATACATCTCAACGTTTTATTTATTAAGTACATACACTATAATTCTGTTTCAAATTACGTTTCTTCCGTGTTTTTTCTATAAACATTTTTAAAATTAACAAATATCTGTTATTATAAAGCTAAAAATGTAGAATTATCTTGAAAAACATTTTTGAAACCTTACATAAATGTGAACACTAATAACATCGTTCTCTATACATGTCTTCTTTTACTGAACAATCTATGATTTGCAATCTTGACAACTGACACATATGATATATATCAGTCGAACCTCCTTATAACCTTAAGTTCTTGGTCATAATACCACCAAAATCAAATAAAGAAATAATAAAAATTTGGAAAGAAATGGAGAAGTAGATGGTGAGTATTGGGATTGGAGGGTCAGAGAAGGAAAGGGAAAGAAGAGAAGCAGTTAAGACAGCAACTGAATTGCAGTCAAGCACTGATCCCTATCTTCCAATTTTAGTTATCTCTATCTCTTTCTTTTTCAACAAGTCTCTCTCTCTCTCTCTGCATATATATATATATATATACACTTCTCTTCTCCAAGTTGTAGGGCCATTCACCTCCAATGGTAAATTATTGGTTTTGAAAACATAACTTATTTTCTTTTTGGTGGTCCTTTTGATATTTTATAAATCATGTGTTTAGATGTAGATGGGCACACAATTGTCAAGAAAATTCAAAGATTTGCCATTAATTTTTTTTCTATCAAGATGTCTATTAATTACCTACACCACATCTCTTCTTATAGATCGGTTGAAATATATACTCTAATAATTAAAAAGGGTCTCAAAGCACTTATTCTTTGGTTAGGTAGTATTAATTCATCAACCCACATTTGTATATCCTTTTAGATCTCCAATATTCTACAATAGATATTAACATTTTGATTTATTAGAGTACACATGCGATCATAAATAAACATACTTTTTTAATATTGAGGTACTGATGATTTACTTTTATTAAAGGGGATAAGACTGATGATTTTGAGTGGAAGAAATATTTTTGATTACCAATCGATATATAAAAACTTCCTTTTATATAAATAACAAGTGAATAAGATGCCTCGAATCATAACTTTTATTAATAATGGGCATGAAATAAGGTTAACGACTTTATCAAAAAAAAAAGAAAGGTTAACCACGTATAAGGTGTTGTCTTACACATACATGTATGAATTACATTATATATTTTATTTTATAGTTAGAAGGGAACTGAAATTTCTCAAGAGAATATGTACGTCTTTTATAATCTTTTAGTGGAAAGATATAATTCTTCAATAGGAAAAAAAATATGGTCCACATGATTATAAAATTCTTTTTCATCACCAGCATGCTTCAAAGTTAAGAGAGGAAGAAAAAAAACAGGTCCACTTTATTTCATTTTCACATAATTCACTCACTTAGGCATGCAATTCCTTTTGTATTCTCCTTTTTCTTTTTCAATTCTTTTTTTCGAAGAGGATATATTTATAGTACACTTTTGTTCCCATATTCTATAGGCAAATATAAAAGCTTTTAGTATATATTTTCGGAGAAACAAATTTACCAATCCAAGTATTTATATTTTCTCTCCTTAAGCAATGCAGTAATTAACTCGGCATGGAGATAATCTCTATCTGAACCTTATCACTCAATTAGACTGTATAATACAGTATTAGTTAGAATTTTCCCGATTCTAGATATTTATGCTTTCTAAATTTACCTAATCAATTGGAGTTGTGTGATTTCGATATAGTCTACTGTGGACTTTTACATGTATATCGTAGTTAGGTATCGATAGTCTATAAAAATTTATGTTTGGTGCGATCATCTCTTGAGTTTGGATAATAAAAATGACAATTACTCTACTAACTCCAAACAAGCATTAGATTTTTGAATGAGATTCGAAAACGCATGTCCTACTCATTCTTTGAAAATATACATCTGTTTGGACATTTTCAAGCTTGTTAGAAATAAATATGACTCATGTACCTTTGGCTTATAGCCATGTGGATCTTCTGGCTAACCAACCAGAGTAAAATGAAGCCTTTTAACAAAAGAAAAAACAAATTTAATTTGCATACTCTAATTTCGTGGGTTAATGATGTAACGTTTGTAGCAATCAAAACACAATTTTGTTGTTAAGAGAAAAATAAATAAATGGAAAGAAAAAATATTTTTTATAAGGACATTTATTCATATTGTGCTATTAAATATATTAAAGTCCCGGCAAGGATCGCCTTCCGCTTTCAAAGTAGAGGCAATACCACTATACTACAGAGGAATCATATCCGACTACAACTATTAAGACAATATGTAATTTAGGGTTGGATTCTTCACAACTTAAAAAAATGATAAAAGTCACGAGAGGAAACAAAGTATTTGGGCGAAAAAACCCGAGTAATTTTGGATTTTCGCTATGGGGTTTTGGAGTGATTCCGGTCTTATGGTTTGTTTTTTTTTTATTTTATTTTTTATAAATTTGTTTTTTTGTTCCTTGTAATTTCGCCAAAGTTACAGTTCTCTCCACGAACAACAACTTCAATATCGTTCTGTATTGTGGTTTCTTCAATGCCTGATAGTATCTTGAAGGAAACACTGGTCCCAACTGTTATGTCTGATTCATTAATTTTTTTTTTTACATATATTAATGTCTTGTTTGTTACTTGTTAGTTTCCATACTTTAGAGTTGAGATGCAATAGAATACGCGATTATCCCCAAGGAAACATATTTCATTCACCATGTTCGTGATTGGAGTTTCATATATTCGTGTTGAAAATTTATAATTTTGTTTGAAAATTTTATCCCACAATTATTTATATTTAATTTATTTACGTATTTGTTCGCACAAAGCGCGATGTACAATGTTGTACACACGAAAAAAAAAATTCCGAATGTTGTAGTGCTTTTATTGTATTACTGTAGTTTCAGAGTACAACAATGTGGAAACAACCCTATTTTTTAAAAAAAAATAAAAGACTAACACAATGTTCTAAAATTCTATTTCGTGGCAGGAGGAACTGCACCAACAATTCTTGAACATTGTTCTTTTAGCATAAGAGGAAAAAATGGATTGAATGGAATTTTAGGTATACAATTGGCTTCAGCTTCTAAAAATGATTTGCAGCAAGGTGGACCTAAGTTTCCAAACTGTAAAGTAAAAATAGATTTAGAAATTTATAGAAAACATCCTGAAATATCCGTAACAATCGACTAACATTTAATTAAATCAGGTAATCCTGGTATTAGTTGAAACGTAGATGGAATTGGAAATTGTGGCAACTGAGCATTTGCAGAAACCACAATGCATAAGATTGCCAGGACTGAAATAACATTTTTGATAACCATATTGAAAAATTGAAAAATAAAAAAAGGCTTAGAATAAGCTTTATTGCTGTATTTGTGTTTTGAATGATGAGCAACAAGAAAATGCATGCTTATTTATAAGGAAGAAAACGAAACTGTAGTATTAATTATTTTTGAGGAACTTCTATGAATTCTCTTATTAGATATTTGAGTAACCCGTTTTATAAAATATAAATGAAGTCAAAACCCCCCGAGTGTAAAACGAGCGACATTAACTAACATCGAGATGAAATAAAGATATAACCGGGTCCCTTTAGTCAACCACCGGTTTACAATCATGTGGTTTTTACAATATTGCTAATTACTTCAAAATTTTAAAAAGGCGAATAAGAAACGTTTTGGAAATGTATCGGACCATAATCGGTTTTGCACCTGTCCAAAATAAAATAATAATTAGTTTTTTACTGCACAAAATGGAGGTGCGTAAATATACAAATTTTTTTTTTTAATTTAATACAATCTAAGGCCCAAAGGGAAGCCCAATCACTTATGACGTTCCTAAAACCCGTACTAGGGTTTTGATTCTATTTTCTCTATCTCACTCTCCTACTTACCAATTTCTTCTCACTATATCAGAAATGCCGCCGCCGTTGCCGTCTATGCAACTCCGGCGACTCCTCCTCCGTGGCTTCGTCTTCTCCGCTTCCTCGACCAACACTCTAAAATCTCAATCCCGTCTCATATTCTCTAAGCCTTCGATTTCTCCGCTCCCGCCTTCCCGTTCCTCTATATACTCAACATTTCCATCTAGATTCTTCTCATCTGAAACAAATACGGATTCAGAAACTTTAGATTCAAATCAGATCGTTCTCTCTTTCTCGAAAGAGCTCACTGGGAATCCAGACGCCGAACCTCACTCCATTTCGCAGAGATTCCAGCTCAGCTACTCTCACATTACGCCTAATTCCGATTTGATCCTCCAAACACTCAATCTCTCCCCAGAAGCTGGCCGCGCGGCTTTAGGGTTCAACGAGTGGTTGGATTCGAGCAATGGTTTCTCCCATACCGATGAAACTGTTTCGTTTTTTGTTGATTACTTCGGACGTCGGAAAGATTTCAAAGGTATGCAAGAGATCATTACGAAATACAAAGGTATCGCCGGAGCTAAAACATTAGAATCGGCGATTGATAGGCTTGTTCGAGCTGGTAGACCTAAGCAGGTAGTTGAATTCTTCGAGAAAATGGAGAACGACTACGGATTAAAGCGAGATAAAGAATCACTGACCTTGGTTGTGAAGAAGCTCTGTGAGAAAGGTCACGCGAGCTTGGCAGAGAAGATGGTGAAGAACACTGCTAACGATATATTTCCTGATGAAAATATTTGTGATTTGTTGATTAGTGGTTGGTGTGCTGCTGAGAAACTTGATGAAGCAACTAGGTTAGCTGGTGAAATGTCTAGAGGTGGGTTTGAGATAGGAACGAAAGCTTATAACATGATGCTTGATTGTGTTTGTAAGCTTTGCAGGAAGAAAGATCCCTTTAAGCTTCAACCTGAAGTAGAAAAGGTTTTGCTAGAAATGGATTACCGAGGTGTGCCGAGAAATACAGAGACTTTCAATGTGTTGATTAACAATCTTTGTAAGCTCAGGAGGACTGAAGATGCGATGAAGTTGTTTGCTAGGATGGGTGAATGGGGTTGTCAAGCTGATGCTGAGACTTATCTTGTTCTGATTAGGAGTTTGTATCAAGCAGCTAGGATCGGGGAAGGAGATGAAATGATTGATAAGATGAAATCAGCTGGGTATGGTGAGTCTTTGACTAAGAAGGAGTATTACGGGTTTTTGAAGATATTGTGTGGGATTGAGAGGCTTGAGCATGCGATGAGTGTGTTCAAGAACATAAAAGCTGGTGGATGCAAACCTGGGATTAAGACTTATGATTTGTTGATGGGGAAAATGTGTGCCATGAACCAGCTTACTAGAGCTAATGGTTTGTATAAAGAAGCAGCTAAGAAAGGTATTGCTGTTAGTCCTAAGGAATACAGAGTAGATCCGCGGTTTTTGAAGAAGAAGAAGAAGAAGACTAAGGAAGTTGATAGCAATGTGAAGAAGAGGGAGACGTTGCCTGAGAAAACTGCGAGGAAAAGGAGACGGCTCAAGCAGATTAATATGAGTTTTGTTAAGAAACCTCACAACAAGATGAGACGGAGAATGTGATGATGATGATGATCTGCAAACATTTGATTATGAGATCCCATAAGATAATTGTCTTTGTTCTTTTCCTTTTTTTTTTTAAAGATTTTGTCAGGAGTACTGATCACTTTGCTTGATCACGACTCGAGAAGATAGCCTAAATAATATTTTTGTTTGTCTCAATGTAACGTTTACAACATAGTTCATGCTTGGCAAGAATCCGATATAAATTCAAGTTCCTTGCTTCTGCTTGGTTTTCTAAGTTTAATTTAGTTGTAATCAAATAAGCTAATCCTATATCAATTCGTTGACCTTTCTCTCAATTCTGGTACAACTGTGCAAATGTGTATCCACTTGATAAAGTGCCTTAGATCTTTCTTCTTACAAAGTCTCTCTCTGTCTCTCCCTCTCTTCACGTTTGAACCACAAGAATGGAGACTCTCTTCTCCGCCATGGCCGTACTTCTCTTGGTTTCTTTTCTTCAGGTAAATTTCTGAACGTGAAGAAGAATATCTCTTTTCTTCTACAATTTCACCTTCATTTGTCTCTTCTAAAGACTTATAAAGTCCTTTGTACTCTCTGATATGCAGAAACTCTCTCCAGCAACAATGGAAACATCACAATCAAATGGGATGTCATAAGCTGGACGCCTGATGGCTTCATTGTAAATTCTTCTTCTTCTTCATCTTGTAGTCTCACAAAATCTCAGTCTCCACTTTAACTTCAAGATTGAATCCATCCCAGGTTGTGGTTACAGCCTACAACTACCAGAAGCAACGTTCAATTCGTTCATCGGGGTGGAAAATGAGCTGGAGATGGACCAAGAAAGAAGTGATCTGGAGCATGTTTGGTGCACAAACCACAGAGCAAGGAAATTGCTCAATGTTCAAAGGAGACATCCCGCATTCTTGTCTTCGTAAGCCAACAGTCGTTGATTTGCTTCCTGGAACTCCTTACCATCAGCAGATCGCCAATTGAATTGCTGCAGAGGCGGTGTATTGAAGCCCGGTTTAGAAAGTGCATTCCAGTTAACCGTTGGTAATGCTGGTACCTCGAATAAAACTGCTCGGATGCCAGTAAGCTTCATGTTCACGGCACCTAAACAACAGTACATCTGTGGACCGACTAAGAACGTTAGACCAACAAAGTTTTTAACCGCCAACAAAGAGAGAACGATTCAAGCTATGCGTAAGTTTCCCAACAAAAACAAACATCTCCAAATCTGTACTTCCTGATTTTGAAACTAACATGCTTTTTTGGGTTCTTATGCAGTGGCCTGGAACATTACTTGCGTCTTTTACAAGGCAACATGAACAAAACAACTCGCTTCAGGAATATTCTCATAAGCAGTAACATGTTTTATTGTTTCGTATGTTCATCATGTATGTTTTCTGTTTCATTAAAATAAAATCACTATTTTGATTGATCGGATTCTTTCCAGAACCGAATAGATTTGTCTGTTCCACAAGTAACAAAGACTGATTCAACCGGGGAGTGCTCGATCCATCGTGGTGCACCGTTATGGTTCGAAGGCCACTTTGCCACTTTTTCTACGGTTCTGGCGTCCCATGTAACTACTTCATTGCTTGCTTCATCTATGGAGATTACAAAATCTTCAGAGTCGTTAAAGATTGCCTACAAAAACACAATATAGTGAAGACCGTTTAAAACTAATGGGAAGGAGTGAGTATTTTTGTCTCAAAAGGTTGAGCAAATCAGTTACCTGAGACCGCTGTTTCATCCTCTTTGCTCCAAGATATTCCTTCACCATTCGACCTGAACCTATTTCCCATAACTTAACCGTAGAATCCTTACCGGACGAGAGAACAAACCTAACAAAATCCATATGTTCAATCAATTGTTCTGCCCAGAACCACTGAGGAAAACTACTGATTTCTCAGATCAACGGATTGAATCTTCTTTCTACCTTTGATCTCTAGTGAACACTGCACTTGTGACCTCAGATGTTCCATGTGCACCACTAATGGAGCGTATACATTTTGAATTAACCCCGTCAAAGAGTCGAATAGCTCCATCCTTTGAGGCTGTTACGTAGATGGATCCTGTGGAGGAATATCGCACCTGAATAAAACCAAGATTCTCACACCCAT
Source organism: Nasturtium officinale (assembly GCA_963854855.1). Classification (NCBI taxonomy): domain Eukaryota; kingdom Viridiplantae; phylum Streptophyta; class Magnoliopsida; order Brassicales; family Brassicaceae; genus Nasturtium; species Nasturtium officinale. The sequence continues at coordinate 13,418,586 of OY978505.1, forward strand.
TATCAAGAGATGATTATAGAAAACGCAATTAAGATTTGATCAGATAATGTGTGAAGTACCTGATTAATGGCTCCATTCCCTCCAATAATTGGGAAATTCGAAGGAAGAAAACATTGATATGTGTTAACATCATACAGATGTGGAATCGGGTGATCGGTTCCTGCAAAGGCCAAGTTTTCATTTTCACGCTATATTGAACAGATTCTCAGCTGGATCACTGTTTGAATTCAAAGAGAAGAAAGCTTCACAAGATGGTCATTATAATAGACAATCACCTGCAAGGAGAAACTCTCCTGACGGATGAAAAGATACAGAACGCACATTATGGGTATCCTGCAGAATTTAGTGTTAACGAGTAGATGACATACAGTGCTTTTCGACATGTAACTAAGCGGAACTGGATAACAGCCATGATCTCTACCTGAAAAACTTTGAATGCTCGCTTAGCTGTGGTTTTGGAGAAGTCAAAGAATCTATCACATTCATAAGAAGAGACACCAAAAAGAGGTGAAAACAAAATTTCTCGTAGTCACTGCGAGAATTTAGGTAGAAAAAATGGAAATGAAATTAGATACTTTATACAGTTGTCTTTGGCACTGGATACTAGGATTGTGCTGCGAGGGTGGAAATCAAGATCGTTTATAGGCTGCAAATAATTGTCACAAGAGTAAGATATACAAAAAAAAAGTCAAAAAGAATGTGGCAAAATTATGAAAAAAGGAAAGGCTTACTTTAGTATGATCACAAAATGTCCGTATTAATGGTCGAGCTTGAGAATCTCCAGAAAGCATCTGTTTAACTTTTGGTACCTCGTAGAAACAACACGTAATATACAAAAAACTATCAATTCTTGATGATGATGTTTAAGAAAAAAAAGGCAGGTTCAATGAAAATGAACGCTTCTTACCTCAAAGAGCTTAATTGATGTGTCTGCTCCGCCAGTTGCAAAAAACATTCCATCAGGACTAAATCTTGCACACCTAACAACGCTCTATAAAATTCATAAGCTTATCAGCCAAAAAAAAGCTTGGAGACAAACCATAACAAGGGCTAGGCCAAGTTGTGTCTACTGAAATAAGAACAATGCATATATATATATATATATATATATATACCTGGTGCTCTGATAGAGTCTTTGATTCATGCTTAAGGAGAGTCTTTGATGAGCCGTTCACATGAGTAACACTAGTTGGAAAAATTCCAAACATTATTTAGATGCTAAGCAATTTTGATTTCATCTCTTAAGAAACATAAAACTGGATTAGTCATTGGAAAATAGGGGCATCACCTGAAGTCGATAGAAGCTGTTCGAGGAGTAGTGATTAATCCATAAGAAGTGGGAAGCAAGAGTGATGAAGAAACACCTCTCTGTGTCCCGTTGTTTTCCGCTGCAAGGCCCTGTTCTCATCTCAGAACCAAAAAAAAGTCTTCTGATTTGGGCCCAGAGAACTAAACATCTCTCAAACACTCCAAAACCATAAAACATTGAGATACTTGAGAAAGTGGAAAAAAGGAAAAAAAATCACTAACCTTTGAAACAAGCTCCAAAAGACGGTTTGGAGGAGCCTCAATGTTCAATGGTGTCATGGTGGCTGAAGCAACCACACTTGCCGCCTAAAATGTGGATCTCAAAAATTAAAACTTCACCAATTTAAAAAGCAAAGAAAAACCCAAACTTGAGCACTTAGATACTCTTCTAAATCATCATCCTTTAAATATTAATGTTTAAAAACACACATGATTTATCCCTAGAACAAAATAAGCTTCAGCTAGATTTCAATATGTGAATGAATTTCAAAGTTTCAGACTTGTAACACACAAAAAAGACAATTTAAATGTAGATAGACCCAGAATCCCAATCCAAACAAGCTTATATTGATGGATGCAATGTAAATATAAATTGGAGTAAGATGAAGAATGAAAAGAGTGACTTGCCTGTGAGAGATTGTGGTGACGTAGATGAGCTACCATGAGGGCATTGAGCTGTCTAATGATATTTCCTTCTTGTAAAGTCTGCTCCAAACTGCCATTATTCTCCATTTATTATTCCTTTAAAACCCTAAAACCTTCCTCACTGGTTCAATTCGAAACCATCGTCTGAGCTCTCTGTAGACTGTAACCATCGTCTTCCTCCTCTCGCCCGCCCGCCTGATCAATTTGGGCCCATGATTTATTACTGGGCCGAAATATAAACTTAACGGGCCTTTACAATTTAGAGTCCATGTGTATGACACGTGCGTAACGGTCTCAAAGAAAATTTGAATTTGTACCTGAGGGGGCGCTTCATTTGATTTTCCATATTAGTTTAATTATCAACCTCTAAAAAAAACAAAAGTCCCATTCTCTTTCTTTCTCTCTGTCTCTCTCTCCTTCAAAATTTGAAATCTCAAAAGCCTCCTCCTATGTTTCGCATTTCCTGAGAAAATTACCCAGCTCCTCCTCCTCCATTTCTGGATTCGATCTGCTTCTTCGTGGCATCAATTGGGATTTCTAGTTTTTTTTCTTTCTGCGGGATGGAGAGCACAGAGTGCGTTAGGGTTGCCGTCAATATCCGTCCGTTGATAACCCCGGAGCTTCTCAACGGATGCACCGATTGTATCACCGTTGCTCCCAAGGATCCTCAGGTATTCCAATCATAACAATTTATTCCTTTTTTTCGCTTTTAATGTCTTCCTTTCTCATATATAGCAGATTGATTCTATTCAGGACTCAATTAATTGCGTAAATAATAAATTACTTGTGTGTTTGAATTAAGCTAATTTTGTTTTGAATTTGAACAGGTTCACATAGGTTCGCATACTTTCACATACGATTTCGTATTTGGAAATGCTGGTTTGGAGATCTATGATCATTGTGTTGCTCCACTTGTGGATGCCTTATTTAAAGGATATAATGCTACTGTTTTAGCTTACGGACAGGTTTTGATTTCATATTCTCTTTAACTCTAATAATGTTTTTGATTTGATTCATCGTTTTTTATTTTTGTTTGTTTGTTATTGAAGACTGGTTCAGGTAAAACATACACCATGGGTACTAATTATAGTGGAGATGGAACAAATGGTGGCATTATACCAAAAGTAATGGAAGATATATTTACAAGAGTGGAGACAACCAAAGATTCATCTGAACTATTGATACGGGTGTCTTTTATTGAGGTAAGAGCTTCTATTGAACTTTGTTTTTTAAGATCTGATTTTTATACTAGTTCACTTCTAATATTTACCTTTAAATGCAGATTTTTAAGGAAGAAGTTTTTGATTTGCTTGACTCTAATTCCCTGGCCCTCCTTAAGAATGATGCTGGTGTTCAGGCAAAGCACCTTGCCCTCTCAAGAGCTCCTATTCAAATCAGAGAAACTGCCAGTGGTGGAATCACTTTGGCTGGTGTTACTGAGGCAGAAGTCAAGACGAAAGAGGAGATGGCCTCGTATCTAGCACGAGGTTCTTTATCTCGAGCTACTGGCAGCACAAACATGAATAGCCAATCAAGGTGAATCTATCATTTGAAATGGTTTCACTAGCATTCATTCTCTTTTCTTTATAACTACTTCAATATTTGCTACAATTAATGTGGCTGATCCATTAGTAGAGTTATGAAACTTCTGAATTAATATTAAGTTTCATTATCAGATCTGATCTATAAAACCAATATAAAGAAAGTCTATGATTTCTGAATGTTTGTTTCTTGTTTCTTAGTCGGTCCCATGCAATATTCACAATCACTCTCGAACAAAAGAAGATTTCTAGCGGTTCTTTCACAACTGGAGAAGATGTCGGTGAAGATATATTATGTGCAAAGCTTCATTTGGTTGATCTAGCGGGGTCAGAACGTGCAAAACGAACAGGAGCCGATGGGATGCGCTTGAAAGAAGGTTATTTCAACCTATCTTTGAGTTGTATATTATTCTTCTTGGTTTTCTTATAGAGACGATGACTAAACTATGAGATTTGTTTTCTATATATTTACACAGGTATCCACATCAATAAAGGTCTACTAGCACTTGGAAATGTAATCAGTGCTCTTGGAGATGAGAAAAAGAGAAAGGAAGGAGGTCATGTTCCTTACCGTGACAGCAAGTTAACTCGTTTGCTCCAGGTATTAAGGTTTTTTTATGTTTATGTTTTATTCACATAAGCACATTTTCAATTGAACTATACGTCCTTATTTATTTATAATTTAGAAGATGAATTGCTAATGGTAATAATCTGTGTTTCAGGATTCGCTTGGTGGAAATAGCAAAACTGTGATGATTGGTATGGTTTTCTCATGTATTAGATTTTTCAAACATTTCATTTTTGATTCAAGCATTAATTCTAAGTTTTCATGTCATTTCTGATCTCTAAATGATGCAGCTTGTGTAAGTCCAGCTGATACAAATGCTGAGGAGACATTAAATACGCTCAAGTATGCAAATCGTGCCCGCAATATTCAAAACAAAGCAGTGGTATGTATATAGCATTTTATGCTTTTAAAGTATGAATCTTCCGAAATATTTTCCATTTTGTAGCCTTACCTATTTGTCATCTTTTGAAATACTAGATTAATCGAGACCCAGCAACTGAACAAATGCAAAGAATGCGGAGCCAAATTGAGCAGCTGCAGACAGAACTCCTGTTCTATAGGGGTGATAGTGGTGCTTTTGATGAGCTCCAGGTATTCAATCTGATCTAAGACAAACATTAACATTTGATGCTAGGCCGCATGTTTTAATGCTTAAACTAATATAACCTCTGTTAGATTCTCAAGCATAAAATATCACTGCTTGAGGCAAGCAATCGTGAGCTACAAAATGAGCTTCAAGAACGGAGAGTCGCTTGTGAGCATTTCTCAAAGCGTGCTTATGATGCTCAGGTTTTTCTTATACTCCTTGCTTTTTAATGGATCAAACTCATATGAAATCCATTACTTTACACTTACACTTTGTTTCCACCCATTTAGGTTGAAAAGGACAAACTTATAATGACAATTGAATCTGTTCGTAATGGTAAATCCTTGGATGAGATCGAATCTTGCCAAAATGAGGTGAGATGTCTTTTATGATTCCTTATTTGAAGTATATGACCTAGTAAACTTTTTTGCTAAAGTTTTTAATTTTCCAGGATGTTGGTTTGATGAAGAAGTATGTTTCAAAAATTCAAGAGCTAGAAGGAGAGCTGTTGCATATCAGAAACTTGAAGAAATCCAGTAACTGCCAGTATTCCGATTCTATTGATTCCTATGAAGATGGGCCTCGTTCTAATAATGTCTTGTTTCCCTCATCTAATGAGTCGTCGGATTGTGAAGACAAAGTGCTCGATGTCTCGGGTTGGTACTTCAACTACTGTTTTACATCTTTTTTGCTTCTCTTGCAGAAAGAAGCTGAACGTTTGGCTGAATTGTTTTCCCTGGTTATATCAGTTGATTTGTTCTATAAGAAATCTTCTTGAGTAGCTTTACCTTGGTATGCAGATGAAATCGAATTTCAAGAAAAGGAACTTGAACATTGCTCACTTCAAGAAAAGTTGGACATGGAGCTAAAGGAATTGGATAAGAGACTTGAAGAAAAGGAGGTACTATTTTTATTATGGAGTGTGCTCCTTTTATTCCTTCATCTGTTTCCTTAAGATAGTATGTGTATAAACTTCGACTTTTCATGAAGGCTGAAATGAAGCGATATTCAAGTGGTGGTGCATCTGTTCTCAAACAACATTATGAGAAAAAAGTTCATGAACTAGAACAGGAAAAAAGAGCATTACAGGTCAGTGTTATGTGGTTTGTATTGTATTTTGATGGTGTTTATGGACTTATATCTGATTAATCAAATCTGCGTGCAGAGAGAAATTGAAGGTTTGAGGCAGAACCTTGCTAGCATACCATCTGTCCCAGGAGATGCTGCCCAGAAACTGAAGGAAGAGTATCTTCAGAAACTGAACACGCTTGAAACACAGGTAATTTTCGTTTTTATTTATCAGTTATATTCATGTTTCACATATAATTTTCGTAATGCATTGTATTTTCTTTCTTTAGGTTTCTGTTTTGAAGAAGAAACAAGATGCACAAGCTCAGCTATTGAGGCAAAAGCAGAAAAGCGACGATGCTGCAAGAAAACTGCAGGATGAAATACATAGAATTAAGTCGCAGAAGGTGTGTGTGTGTGTTTTTTTTTTGCATTGATCTCTATTCGAGACTCTCTATATTTCTCAAATATGCTAATTTGCTTTTTCTAATTTTCAGGTGCAACTACAGCAAAAGATTAAACAGGAGTCAGAACAGTTCAGGGCTTGGAAGGCTTCGAGAGAGAAGGAAGTCATGCAGGTATGTCTCTGTCTTGCTCCACTACTGAACTAGTTAGACAAGAGTTATTTTAATGAACTAGTTAGATAAGAGTAATTTTCTGTCATAAGTCACTTGTAGTCAAAATATGATGAGAAGTGCTTGTAAATACACTGAGCCATTCAATATTTCGTATTTCAAATTTGACCAGCTCAAAAAAGAGGGAAGGAGGAATGAGTATGAGATGCACAAACTCATGGCTTTGAATCAAAAACAGAAGCTGGTGAGCACATTTTATAAACTTCCAAACCAAATGGTATCGATCTTTTCTATTATCATGGCTTCTAAGAGTCTCTGCTTTAACCAGGTTTTGCAAAGAAAGACTGAGGAGGCATCTCAGGCTACAAAAAGACTCAAAGAGCTTTTAGAAACTCGAAAGGCGTATTCACGCGAGACATTGAGTGAGGATTTGTTGTATAGCATGATATAGTATGACCACCTTTGTTTCTATGTCTGGTATAAGCTACTAACTGTTTATCCTATCATATATGCAGGTGGGGCAAGTGTAAATGGTCCTGGAACTCAGGTAATACCCACCAACCTCTATCAAATTGATGATTTGTTTTTCCAGTTAATGACCAGGTTTAGAGAGTTTGGTGATTGTTCTGGTTGGTTTGTAAATTTCAACTTTTGTTTAAAACTAAAAGTTGATTCCCATTTCAGGCATTGATGCAAGCAATTGAGCATGAGATTGAAGTCACTGTTCGGGTTCACGAAGTGCGTTCTGAGTATGAGAGGCAAATGGAAGAGTATGTCTTTCAATAATGTTTGTTTCAAAGCTTATTCATGGCATGAAAAAAGTGTTTCGTGATTCCTATAACAATGGTTTCCTATTACACTGTCTCAAATAAAACTGACTAAAATTCAGGAGAGCAAGAATGGCTAAGGAAGTTGCAAGGCTAAGGGAAGAAAACGAGCTGATCAGGAATGCCAAGATAAAGTGAGTGATCTGGACAAGACTAAATTATCGCATAAACCAAAACAAATTCATAATGAAAATATATAGTAAACAATTTTTGTCTCCTCTGACCAAAGCAGCGTTCATGGTGACACCATGTCCCCGGGTGCAAGAAACTCAAGGATTTTTGCTCTGGAGAATATGCTTGCAACCTCTTCAAACACTCTCGTTTCCATGGCATCACAGTTATCTGAAGCAGAGGAACGTGAGCGTGTCTTTGGAGGAAGAGGGAGGTGGAACCAAGTTCGAACACTAAGTGATGCAAAGAGTATCATGAACTATCTGTTCAACTTGGCATCAACGGCTAGGTAAATCTCACTTACTGACTAAAACCTTCTTGCTGATATGGTTTTTCTTCAAGGTTCATCTTCAAAATATGATGCATAACTCATCCTACATTCTTCTTGCTGTCCACTTGTTTTACTTTGAAGGTGTCTAGCCCGAGATGAAGAGTCAGACTGCAGAGAAAAAGATGTTATTATAAGAGACTTGAAAGAAAAAATAGTAAGGTTTAGCAGTTATGTTAGATACATGGAGATCCAAAAGGCAGACCTCGTGCATCAGGTGAAAGCACAGGTTAGTAGAAAACATCTGTTACTATTGTTTTATTAGACATGTAATATCTTATCCTTACAGCTGAAATTTAGCATATTCCACTGGCGTTCCATTTTACAGACCTCTGCATTGGAGAAAAAGCAGGAAATGCGAAACTCGATCAGAGTTCTTGACGACATGGATACCTCTGATTCTGAGGAGTCGGATCATGAACGGGAAGATCCAGATCTTGATGATGAATGGAAACCTGAACAGGAATCAGAGCGTGAGTCAGAGCAGGAGTCGGTTATAAAGAATAGGAAACGAAACTTCAAAGTGGGAAGACGGCGCTCGAGTGTGGTCATGAGGCGTTCTTTTGAAGAGAACTCGAAAGCTCCTTTAGATGATGCAGTGAAATCCGCATCATGCTCTGATGTGTGTTGTTGCACTTGCAGTAAGAGCTCTTCTTGCAAGACAATGAAGTGTCAATGTCGAGCTACAAAGGGATCTTGTGGTCCATCATGCGGATGTTCTTCCATAAAATGTTCCAACAGAAACGCAGACGGAAAAGAAAACAATTCCCTCTACGAATCAGAGGCGTTGGAAAACGGTGAGAACTCACAAGAGTCTGATGAAAAAGATCAAGACCAACAACAAGTCCTTGCTTCACGTGGAGCTATGCTGCTACAGAACGCTCTTGCTGATAAACCAGGGGAGGAGACAAATAATGATGATGGAGGAACAAGAAGAAGAAGAAAACCTCTATCAGACATAGGAAACACGACGGTAAAACTCTCTAAAGCTTCTATTGGATTGATCATTTCAACATATCTGTGTTCATGTAGCTACGAATCAACAGCGTCCTTATATGCTCAAATTGGTTTCAGGGTAAATCAAATGTGCCAAAGCCAAGCCAAAGAAAGAAATGGAAGAAGACTGTGCTTCAGCTTGTTCCTGTAGGTCCACCAGCACCACCAACACCAGTAGCTTCGTCTCAGAAAGAAGCTAATCCAGTTAATGTGGACTTGGAAGCATCGAGAAAGCCAGAAAACAGCGCCTCAGGAGAGTCTAATAGCATCAAACTGAAGCTACCGAGGGCGATGAGGTCAGCGTCTTCTAATGGCAGCAACTTGCTGAGAGAAAGAAACGCTGATCAAAGCGGTGGTGAATCAGTTGGTAATGGTGGTCTTGTGCAGGGCAATTCGAGTAGAGCAACTGGAAGTAGAACTTCAGATGAAAAAGAGAACCACACTCGCCGGATCTAAGGAGGAAACAGAGACGTTTCTTTAGGTGCACGAAATGAGTTTGGATCATTTCAAAGGCTTCTTGTCTTTTGTTTGTGATAAGAGAACATAACAAACGTTATTTTAGGGTTGTGAATTCAGATTATGTTGTGAGTCATCTCAGACAAATACAATTTTAAAAGTTTGATTAAGAACTTGACTGGTTTGAAATTGAATACAGTGAGTGCAAGAGTTTGCTGAAATGTATGGTTATGGTTTGGTTTCAAACGTTATTAACGAGCATTACGATTAGAATAGAAGTTGGAAAACAACTGTGTTTAATTTATAGTTAACCAATTAAACCTAAATGTTATGAAACAGAAAACCAAGCTGGATCTTTGGTTTCCGGAGATTTACACCAGACAGAAATGCACCATTTCAGTTTCAAAGATTTATTTATAATTGAATCGAAATTCACAATTCAGTTAGATTGTAATATTTACTTCGGGGAAGAAATTATTAGTTCTTGATAGTGTCGGCAACATAAGGAACTTTCACTTGACCGTGTAATAAAGTGTTCATTCAATAAACAAATATACTAACGACACGACATACGTAATCAGCCGAAGATATGCGTAACAGTATGAATTTAATAATTTGGAATGGTAGTACTAATTACTGTTTTCCCAAATTCCCATATAGACAAAGATGTTCTACTTACCCTCTATATTTTATACATCCAGCCATCGAGAGACTAATCCGAAATATAGTTTTGCCCAAAAAACAAATGATTTGACCTTTTAAATCGAGTTTTTAGTCCAACAACTTTTAACTATATTATAATGTTGAACAAAATTGTAATGGTTAACTGTGATTGCAACTTGTTGGGACTAGACTTGATTCGCATATGGTTATTATGACATTATTATCTAAATTAGAATGTAGCCACGAACAAAAGGATCCACCGACACATTTACTTTTGTAATGATTAATATTTCAATATTATCATTTCTTCTCACCTAACTAGTAAAATTCTTATGCAAACAAAAACTACTTTGTCAAATTTTAAGTAATAACTAAGTTTTACATGGTAAAAACAGTAATTATCACAACACAGATTAATCATTTTATCCAAATTTAAGCTTAAATTTATAAAAACACAAAGAAATTATACTATTTAAAATGAATAATTAATTTTAATTATGTCCACATATGATATTTCTCTCCACCGACAGCCTAAAACACCGTCAATGGCCCACGTTCCTCTTAAAGCTGTCGTCTTCGGTAATATTTTTCCGGTATTAAGTTAACTTACGAATGCAAATTACAGTCAAGCCCCTTTCTAATTTTAAACATAACCGAAACTTTATTAGTCATTCAAGAAATTAAATATGGATTCAAAACTATTATTTTACGTTTCTGTTGCTATATTGACATTTCATCGAAATAATGATTAAGTTCACTTGTTATTAGCCTATGAATTTTTTGAACTATCGTTTCGACTACATATATTTGTCCACAAGAAAATAGTTAAGCATTTAATAACCTCTTATAACTTGCTGCAAATCAGTAAAACCTTCGAGAAGACTAAAAGAACAAAAAAAACAAGAGCAAAGTTAATTATCAGGTTCTTTGATAGTATAATCTAGAACTTATAAGTAAGAAGCAAGTCAAGAATTAATATTGTAATTAACAAAGATACTTGTGTGTCTTTAATCGGAAATAAAACCATTCACTCCCAAATGACATAAGGGTAAAATAGTCAAATCAAAACGTTCCCGGCTAAAATTTAACAAAAATAGCCACTCCCACTAGGCAGCCAGCCAGATCCCAATCAATCTCTCATTGCTTGTTCGTTCGTATTTGGCCAAAGCTGAAAATCTTGCTGCTATCTCTATAAGTCTACTCCTTCTTCAACCAAAGCACCTTCTTCTTCTGAGATTTTTTTTATCATTAACCAGACCCATATAAGGGATCTGGAATCACCTTCGTTTCTTTTTCTGCTCTGATTCAACAGAGAAGTAAAAATGGAATCTTTCTTCTCCAGATCCACCTCCATGAGTTTCTTGGCCGCGTCGATTGTGTTCTTGATTTCTTCTTCTTCTTTTACTTCGACAGGTGACTTCTTATGCTCATTATCACCAATTGTTATTTTGTTTCGTCTATACTTAAAACTGATTAAGATTATGTGTGTTTATGTGGCGTGGCAATTCATGATCCGTTTTATTTTTATTTTAACTCTTTCTAGATCTTTGCTCAATTAGTGAAACGAAAATGGTTATTGCTTATGTTCAAGTCTTTTGCAAAGTTCAGATCCTGAAGTCAACACATCAATTTCCAAATTTGTGCTTCCTATGATTAAATAGATCAGTCGATTCTGCTTGTTATATAAGGGGGAACAAAACAAAAGATTTAAAGTTTTCTGATCTAAAAATAGAAACTTTCTGAAAGTTCTATAAGTTGAAAACTTGATGCACATTTGTTCAGTTAAGCAGCAAAAACTTTGGTCTAACAACACACCAATAATTTTGAGATTGAAACAAATCAATCACAAATTTGGATCAGGAGAAACAAAGTTCTGACTTTTGTAAAATCCTTTTGCAGAAGCATATGATGCACTCGATCCAGAAGGCAACATTACGATGAAATGGGATGTCATGAGCTGGACTCCTGATGGCTATGTTGTAAGTTTATGAACCAGAATTTAAAAAAAAAAAAAAAAAAAAAAAGATTGGCCTTCTTTACCAGTTTTTGATTCATCTAGCCTGTTTATTTGTTCCATATAGGCCGTGGTTACGATGTTCAACTTCCAGAAATACAGACACATTCAAACTCCAGGATGGACATTAGGTTGGAAATGGGCGAAGAAGGAAGTTATATGGAGTATGGTTGGAGCACAAACAACTGAACAAGGTTACTTAATGTTTCAGTTAAATCTTTAAAATCCATTTCTTTACATTTTGATTGCTAACTATCAGGAAATGGCATATTGATCAAATGTTTAACAGGTGATTGTTCAAAGTACAAAGGAAACGTACCGCATTGTTGTAAGAAAGATCCAACCGTTGTAGATTTGCTCCCGGGGACTCCTTATAACCAGCAGATTGCCAATTGCTGCAAAGGTGGTGTTATGAACTCATGGGTTCAAGATCCTGCTACTGCAGCTAGCTCCTTCCAAATCAGTGTTGGCGCGGCTGGAACCACAAACAAAACAGTTCGAGTACCAAGAAACTTTACTCTTTTGGGCCCTGGTCCAGGCTACACTTGTGGTCCAGCAAAGGTTGTTAAACCAACTAAATTTGTCACGTCAGACACACGTAGAACCACTCAAGCTATGAGTAAGATCTTAGACCGCAATCAGACTTGATAGAACCGTAATGTTTAACATTGTTTCTAATCTAACAGATTGGTTAAAAAATTTGGTCTTTGAATTGCTGCAGTGACATGGAACATTACGTGCACATATTCGCAGTTCCTTGCTCAAAGAACTCCTACATGCTGCGTTTCTTTATCTTCCTTCTACAATGAAACCATTGTGGGATGTCCAACTTGTGCTTGCGGATGCCAAAATAACAGAACAGAATCCGGTGCCTGCCTCGAGTGAGTACTTGTTCAAATAAAATTTTCAATTCCCTGCCTTTTGGTCTCTGTTCATAAAGTCTCAAACTTTTTTGTAACGGCAGCCCGGACACACCGCACTTGGCCTCGGTTGTGTCACCGCCGACCAAGAAAGGAACGATTTTACCGCCATTGGTGCAATGCACGAGACACTTGTGCCCGATCAGAGTGCATTGGCACGTGAAGCAGAATTACAAAGAGTATTGGCGAGTGAAGATCACAATCACAAACTTCAACTACCGCTTGAACTACACACAATGGAATCTTGTTGCTCAACACCCAAATCTTGACAACATCACTCAAATCTTCAGCTTCAACTACAAATCCCTCACTCCTTACGCTGGATTAAGTAAGTACAAATACAGCACACAAAGCTCCTCTCTCTTCTCTCTCAAAGATATAGCATTTTGATTTTGGGTTTTGCAGATGATACGGCAATGTTATGGGGAGTGAAGTTCTACAACGATTTCTTATCAGAAGCAGGGCCTCTTGGTAATGTTCAATCGGAGATTTTGTTCCGTAAAGATCAATCAACCTTCACATTTGAGAAAGGATGGGCTTTTCCTCGTCGCATTTACTTTAATGGAGACAATTGCGTCATGCCTCCTCCTGACAGTTACCCTTTTCTTCCCAACGGTGGTTTACGGCCACAGTTCTCATTCTTCGCCGCCGTGCTCCTCCCTCTTCTCGTCTTTTTCTTCTTCTCCACATAATCTCACATTTACGGTTTTGCCACTGTTATGTTTTATGTCTTTACGGTGGATTGGTATAAACGTTATTTATAATTCTTTCGTGTCCCAAAAATTATAATCTTTTGATACCTTTTTCTTTATATATAATGTTTTCACTTTTAATTTCGTTGTTTTTTTTTACTTATGTTCGTAATACATTATTGTTGATGTAGAATATCGGGAAAAATAAAACATACTTCTAGACATTTTTTTGTCTCCTAATATATATAGGCAAATTTATGTAATTATAAAGATAAAAGTAAATCGCAACCATATGAAACGCATTGGGAAAAATTTCGGTGTTAATACTACTAATCTATGTGCCTGATTATGAAAAATATGTAATAGAAATCACACTTGTGCCCTAGTGGTAAAGGGTTTGCAGTTTTAAGTTTTACCACCAAACTTTGAGTCGCAGCTGTAAGTTCTGCCACCAAGATTCGAGTCGTGACGACTGCGATATTCATATACGGGCTACAGCGTCCCAGGAATCGACACGTAAAATGCCATTTGGCCATCCATGTAGCTAGTCTGAGCAAACCGATACTTGTGGAAGAGCTTTGGTCATAAAGAAAAAAAAAAGTAATGGATTTTTTAACTTAGCCTACCCACTTTGTGGTCCTTATTTTATAGACAACAAGAAACACTCATTTTGTATTTTTGGTTAGTCATGTGACATTTTCACAACCACCCAAGAAAAAAAAGAGTTAATGCTGTGACATGTTCTTCTTTCTATTCAATCATTATTTGAAAATTACAAAAAAAAAAACTCAATCCAATTTTCTGGCAAAGAAGAATTATGTTAATTTTCAAATGTTTTTCTTAGCTGTAACTTTCAAAATATAATTATTGGATAGGAAATCTATTGGGTATCAGTATCACTAAAGAAAAAAAAATTGGAAGAGATAAAGTACTCGTAAAATGGAACTTTGATTAGTTGTGTGGCAGAGAATCTCATCCAAAATGAGACAAAGCGAGAAGTTGCTTTAGAAAAGCTTGTGTGCGTTGTCGATTCCTTATTTGCATATAAACCCTAATATTAGCAACCCTCCCAAAAAAGTAAACAAAGCAAGAAATATCAATATATGTAAAGTTAAGCCTATTAAAATTCCTTCTTTGCAATATCGTGTTTATAATACATATCAAGTTAGTCCTATCATGCACCTATGGTATAAATATAGTCATGTTTGCTGTGTGTATCTCTATAGAGATGCCTATTTAACGAAGCGGAAAACATGGGATTCATTTTTTTGTTTCCAAAAAGGTAGATCACAAGTGAGCAATGCCCAAACCCTAAAATGTCAGTACTACTCATTTATAGTTTTATTCTTGATTACCAACACCCTGTACGTTTTAATTTATAAATATTTCACCAATTAGTGTATCACATATATTATTATTGTCCTATCTAATAAAGAAAAACTTACATTGAAATTTATCGATGGTTAATAGAGATTTTTAAAATATACAAGTTTGTTAGCTTCTAAGGATAAAAAAAAACATAAAAACAGATATTCATAAACATATTTATTTATCTCATGTCTCCCATCAAATCAAACATTTAAACTTTAGAATAATATCAAAACTATAATTTAGTAAAATATGCATTTAAGTCCATTTCCCTCCATAGTATTCCAAAACAAAATAGTAATTCAAAAGAGGCTATGAAACAGAGCAGCAGACTAACTGAAAAGAAAATAAGTGATTCTCTTCAATTTCTGCATTCACTGCAAGTCTGCAAAATGATTTGTCAAATTATTATTCGTCTGTGAAACATTGCATTATCACTCAGGGATTAAAATCTTTCTAACATGATAAAGTTTCAATGTGTCATTGGGATAGATTGTGGATTGTTTTAAGTTGGACATATAGTGGAAAATAAGTGGATTAATGAATGACGGTGATGCGTAAGAATTCTTCTAATGGTTTAATGCAAAGAATCCTTACGAAAGTTTATTTTTAATTTTATTGGAGGAAATGAAATGAAGATTTAATAAACACAACTTCGTGAGACAAACGACTATCCTTTAGTTATATATATTAGAGCATATAAATATAGATTGTAGCACTAGTGTCTCTTTTCTTTTCTTACCATCTGCTTTGATTAAATCGAAGATTCTCAATAAAAACCGAATAAAAGCTATTTTGGTTGGGTTTGTTAAAACACAAATATTCATCATCAAAACTATACGACTTAAGCCAAAAAAACCTATACGACTTTTTCTTCAAGAGATCAGCAGCTTCATTGCCCAGTCGAAGCATAAATCCCAGTGATGAATTCGGTAGTTTTAATGTCTACTCTAGTTAAAAATTTAAAATAAATATCAAGCTTGTACGATTGTATAACTTTTCCTGCTCAGGGACATGGGACAGACAATTTAACTTCCTAATTCATTTTTTAGTTTTTTTCTTTGTCTTGTCCAAAAAAATATATTTTATAGTTATTATTATTCCTATCAAAAAGCTCACACGGATATCTTCTTTGGTTTTCTACCAAATTAAATTAAAGTACTTTTGTCGTTTTCCTAACAAAAGATGTCGTACTGTAGATTTATTCGTAATCACCCATGTCTAATGATTTAAAACTCGACTGGGTTCTCCATTACGTGTCAAGTTTTAATTCCTTCAAAATTAACTTCGAAAAAGGAAAACTACCCTTTCTGGCGAAATTAGAGAATGATGGTCCTCTTTCGGTAATTGACTTACTTGCTACTTAATTGTTGTGTTTGAATTAAATCACTTGGTTGAGGAGAGCTTTTTACTTTTCAAAATATTTCATCGTTTATGTTGGGAAAAAATCATAGTTTATTCTACTTGTAAGATTTTGAAAAGTACTCAGGAAATGAGAAATTATCACAAATATGATGCTTACCATACCACTTTCAAAAATATTATTTTTTGTCAATTTTTAAAAATACCTTTATGAGTTAGAAATACAATCATGTATTTTAAATATAAAATTTATGTTTTAAAATAAAATCATGTATTAATTTGAATTAATATAAAAACACGCGAGAAGATAAATTAATGTTGTAATATTGCCTCTTCGATTTTTCCTGTAAGCATTAATCAAGAATGTTTTAGTCGAGCTCATTACCTCTCAAATTTCAAACTTTCACCAAAAAAATAGAATGTTAATACTGATGAAGGCTCTTATGATGACTTAAATTTCTCTTTATTTGTTTTTCTTTGACGTACTAATTATTTGTTTTCATGTCAGTATATTGGCGTATAAATTTTCACTTTTCACCATACCATATGCGTACGAAATATGATGTACGAATGTGGTCATCCAGAGAAAAAGAAAGACAAGGCGTGATGATAAAATGGTCCTAAGTTGACATATGTTCGTAAACTAAAAGCTTTTATTGATTGATATCTAAAAATTCAAATTTCACAAAAGGATGATTCGCTATAAATATAAGTAATGGAAAATATGGGGTTTATGTCCACTATATATTGGTATATAAGTTTAACAAGACAACGTGCAATATAATATATGTAGGTTTTAGATGTTGACTTAACATAAGGTATGAGCAGAAAAAAAATCCAAAGTTTTGATCTAAGAGGGCAAACATTTATCGTACTAAGGAGAGAACCAAATTTATGTTAATAACGATTCAGAGAAATTAAATAAGTTTAGGTACTATCCATCCATTTAGATGTTTAGGGCTCATCAACACCCAAATGTGGTCCATTTCTTTTTGTTCATGTGGTCCAATTTTGGTATATACTATATAGTCTATTAATACATTTACATATATATGTTTGGGCAGAGTATTTGTCTATACCAAAAATTTGCTTCACAATCACCATAATGTGTATATATATAGAGAGAAAATAGAGAAAATCATATTTTCTTAATTGGTATGCAAAAACTTTAAAATACATATAAAGTAACACAAAGGGAATAATAAGTATATATTATTTAATCTTATATAACTATATATATGTTTTGTTTTACTATTTTTTATTCTATTTAATTCGGTTATAAACTATACATTTTGTTTTAGTTTGAATTTTTGGCTATACAATATAATGTATCTTAACATATTTTTTATAAGTCAATTACGAAAAAACATGTACTGCTGTAATAAGATTGTAAACATACCACACGGTACACGTACAGTTTCTAATGAAACCCAATACCGTATCAATATAACTAAAATCATTACGCATTAACATTGGTACTACACCAACCTTTTGCCATGTTAGGTTTTCTCCCGAAGTTTTATCTTTTGTTTATAGTACACAAACTAACAAATTCAATTGTTATTCTATACTAATTTCCAAACTCATACTATTTCCACTAATCTACTAAATTATGATGTTTTCGTTTAATTCATAAACCAGGATCTACAACCCGAAATGCTAAATAAATTGGCCCAAAATTCACCCAAAAATCGATGTACGTCACCATGGAGTGAAACTAGTATAGTAGTGCGCGCAGTGTAATACGTCAGCTCAACTGCAGTCATTTTAACTTTTAAAAGGCATAAACCAATACAAGGAGAAGGAACAATTGACGGAGAGGTGGTTCATGCCGGGAAGGAGCCAGTAAACATATTAAATGGGTGCAAAAATACTATTAGAAGATATTGAACCCTATTCTATGAATATTTAGTGGGTGCACTACTAATCAAATTGCCATTTTATATTAATTTTACCAATATAATTTTTTAATGATGATATTTTATAGGGTGAAAGTGCACCCACTCTTTCTATTACTACGGATCATATAGTTCGGGCTTACATCACCGATATGAAATTAGAAGCGAGAGAAGGTACCAACCTTCCCAACAGTTGACAACTACTTGACATTACAAATTTCACTAAATTGTATTGTTTCGTAGATCTTTTTTGGTTCTAAAAGTTTGATGTTATAGAGATTTTTTCTTTTTTCACAAAGATTGATTTTTTATATTTTAAAATAATTTTTAATGTTAATAAATTTCAAATTTCAAAAATATTAATTAAAATTTTTTTAATTGTTGAATTATCATTGGTTTATAAATATTGAAAATTGTTTAATCTAAAAAGAATAATTTATTTATTATTCAGTATTTATTGTTTTTTAATCTGTGAGATTTTATCAGAAAATCAATCTTTATGAGAGAGATATAATATATTTTTAACTAACAAAAATCTTACATATATTTATATTCATTCATTTATTTTACGTAACAAAACTAGTTTTTCTTTGGCATCAGACTATCAATTATCAATTCATTGATCAGTTATCACAAGCCTTAAAATAGATTTCAATTTTCAGATCAGTTTATGCCATTGCTATGTATGACTAATATATATCACACAGAGGTCACACATATAATAGTCGTGGACCGACATAAATGTTGTGTTGTTAACTTCTTATCGGAAAACGTTCTTTATTCAATAACCACACAAAAAGTTGAACCTTCTGAATAGTTATCTGCTAATAAAATATCTTTAGTTTTATCACATGTGTTGATTAATTGCCAAAAACTAGAGCGAGTTCTAATTATTTTCCTACATTAATTGCAACAATACATTACCAATTATTAATCATTAAAGTATTTAAAAGATCCTTATATGTATTTGTTTGAGTCAGAATCCTTATATTGTATCTAAAACTCCACCTACCCATTGATATCAGAGCTAATTATTTTAAGGAGTAAAGGAAAAATGCTTTGCGGTCTAGAGACTTTTCCTTCATTGAGAGTATCATACGTTTGAGATTCTCTTCCCATAAATAGGCCAACTTTTCGGTCAAAAGAGAAATTAAATATCAATTGAACAATTTCAAGAATATATACAGTATATACATATATATATATATATGCATATTGATTGTTCCAGAAGATCAAAGCGAGCTGATAGTGTGTATAAAAAATTCAAACTTCCATCTTTTCATAAGTTACATATAAAACCCCGAAAACACTTGAAAAAAAAAGAAAAAAGAGAAGAAAACAATTGAAAGGTAACATACAAGCCACTATATGTATGTGTGTATATAGTTTTTTGTAGAAATTAATAGGGAATTAAGAATTATTTTCTCTTTAATATGTTTCCTTAACTTTTTTATAAAAAAAAATGGCAAAGGACCGTACCGTACGGAAAAATGTAAGCGAAAGGGAGACACAAACAAAACTAACGAACGAGTTATAATCGCAGTAAAAAGAATCAATGGGAACTCGACAACACATCCATAAGTTTATTTCCCAAACAGCCCTTAAAACTTTATCCCTCTATGGCCTCTTCCACTTTTCTTTTCTTCTTTTCTCCTCTTTTTCCACAAATATCATCGTCTATGTATTCACGTCACATACCGTATTTATACCACATCACTTACGTCACTGTAGACTCACGCGAAATCCAATAAGAGTCCAAGAAAAGAAAGATAGGAATAAAATTAGCAATTATCACATTCAACACAAAAGATACCCAGAGAGACATAAGTAAGAAAGAAAGAGAGAGATACTTTGGTCAGTTCAGGGTTGTCGTTTATCTCTCTTGTTCTTGAGGTTTTGAGGAGAGAAATGGGAAGAGGTAGGGTTCAGCTGAAGAGGATAGAGAACAAAATCAATAGACAAGTTACTTTCTCAAAGAGAAGGTCTGGTTTGCTCAAGAAAGCTCATGAGATCTCTGTTCTCTGCGATGCTGAGGTTGCTCTCATCGTCTTCTCTTCCAAAGGCAAACTCTTCGAATATTCCACCGACTCTTGGTAATTTTTTAAAAATATATAAAATATTTTATATTATATATAATCACATCGATCATAGCCATATATCTGTTTTCTCGATTTTAAACCAGATTTTGTTTTGTATTCGTACGTCTCGATCTCGATCGTCTTCAGCTTTGGAAACAAATCCAAATCTTTTATGGTCTTTCATATCTACTGTAGATTTGTATGTTCCCTAAGAAGTGGCTCGAGAAATTAGGGTTTTGTTTTTGGGATTTTACGTACGGACGCCTGAAAATTAGCTGTTTATATATGTTTTTTTTACTCGAGTTAGCCAAATGAAAATAGCATAAAATTATGAAACTTAGTACACAGACTCACGATTTGATTGCCCCTTTTGATGTATGGAAGCACGTGCACACAGACACGTACGTAGAAGTATGTATATAACATGTATTAATACTTAAGTATACCATAATTACTTTGAAGGAAATATTGATTTGAAACGATAAATTAAATAAAACATTTCGCAAGAGTGCTATAATCCATTGGACAATAACATAACGTTGAAAATATATATGTAGGTTCGTACTGATATAAATGCATTTTGTGTAAGTATATATATGTTTGTTTGTACGATCATATAGATATATAATGATCATATATACCGTTTGCTCTGATAACCGAGTCAAGAGGGAACCTCGATTCTTTACATTGAATTTGTACGTATGTATAAGATGATATTTTGTGGACTCACCAAAACCAGGTGTTATATACATATTTGTGTTATGTGCTTATTTTTAGCTATCCTTTGTCAGTATACCAAACAAGGCAAACTTTTGGTTAGAACATTGTAACAAATATTACACATTTTAACATGTGAAATTAGAATGATATTGCTATAATTCAAATTAATTAATTAAGTTTGACTCCTTTTTTACTGAAATCTAGCATGGAGAGGATACTTGAACGCTATGATCGCTATTTATATTCAGACAAACAGCTTGTTGGACGAGAAGTTGCACAGAGTGTAAGTTTTACGATCTAGCTCTTCCTAGCTGTTTATGTTCACGAGTCCTACTCAAGTATGCATATTTTTGTAGTAACCACTGTTTATTATATACCAATGTTGTAGGAAAATTGGGTTCTAGAACATGCTAAGCTCAAGGCAAGAGTTGAGGTATTAGAGAAGAACAAAAGGTATATATAATATATGCATGTGTATAGTACCATATTATTGTATTCTGCATAATGTCAAGAGGATTGCAGAAGAATCTTTGTCATTATCAAATCACAAGTAAACCGTATATTTACAAGAGTAAGTACATTGTCCCAAGTCAACTTGGGTTGCGCATAAACTTCTATTGTATCATCAGTCCTTATTGTTACAAAATCCGAATACATAATTAACAGAATACATCACTTAAGAGGGAATGCATGTGTATCATGACTTCGTTATTTCTGATACTATATGATCCTACACGTTGATAAAGTAAATTGCGATTTGTGTATTGGATCCTGAGAAAGTTCATTTTCTGTAAGGCAATTTGATCAGTAAACAAAGGCACGGCATATATTTACTTTAGCATGACAAGCACAACAAGTTTTCTTTTATAATCAACAGTCGCAAAAATTAAAATGTGCAGGAATTTTATGGGGGAAGATCTTGATTCGTTGAGCTTGAAGGAGCTTCAAAGCTTGGAGCATCAGCTCGATGCTGCTATCAAGAGCATTAGGTCAAGAAAGGTAAGAGGAGAGCGTTGGTATATACGTTTACATATGGATGTAAATCTTTAGATTGTAAGGTTGAGTACGGCGCAATCAACTGGATTTTTTTAAGCTGTGATAGTTTTATTCAGTTATATCTCAAATATTTGCAGAACCAAGCTATGTTCGAATCCATATCTGCGCTTCAGAAGAAGGTAAAGTGTCAGCCTTTTTGTGTAAATATACAGTATTTAATAAAATAAATAAAAAACTTTTTTTACATATATATATATATATATGTGAATACGACCTTTTTAACTTTGGTTGCAACCACTATTAAATCGCAATTAATTGCATGTAAAATTCATTTTTAGACAAAAATTTATTTATTTTATTTAAATTTATCAGGATAAGGCCTTGCAAGATCACAATAATTTGCTTCTAAAAAAGGTTAGTCCAACTATATTTTTCTTTTAATTAAGTGGTCATAAAGTTGCAAATGTGGATTTAGGACTAGTATTTACTAACTAATGACGAAATAATGAGTGTAGATTAAGGAGAGGGAGAAGAAAACGGGACAGCAAGAAGGACAACTAATTGAAACTTCCAACTCATCTTCAGTTCTTCTGCCTCAATACTGCGTAACCTCCACCAGGTTTCGTCTCACTCACTCTCTATCTCTCTCTTGCTCTTTATTATTTCAAATTAGATTTAGAGGTTGATTGATTGTGTTATATCATATATGCATATATTTTTTTTCCTTTTTTTTACATATAATTCATATCGGTAAACGTACTATGAATGATTCTGATTAATTTATTATTAAATGGACAGAGATGGCTTTGTGGAGAGAGTTGGGGGAGAAAACGGCGGTGCATCGTCATTGACGGAACCAAACTATCTTCTTCCGGCTTGGATGTTACGCCCTACTAATACTAATGAGTAATGACTCGAATTATCTCTCTATATAATAATATACATGATAATATAATTGATGTAATATTTTCATTACACATATCAGCATTTTTTTTTGGTGAATTACACTCATTATTGATACTGATATATGTTTAGCTAGACATATTTTATATGTATTGATGGAATTCCAATGTCAAGACGTACGTACGTAAGCTATAATTAGAATCACTGCGTCTTAAGAACAACGATTCATATTGTGACGATTTCTAATGAATGATGTTACTTTTCTTTCACTGAGGTGAACGCAATATATCAATATTCTATCATTTGTAAATGTGCTCATTATGTTGCGCTTTAAAGTTGTCGCGGCAAGGGACCGCATGGCAGAAATTATTATTATGATTTCTAAAATATGGAAAGTTTGTAGTATTGTATATAAAACTGGTCAAACATCCAGTACGATAATTATTCAAATTATCACTCTTAACTACCAAACAAATGAGTTGAAATATTTTGAAAGAGTACTCGTGGCAAGTAGCAACCAAATTTTAGCTATATATATACCAAACATAGGTGATAATTTTTTTTTCTTTTTGTTTATAATTAAGTTGTGAACTGCAATTGCCCCAAGAAAAATAGGACGATCAAGTTGCAACAATTTTTTTTTTTTAATAACCAAGTTGTATAATTCTGTAATTTTCGCAAATGAACGTGTAATTCATAAAAAATGGAATAGATATTAGGCATTATTTTGTTGTAAACCTATAATGGATTTGTGACAAACATATTTTGCAGCAAATTTTCATTTATAAATTTGTTACAAACTAACTAGATTTCAAATTCAATGAATAACCGAATGAAAATGGTGATGGATAGATCCGATGACAGTAGCGGTGGGCAGGCGCATTGGTGATCGGCTGCAGACAAGTCGGTGGATGGACATTATTTTATAAACTACTGAACATGGTATGAGTTATGAAAATGTATAAATTTTTCTATGTAAGACAACAAAGTATGAAAAATATATTATAATGTAGCGTCAAAAATATGAGATCCTATGGTGGTGCATAAGTTTCAAAATATATTAGATATATAACGTGAGACAACAAAATGAAAATTTGTAAGGTCTTAAATTAATGAGGAAATCAGATAGTTGGTCAAATTTTCAAAACTGAGAGAAATTTTGGTGGCATAGTATGCAACGTTCTGAAATTGATATAATGAAATTAATTCTGTGAATGTTCGAAAATTCACATATTCTTACTTGTTCTTGCGCGACACATATATAGTGAGAGAGTTTTTGTTTTTTGTTTCTTTAATCATATTTTAAAAATGAATATACTCATCATCTATATAAAAACTTCATTCTTTTAACAAGTGATACAATTGTGAATATTTAAAACATATTATACATCATATAACATGTTACAGAACAACATTTAGTTTTTTTTGTGTGTGTGGGTGTGTTTTGTTAAAGAGCTTTCATTAATTAAAATAAAAGGTAACCGGATATGAGGAATCAAATAGGAACCAAACTACCAAGAGAAAGATAGGAATTAGCAGCATGGTAAAGCAGAATAGAGATTAAAACATAAACTAAGAGGTAGCATCCCAGCTTCACGATCAGCAGAGTAATAAGGCTTCATTATTCCTTGAACCCTGATGTTACAGAACAATAGTTACTTTGGCACAATGGCTTCCCAGATATTGGGCACGGGAAAGTTTCATGTGGGCTCGATATTCATATGACGTGACCCAGTTGATCAAGCAAAATTTATTCCCTACCATTGTGGTAGGGATAACTATGACGGATTCAATCGAGAATCGGAGCAATGCGAACCACAGAGCTTTGCCAGACATAGATTAACTTGTAATCTGATCTAAAGAATGTCAGTGGTCAAAATTGTTCTTTGACCACTCCTAACACAAAGAAATAAATATCTTGTTGTGGTTCTCAATTTAGGAGTATCTTATTACAGTACAAAAATTAAACACATACTTTAGAATATAATTAAAGAACATTCGAAACGAGATTGACTTATAAAGTCGGCCATTAACTAGGCCATGTATCGCGACCGATTGATCATTACCTAATAACCAAAATTTATAGAATGCGTTGGAAAACTCTTGACGTCTCTAATCGAGGATCAGACAGGGATCCGAATGGCAGAGCTTTGACAGGCATAAAGAAACTGTAATCTGGTCCAAAAAGTTTCGATGGTCAAAATTTTCTTTCAACCATTCAAAAGCCAAATGCAAGTAATACAAAACTTTTACGTGTACAATTCAGAAATTTCCTACCACAATAAACATACAACTAAACTTGTTCTGTATTTGGTCCTACCCATAAAAAGACTTTTAAACACAATGTTGACGACAGAATAATATTATATGGAGGAGAAGACTCTGTTGACTCTTCAAAACCTGGTCCATTGCTGAGCAAAAACAAAAATAAAAAGTCAAAGTCTTCTTAACCCTTTTCCTACGTTTAGTAATAACGAACATCTCTAACACGTTCAGTACATATACACTCACATAGATCAAATCTCTACATCTTTGCTTAAGAAAAATGGGGTTAATCTCTTGTTTGATACTCCAAATTGTTCTTTTTCTGCAACTACAAACATTTGTCGTCTTGTCTCAAAACATCATAAACGGCTCTGTTCTTGTCGGAGAATCTCTCACCGCTACAGAGTCTCCACAGTCATCCAATTCATGGCGTTCTCCTTCGGGTGACTTTGCATTCGGATTCCGAAAAATCCAAGCAAACGATGGTTTTATTCTATCCATTTGGTTCGACAAGATTCCTGACAAGACTATCGTGTGGCACGCACAGGCCGTCAACACAACAACCAGTCTTGTCCCTAATGGTTCGATGGTAATGCTCACCGCAGATCGCGGTCTGGTTCTCACTGACCCTCGAGGTCAACAGCTCTGGAGATCATTCCTTTCTTTGAGTAGTGGCTCTGTTTCTGGAGGACGATTAACTGACGATGGAAACTTACTTCTGTCCAGCGAAGGGTCAGAAGAATCCGGCGAGTATCTGTGGTCGAGCTTTGAAAATCCCACCGATACTCTGTTACCTAATCAGGTAAATTATGAGAACTCAGATATAATTCGACCCAAATAACTGCTTTTTTTTTTTTTTTTCTTTCTGCTCTTAGCGTTTAGAAATTATATAATAGCGTATTTTCACCCCGACAATTAAAAAGAAAAAGATAAAAAAACCTTGTAAATACAGCATTTAGTGTTTAGTAGTTTTTTTTAATTAACTGTATATGCACAAATAAATTGCAAAAATGGAGAAAAATCTTTTTTTTGCATTAGCATTTTAAATCGCATTTTATATAATTGTGTTATGAAGGTTGTAGGGGTAGTGAGAGGTTTTCAAGGAGTTTCTCTCAATTAAAAATAATAAAAAAGAGGAGAGGTTCTCTGAGAATATTTGAGAAATTCAGAGAAACTTATTTAACATGATTCATAGGTTTACTAATTTTAAAATTTAATTAGAGTCTTTTACCACGATCCATTGCTCTAAGAGCAATTTCATTAGAGATCTAGTAGGAGGTATTTAACTAAGAAAAAATACAAAAATATATGTTACAGTCTCTTTAAATGTAATAAAAGATCTGTACATAAACACTTTAAACTCTTAATATGTCATGGTCTTTAATTTATAACAATAAATTATATGTAATACACTATATAAAGGTATGGGATAATGATGCTATTCACTAAAATAGGAATATAGTATGTTAACTTCGAAAGTTAAGCTAATCAAATTAATAAGCACAATTAAGGCTGATACTTCGTTCTAGTGA
Organism: Nasturtium officinale; assembly: GCA_963854855.1. Taxonomy (NCBI): domain Eukaryota; kingdom Viridiplantae; phylum Streptophyta; class Magnoliopsida; order Brassicales; family Brassicaceae; genus Nasturtium; species Nasturtium officinale. Next base: position 13,445,066 of record OY978505.1, read on the forward strand.
TCTTTTTGTCAAAACTTTTTAATTGATTTTCGTAAGATTTAGAATCGGATATTATGGCTTTTAGTTGATTTGATCTTTTATATATATAACGGATCGATGTCGATGATGATGCAGAATATAGAAATTAGAGGGAATCTGTCTTCTCGTAGGACGGAGACAAGCTTCAAGAAAGGAAAATTTAGGCTACGTCTAGGTAACGATGGAGCTCTGCAGCTTCTCACTCTCAATTCGGAGACGGTAGCAGAATCAGACATATACTTTTCGTACTACGCAACTGATACTAAGGATCCAAACAACCCCGGGGTTAGATTAGTGTTCAACCAGTCAGGCTACATGAATGTACTTCAAAGAGACAATTCGAGCTTCGTTATCAATAAGCAAGTTCCGGTATCTTCTAGAAACTTCTACCACCGTGCCGTCCTACATTTCGACGGAGTTTTCGCTCAGTACTATCAGCTCAAAGGGCAGGGGAATAATGGGTGGGTGTTGGCTTGGGCTGTGCCGGAAAATATGTGTAGGAAAGCATTTGGACCGAACCTTGATGCTAATGAACTTGGGAATATGGCTTGTGGATTTAATAATATATGCATTTTAGGAGATAACCAAAGGCCAAGATGTGAATGCCCCGAGAGGTTTGTGTTGAAGGATCCAAGTGATGAGTATGGTGATTGCGAACCGAATTTTGAGATGCAGACTTGTCGACCAAAGAGTAACCAAACCGCAGACTCAGATGCAAATCTTTACGATTTCATTACTTTAGAGAAGACGAATTGGCCATCTGGGGATTACAAGAGGTATACAAACTATGATGTAGAAGGCTGTAAAGCTTCTTGTCTTAACGACTGTTTTTGTGCTGCGGTCGTTTTCGGACAGGATCGAGTGTGTTGGAAGAAGAAGTTTCCATTGTCTTATGGTCAGAGATCTTCGGATGGTAACAGCGATACACTCATTAAGGTTCTTAACCGCACCACCGTGGATCTTCCAGTTACCGGAAAGAGAGTGAAAAACCGTTACTGGCTAATCATAGCTTGTTCGGTTCTTCTTGGAACTTCAGCTGTTGTGAATTTCATATTTCTTGCTCTGTACAGAAAGATGAAGAAGAGTATGAAGATGAAGAAGAGACCGACTCAAACAAGAGATACTGGTGCTGCAACAACCACAGGTGCTGCAACTGAGTTGAATCTCAGGGTCTTTACTTACAGAGAGCTCGCAGTGGCAACAGGAGATTTCATGGAAGAGCTTGGAAGAGGAGCCTTCGGGATCGTGTACAAAGGATTTATAAAAGTTACCGATGATTCTGAAGTTAGTGTGGCTGTCAAGAAACTAGACCGTGTTGCTCAAGAAAACGAGAAAGAGTTCAAGAATGAGGTTAAAGTGATAGGTCAGATTCACCACAAAAACCTAGTGAGGCTCATTGGCTTCTGCAACGAAGGGCAGAGCCGGTTGATCGTCTACGAGTTCTTACCGCACGGAACACTAGCCAGTTTTCTCTTCATGCGTCCCAGACCAAGCTGGAGAGATAGAAGGAGAATCGCGGTGGGGATTGCCCATGGAATCTTGTATCTACACGAAGAGTGTAGCGAGCAAATCATACATTGCGACATAAAACCACAGAACATACTTCTAGATGAGTACCACAGTCCTCGGATCTCGGATTTTGGTCTAGCAAAGCTTCTGATGCTAAACCAAACGCATACGCTGACGAACATACGCGGAACGAAGGGGTATGTCGCAGCCGAATGGTTCAGGAACAGTCCCATTACATCCAAAGTAGATGTCTATAGCGACGGAGTAATGCTTTTAGAAATCGTGTGCTGCAAGAAAGCTGTTGATTTTGAGGATAACGTGATTCTCATCGATTGGGCTTACGATTGTTTCCGACAAGGGACGTTAGACGATCTGATCAAGGACGATTCAGAGGCGATGGACGACATGGAGACAGTGGAGAGGTATGTGAAAATAGCGATATGGTGTATACAAGAAGAGCCAGGGATGAGACCTAACATGAGAAACGTTACACATATGCTTGAAGGTGTGACTCAAGTTCATGATCCTCCAAATCCGTCTCCTTATAGTACTTTCACTTGTAATGATGAATCTCTGTCTAGTGGTCCAATGCCACTGGTCTTATAAGTTGATACATTTGCATCACATGTTTTTCAATAAGTTGATATACGTATAAATTTGTAGCTATAGACAAAAAAAAAAAGACCAGTAACAAATTTGTATTTGCACCAAAAAGTAAGAATTTAATCAAACTATAGCTATGTAGTCTTAATGGTTAAAACAATCTTATATTTTTTTCTCTAATAGATTCACAAATTTTTTGTTCATAGTAAATTTACAACGGACTTGCAACAACTTATATGGTGGCAGGCTCACTTGGAGGTCCCAGCCGAGCAGGTCAAGCGATAGCGGTGGTGAACGTCTGGACGGTTGCATTTAATGTTTGATTTTATGGTTAGATCAGCTACAATCAGTTATTTAGAAAATTCAAATGTTTTCTTTCAATTTATTTTTTTTATACTATAAAACAAACTTATTTATGAGTGATCACGAAGCGGGATTTTCAGAGTATTCAAACCTATTTTTATTATAACTTTCTCTCCAATTCTTTTTTAAAAATTTATTATTAAAGAAACATGATATATATTTTGGGGATCAAATAATATTGACTGGTAGAATACTTGTATAAAACAAAACTCCGAGTTTTTATCGATAGTTTAGCTGATAATGAAACACTAAAAGCAGAGAGGATCTTATCAATTATTAATGAGAAACCCATCTAAAACCCATAATTGGAATTGCACTAACGCATGGTCACACTCACCATAGATTATTTACTTTTAGTTTATTTTTTTTTTCATTTGTGTAAGCGAAGAGAATAAAATGTCACAACTTCAAATTATCACAAATAACATAATTTGAGCATAATTCTATTTTCAATTCAAAAATCTTTGCAAATTGCAGCAGAACTTATCTTAAAATCTGCTACGCTGACTTTAAGAAAGAAAACATTTTCTCCCTCGTCTTATCCATTGGTATTGAACAAAATTGCAGCACACACGCACTGTTGTGTCCTCTACATCTTTTACATAAGAAAAATGGGGTTTATCTCTTGTTTGATACTCCAAGTTGTTCTTGTTCTGCTACTGCAAACACTTGTCGTTCTGTCTCAGAACATCATAAACGGCTCTGTTCCCGTCGGAGAATCTCTCACCGCTTCAGAGTCCCAGCAAATATCCAGTTCATGGTGCTCCCCTTCCGGTGACTTTGCTTTCGGATTCCGCAAAATCCAACCAAACGATGGTTTTACTCTATCCATTTGGTTCGACAAGATTCCTGACAAGACCATCGTGTGGCACGCACAAGCCATCAACACAACCACTGGTCTCGTCCCTGATGGTTCCAAGGTTACATTAACCGCAGATGGTGGTTTGGTTCTCACTGACCCTCGAGGGCAGCAGCTCTGGAGTTCTTCACTTCCTCGGAGCAGAGGCTTTGTTTCTCGAGGGCTCATAACCGACGCCGGAAACTTCGGTCTATTCAGCCAAGGGTCAGGAGATTCAACGTTTTTGTGGTCTAGCTTTGCTAATCCCACCGACACTCTATTACCTACTCAGGTAAGACTTAATTGCAGACATGAAACAAGATATATAGTATTTAAGATCACAGAGACATCGAATTTTTTGTTGCGTTTGCTTTTACACTTTTCGTGTGATTGATTGGTCTTGTGTGTTACGTCTTGCAAATATATCTCATGAAAATTTAAAAAGTAATATTGTACATAATCTCAGAGTTAGCCTAATAATCTTGGCTTAAATTGTAAGTGTATATATGTTGATGATGATGCAGAGTATTAAAATGAGAGGGAATCTCTCATCTCGCCGGACAGAGACAGGCTTCAGAAAAGGAAGATTTAGGCTACGTTTAGGTGATGACGGAGATCTCCAGCTTCTTGCCCTCAACAGTGAGACGCTCGCAGAAACAGATATATACTTTTCTTACTACTCAAGTAACACTAGAGATCCTCAGAATCCCGGCTATCGATTGGTTCTCAACGAGTCAGGCTACATGTATGTAATATTGAGAGACAATGCAACTAGATTTATTGTCAATAAGAAAGATCCAGTTTCGTCCACAGAGTTTTATCACCGTGCCGTTCTACATTTCGACGGTGTATTCGCTCAGTACTATCATCCCAAGAAGCAGGGGAATAATAGTAATGGGTAGTCACTGGCTTGGACTGAGCCAGAGAATATATGTCAAAAGAGCTTTGGACCTAATCTTGATGCTAACGAGCTTGGGAATCTAGCTTGTGGCTTTAACAATATCTGCATTTTAGGAGATAACCAAAGGCCAAGATGTGAATGCCCTGAAAGGTTTTTGTTGGTGGATCCGAGTGACGTGTATGGTGACTGTAAACCGGATTTTGAGATGCAACCATGTGGACCGGAGAATAATCAAACCAAAACCGAAATAGCAACTGCGGATGTAAATGTTTACGAGTTTATAACTTTGGAAAAGACAAATTGGGCATCAGGGGATTACAAGAGGTACTCAAATTCGGAGGTATAAGTGTTTATCTCTATTTCTACGGTTTTGAAAGTTCTGTGCTTTCCTTTTCCCCTGTTACAACTTTGATTTCTAGAGTTACAATATCTACCGATCACATACCAAAATCCCGACTAATTGGTCGATTTTGTTTTGTTTCAGGACTTATTGAACTTCCTAACCATAATTCTTGTTTTAGCGGAGGCCTACGGTGACGGTGAGGTATTTTCGTTCAGATTCTGCTTGCCTCTCTATTTTTCTCTACGAACTTGAATCTCACTTTCTTAATTTAACGTGAGCCGTTTTTATTGGTTAACTTAATATGATTAATCCTATATGACATTTATTTAGAACATGTTTTATTCATGAACTAGAATATTTAATAACATGTGATAAATTTTTGAGTAAACCACCGCAAAAATGAATTAAAAAATTGAGTAGGGTGTGATATATGGGAGAGCTGGAACAAAAAGAAAAAAAGTAGCCAACCATCGTTGACCTGTCTCTCACATGATTGATTTTTTTTTTTTTTTTGGCTCTAATCTATCATGTTTTTATTAAACAAGCTTTTGAGCTTAGGCATTTTGACCTTCTAATTGACGGTCATGAGATTTTAACTGTTTCAGTCCTTTATAACGTTGCTAACACACGTTAACACACACTAACACTAACACTAACACTAACACTAACACTACTCTATAGTCTATACTACTAAACTGATGAGACTTACTTTTTAAGTGAGTGTCCAGATGAGTAGCTAAATGTTCTATTCTGTACTAATTTAATAATTTAAAAAAATGATTCTTGAATGGTGTGTTATGCAGATACTCGTGTGACGGTGTACGTGTAGTGCCGTAATAATAATATATATGCAAAAAATCTACAAAGATCACGTATTCACGTGAATCAGGAGTAGACAACCACGTTATCTGCCACGGGAACATTATAGGATTAAAAATCACATTTTATATAGAATGAGGATTCACTTTTTAGGGATGACAGCAGTGTAGCAGAGGACAAATATAATTGTTTTTCAACACTTGAATTATTGATCTGAATAAGACAGATTACTTCAAATAAATTAGCTACCATAATTTTAAAGTTCAAGGGTCAACATGGAAATATCATTTTGGAGATTTTGTGGGTCAAGTGTTGTTAGCTTGATTGTCAGTTTTTTTTTTCCTTTTTCTTGCTTGATCGTTAGTTATTAGGTTGATGTCAATTCAAATCTGTTTTGTAGGTAAAAACAATGAAATGGTAAGTTTAAATGTCAGAACTTAAATTTTTTAATGCCCTAGCCGTGGCTGATGACCAAACAAAAAAAGCCGCGTGTCAGATAAAATTTATATGTTTAATTTTTCTTATATAAATCAGACAAATTTTTAAAAAATGTTTTAAACCATTTTTTTAATTATATAGGTTTGTGGGACAAAAAAAATATTAGTACTAATTCCTTTGCTCGCATGTCAAATTCATGTATTTCGTTAAGTAATTCAAAAATTCATGTACCTTAATAGAAATTGTTTACAAACAAAATTTCATCGGAAATGTAAACAAATTTGTGAAATAAATGTTTTATTATTAGTATCACTTTATTACAACAACTCATTATTTTGACCATGTGATTCATGTGACTACGATACACCAAGTCACATATCATTAAAAAGAAAACCAACGTGAGATTGATTTTAGTTTGAGTCGTCAGACAAAGACTCCAACCATATTATGATCTTCTTCGTTCCAAGAATCAAAGAACTCCATTTCATCCGTTACATTAATCTCCGGGGAATCTTCAATCACTCCGGCGGGGGCACCGCCGTTGCTTAAAATACCCTTTAACTCCTCCATAAATCCAAAGTTATCGACTGTCTTATACATATGGGAGATCTCTTCGTTGCTAAAGAATTCACTAAAATCATCGGAGAAAGAACAGTTGTCGGAGAAGCCGGTAGATGTCGACGTACTGTCGACCAGAATCGATGTGAGAGCGGTTGAATTTGCCGCCGTTTTGTTGAGAAATGTGGAGGTCGGAGATTCAACGTCGCTGGAGTTTTGTGAATCCTCGACGATTGTGGAGATTCCACTGATGATTCCGGTTAGTAGATCCCGGTTTAAATCAACGGCGTATTTTCTTGCGACGCGGTTTAGAAGCCTTGCAGAACCGGATGAACTTACGGGTTTGTTAAGTTTTGGTTCGATACCGATTTGACCGGTTGAATTGATCGGTTTGTGAGTGATGGGATCGAAGCCTTTTTGTTTCAAACGCTTCTTGAGATTGGTGTTCCAATAATTTTTTATTTCGTTGTCAGTTCGTCCCGCCAAATTAGTGGCTATTGCGGCCCACCTTCAACAATCAAACACATATATGAATATTAAATTGACAACTTGCTTGTTGGACCAAATAATTGGATATTTTATGACATCACGTAAATCATAAAAGAATCTAAGAAAATGCGGAAATTCATTTCATATGATTATTTAACGGACTTACCACTCTGAATAAAGATTTTTTTTTTCTACAGAACATTACAGTTTACGGACTTACCAGTTACCACTCGTTATCAGTATCATATTGTAACCGAAAATTTTGATGGTCAACAATGTTTAGAATTGTTGATTCAATGGTAACTTGCAATTTGAATGACATCTTTAAAATGTTGATAAAAAAGACGAGTATTTTTCAATCGGATTTGGGTTCAAAGTTTATGAATATTAACATGGTTTATGTTTTAATCCATTTCGAAGCTCTAATACTTTATCAAGGTTGATGTCTTCTCTCTCAAGACCGATTTGAAAAATTAGCACATTTATCCATATCTTTTATTTACAATATTTGTTATCAACGTAGGAGTCCAAATTTGTCCTGTCAATGTATTTATGCGATATAGTAGAGATTATTTAATTAAAGAATGTATAAAGAAAGAAAGAAAAGATGCTTACTTGTTACCCTTGAGAGCATGAAGCTTGATGATAATGTCGTCTTCTTCGCGACTAAATTCTCCTCTCTTAATATCTGGTCTTAAGTAATTCGCCCATCTCAATCTACAACTCTTCCCACATCTCTTCAACCCTATTCGCACATTATGGTAATAATAAATAAAATATTTTTGAAAAATACGTATATGCTGTCAATTATAAGTTCCTCCTATTTATAATTATACCATATGATAAAAAAAAAAAAAAAAAGAATTACCAGCCTTTTCAGGGAGAGTACGCCATCCACCTTCACCATGTACTTGAAGATAAGCAATAAGCTTTTGATCTTCCTCAGGAGTCCAAGCCCCTTTCTTGATTCCTTCTTCTTTGCAGCATGGCGTCCTCACCATCTCTTTCTTGATTCTTGATTTTATTTTAGTTTCAAATACCTAATTACGTAAAAGCCTATCTAGAGCTAACAAAGGAATAGTAGAAATGAATCCATATTGTTTTCGAAAGTAAAGAGAATGAGAGAAGATGACTATGAGAATTTAATAGAGCGCCTGATCAAAACTAAAAGACACCTGAAGACCGAACTAACTGAGACACTCTTTTGACGAGGAACACGTGAACGCGTTTTCATTATATACCAAGTTTTTTAAAACATGAACGATGAGTGTCTTTTCTCTGTTTTCTGTCTCACCGAGATTACAGATATGCTCTTATATAGTAAACTTACGAGAAAGGGAAAGAGAAATGTATGATTAAAGAAATCTAATTTATCTTTGAAAGGAGAAATGTTTCACACAGTACTGTCCATATATATAAAAAAAAACTTCAACAACTAAGTTGCATTGAACTCAACACCTCTTCAATTTTTTTGAAACATTTAACTATTGTACTAAAACTCATATACCAAATTTGATGCACCTAATAATATATATATATATTTAATGCCTAAACTATATGTTTTATCTGCTTTATCTGGTTTACCTCAATGACTGGGATAGATTACACAATCTCTATTACAATGACCACTAAGAGTGCAATGCCACGTGTAATATTATCATTGGATGGGATAAGCATCTGTCAGAATTCGCGGTCACAAGGAAATGCATACTGATATGAGTCATGAGTGATGATACTGTTCTGATTCTTTTGTCCGTTTTAGTTTTTTCTTGTGAAAACAAGGAACGTGTAGCAAAGGTTTGTATTGATTCTAAGAGATCATATAGTGGTCAATAAAAGTGTGCAGCTACGATAATAATTGATTCATTCAATCAATAATTAAGGCTATTCTCGTTAACAATAATTAAGGCTATTCTCGTTAAATTATTGTTATTTGTCTTTTAACAAAATATTGGTTTTAATACAAGTGAAGGTTAAACTTTGACTGAGACATATGTATGCAATATTTTCATTATAATTTATCATATTTATAGCATATATCTACATTGGATTATTTGGTTTTAAGAGCACAACTTTTTCAATTTTAATTTTACTTGTATTTAACCGCAGTTTGTATGGTTACCGAGGTATTATTTTTTATAAGGAAGGGGATTTGGAGATGAAAACAGGAGGATATAAAACACAATGGTCTTTGACCACTTTTTAAATTGTCAACGAATGTATTCACTCTTATGTCACGGACTCGCAGTATGTGTGTAAAATTTAATATCTTTTCATCTAAAATGTAATCTCTAAGCACAAGTATTAATTAATCATTTAATTGTGAAAAATATTTCATTTGAACGGGCCTCATAGTTGGTTAAAAAATTAAGAGAATTTTTCCTTATCTTGTGTTTAATATGTTTTCAGGATTCAGTTACGAAAATGTTTATATTTTGGATTTGAGTTGCTAGCTTTTTTCTTTCAACTGAGATAGTAAAAGTTATCCTCTTCTTTTTTTTTTTGTTGATAAAAAGTTATCGAAAGTTTTCTCGTACTCTGTTTTCACTTCCTTTTTTTTTTAATCAATAAACCTCTTTCTAGCGTTTTCAAAAGAATGTTACAAAAATGTATTGCGCAGGACACATATGTGTAAATCATGAGGACCTGAAGTGAATATTCCATGTGGTATGAGTTAGACAGTTTCTGATTCCCGATGCAACAATATAAATCACCCTATGAAAAACACAAAAATCTAAAGTTGAGCAATTAACTACTAAAAATTGTTGCTGAAGATAAGGTAATCTGACAAAGACATCGAGAAGAAAAAAAAAGTTGGAAAAAGGAGAGATAAGGCCTGACGAGATAACTCATATATCTACTATTAATCCTAAGATATATATTGTAATCTCAAAGTTGAACAACTTGGGGGTATATATATATATATATATATATATTAGATATATCTACAATAGCACACAGATTTTGGTTGTCTAATGGATACAAGCATACTTCCTTCTACAAAGTAAACTAGTGATCTATTGATTCTAAAAATATTAGAAAACTATGATAAATGCAAATTAATATTTTTGTTTATGATCAAAGTGTTTTTATATATTATGCGTTTATGAATAATCAATTAGAGCTTAGGTGATAATAATTGGATGCATGATGATATTGTACTATTTTCTGTCCAGCCCTAATTCACATGATCTTCAAAATCACTTTATAATTTTTTATTAACCTGGTCAATCCGAAAGTATGAATAACTATACAGTCAATTCTTGAATGGACTGTTTGAGTGATTTTACAGTTTCTTAAAACTTTCAAAATGTGAAAAAATAAAACATTTTGGGTAGATGTTTGACAGTAAAATTGTGAAATTGTCCACTTTTTAAAAAATTCCCACAACTATATGCAGTTTTGTGTGTGTGGATAATTCTGATAAATCAGTTGATGAAACCCCAAATTAATCTTGATGATTTGTAGAAAACTGAATACTAACAAGAAAACTTAAAATGTGTATAGTAATCAAACAGAGGGAACAACAATGAAGATTCGTAGTTGATGGAATTTGTTCCCAACCTAAATCTGCCGAAGAACTTTTCACCAATCAAAAGGGTCACCTCACTAAATTACCATTCTTGAGTTTCATATATAGTTGAATTTTTACGGAAAAAACGTTGGTTTTGCACAACTAGATTCGAAAACAATGTCACTTTCGTACGCTTTCCATAAGATTTTAAATGCATATTATTCAGAAACTAATAGTCAATCTTATAAATCTGATATTATATAAAGACTTTTCCCCTTACATCTTTTCTAAAAACTAATTATAGTTTTATCAAGGGATCTCCAAGGAGTTCCATAAACGAGAACACATGTCTCACATATCTCATATGTATCTCATCCGTGTGATACTCGAAGATTTGAAAAGATGTTTATATATAAAACAAAAACCAAAATCGGAGTGGAGTGGAATGGAGGTAGTTATAAAATATTTTGGCAGCTAGCATGAAATGGTAAACAAATGGAGCGAAACAGTTTTATAACACATTTTTATCAAGGGTTTGGCATAATACTCGAATATACGTTCACACGCTTTACAACAAATCACACTTGGTCGTGAATCATCTGCTGTACTTTGGACCCCCTCTAATTTGCACCCGTGCATATTATTAATATTGAGTAATATATGTACTTTCATTTAATATCATGCATGTGTTTCTAATTGCATTTATTAATGTGGTTATGCAAGTTTTTTTTTTACAATTTTTTTAAAAATTGTCTGATGAGACATACAGGCAAAAAAAAATTTGCCTACGAAAAGACAAGTGAAAATTCATTATGCATATATGTAGTTTATGCTTAAATTAACTAAAATAAAATTACAATTATTTATGATGAACTATGTCACTTATTTGATCTTTCAAATTATTTTTAATATATGTTACAATTTTTATTATTTTTAATAAATAGCTAAACAAATATTTTATACATGCAAATACTAAAAATCAAAAATTATTGTTTATAGTAAATTATTATTTTATGATATGAAATATCTAAAATATATTAAAAAAATTTATGTAAAATATTAATTTTAAAAGTATATATATATATATTTGGTAATTTTCCATTAAATTCCGTCATAAAATTTATCCAATCGTACACATTTTATATTCTACAGTTTTTCATTCCACAATTTTCATTCTGAAATTATTTTTTTAACCAATTATGTAGGATTACCAATCAGAGTCATGAACTGTATGGTCCCAACAAAGTATTATATATATATATATATATTAGAAAATAAAAGAAATTTATAATCCATCAAAGTATTAAATGTATAAAAGTATTCGAATAGAACTGAAAATGTTTATTAAAAATAAAAAATAGGAAAGAAAAAAAATGAAAGAAAACTAAGAGAAAAGAAAAATTAAGGTTTTGATGTTTGAAAGTGAGGACCTGATTGGAAAGAGTTTTTGCATATATCTGTAAACCACGAATTGTTCCCACGTTAAAGTTGATAGTTGCTAGTAGCATAACTACTACTTTTTTTTATAAAGGCTAGCATAGCAACTTGCTACCATCACATGACCGAAGATCATCATGTGTAGGGTGGAGAAAAAAAAGAAAGAAAGACTAAAAGCTTACAAAATAAGAATGTTTTGTAAGGAATAGATAGCTCTACCGATAACAACATACAACCAAAAGGGTAGAGAATATTCCAAGTTTGAGTTCTGAAAACCGAAAAGGAATTTAACCTTGCTCTTATCTTTGGTCTATGGAGTTATAAACCGAATGCCCATAATGTCTTGGTAAAAAAAAACTATATAGATTAATTTTATAAATCAAAGGTTGCAAAATAGAAGGACACAATTCACAACATTACAGCCGTTCGATTCGGAGAAAGAAAAGAGAAGCGTCCATTTGGGAAGGAAGCAAAGAGAAGTGCCTTTCCATTCAATAAATGACATCATCAGTCCATAAAATTGCCAAATTAAGTCGAGCAAATTCTGTTTGAGCAGTTACAAGTTCACACCATTTTCTTAGTTTGAAAAATACGAATTATTGGGCCGTTGATGAAGGTTGTACTCTAGCGATACTATCTTAATCAGACTAATGGGTTTCAGATACAGACCTATTAAACATTTCCAGGGATTTTGAAAATTCATTTCAAAAACTCATTTGCCACTACAAATGTCAAACGGCACCCACAGACAATGCCGACCTCTTTGACATTACGAAAAAAATCTATTAATAAATTTACAGATGAGAACGAGGGAAAAAAAAAAGCTGACCGCAGTGTTTATTAACTATGATAGCATTTACTGCCCAATTATTACAATTCAAAAAAACAAGCAAAGTTATTTACTTTTATTCCAATAATATTAAATGCATTCATGTGTTAGACATTGTAACCCCCCCTACCTTAATTCATACCAATCTATTTCTTGTCTCCCGTTTTTTTCAAATTTTAAATTACTCTTCTCCCTCATAATAAATTCCTTATCTCCCTTCTCAAAACTTTTCTTAAAAGGCCAAAACACACACACATAAAAAAACTGTTTCTCGTGCAAAAAAAAAACGAAACAGAAAAACATAAGAGTCAGTCATGGCTTCACATTGGACAATACAAAAACTTGTCACTTGGAGAGTCAAAGATTGGGCATCCTGTTTCTTGGCTTGCAAGATTCCCCTAGGTAGGTCTTTTTTTTCTTGCTAGTTTCATTATTTAAAATTGTTTTACCGATTTCATATTATATCAGATGGAGATGAAGATGGAATTAATAATAATGGAAACACTACGAACAACAATAATCTAACGTTAAGGAGGATAAAGAGGAAGATGAAGAGTACTAAGAAGAAGAGATCAGAGAGGAAACTCAGTCTAAGCCCACCAGGGACACGTCAACATCATCTTCATCTAAGAAGCAGTAGCGTTTCTCCCACGTCGACGTCTCAGAACCGGCGGTTGAGCTGGCCGCCGCAGCCACCGGTCTCAGACGAATCTGGATTCATTGTCTTCTGCTTTGACCGCGAGGATGGAGGTTTCGATATGGTTAAAGAGGGTAAACAAGAGAAGAAAGATATCGAATTGTCGCCGGAAAAGTCACCGAGGACGGTGCATCGTAAGGTTCGTTTTTTTGAAAAATCGATATTATTCTAAAATGATTAAAACTTTGCGTTAACATTTAGACTTGTTTAGTTTAAAACATAAAACAACAACTAGGCTACTTAGATTGAAGTTTTGACTTTTTTATTGCTTCTTTTGAGACACAGCTTATTTATGGAGATCAAGGAGGAACAGAGAAGAATAACTCGCCAGAGGTTCAAGGAATAGAACACGAGCAAAACAATAACACTCTATGCCAAGAAACTGAAGATGCCTTTTCTGATGTTCACGAAGTAATGTTTCTTAAGGTGTTTCAGTTTGAAAACTTGGAGAATTTACTATCTTTTTATTTATTTATTCTCCGCTGTTGCAGAGAACGGAACAAGAAAGAGGAGAAGAAGAAGAAGAAGAGGTCGATGCCTCTGATAAATCTAGCGGGTCTAATCACTCAGATGAAGGAAGGGGATCTTTTGCATTTCCCATGTGAGTTTCAACAACAACGAAAAGGGTTAATATTTTCGTTTGTCTTGTTTTGAAAATTAAGGGTTTCTGAAATTGAAGAGAGATTGAAATATTGATGCAGATTAGGAGTAGAGTGGATGGGGAGCCCTGTTAAGATGCCTGAATCAGATGACTTGTCTCCCAAGAAACAAAAGCCGATTGCTTTAGGGTTCCAATGCTGTAGATTCTGAAAACGAAAACATTCTAAAAGTGATTCTTTTGTAACACTTGAGATAAATCTCGATAGGAAAAAAAACTGAAAAGAAACAATGAAATGAAATCATTTCTTGATATCTTGATGGTTACTTATATTTTTCTATATCTATTTACAAATTCGAATCTATGTAATATATTTAAAGAAGAAAACTTGGTGTAACTATTGCCAAACGATAAAGTGAAATTAAGGCTCTTGCATTAGCGGCCATGGCTAAGAGTTTCTTCTTCTTCCTCCTCTTGTACTATCGGAAAGAGTTCACCTGAGTTACTCTCAACGGTCGACATGTAAATTACTAAATTGCGCTCATCTTCTTTTCTTGCTTACCCTTAAGATTTTGAGCTTTTCTTGAAAAAAAATTCTTCTCTTTTCTTAATAATAGGTTTCTTGTACTACATCAAATTGTTTCCTTTATACATCATCAGAGATATTTAATCTAATCATACTATAAATGATGACCAACCCATCGAATCTATTTGCAACACATACGATCTCATCAAATTACTTTCTATCTACACTACTATTCATTTTGAAAATAGTGAAAGTTGAAAATTATATATTTACTGTCAAACAATAGTTAACGTTCTCCATAGTATAGGGTCTTATAACGACCAATTATTCAATCTTGCAAAAACGCTGTCGTTTCGATAAACATTTCAATGTCCTAATATGTTAAACCCCACCGGTAACGGTTCCGGACCGTAGTAATGAAACTCCGATGGAAGCGTTAAGCCACCGCCTACGTACCTTCACCGCGCCACTTCTCCTCCCCTCCACTCGTAACACTCAAAGAAGCGGCGGAGGAGCTACCAAGGTACCTATACTCTACACAAGCCCAGAGATCGAATCAGATTCCGTCACACTCCAGCTCCTCTCATGGGGACGAGTCGCATCAGGTCAGCTCGGCGGCGGAATCGAGGAGATTCAAGTGTATCCATCTCCCGTCGCTAATCTTCTCCTTGGCTCCGAGCAATCTTTTTTTACTCTGGCTGAATCTCCTGGAATCTCTTGCGGGTTGTTTCACTCGGGTTTAACTATCGACGGAGATCTATGGATTTGGGGAAAAGGTGACGGAGGTAGGCTAGGGATAGGGTTTGGCCAAGAGAATTCGGTGTTCGTCCCTAACTTAAACCCGCTTTTCCAAGGACATTCGATTCGATGTATAGCTCTCGGTGGTTTGCATTCAGTGGCTTTAACACATCAAGGAGATGTATTCACTTGGTAAGTAGCTTTAACTCAAACTATTAATCGATTTGGAATCAATACATGAGCTAGATTTGCTATTTCTGTTTTGATCATTGTGTTTCTGCATAATGTGATGCTTCCATATATATATATATATATATATATATATTGAAAATTAAGTCTTTAGGGGTTATGGTGGTTTTGGTGCTCTTGGACATTCGGTTTATACGGCTCTTGAGATTGCAAAATCACTGCTATTGCAACCAGCGGATTCACACAATGTTATCTCATTCTTCATTGGTGCTTCTCATGCTATATGTTTAGTCTCAAGATCATATTAAGTAACACTTTGAAGTAGTAGCCGGTACCAAGTCTTAGAAACGCATTACAATGAGGTTCAACTCAAATGTTGTTTGGCAAATGCATTTGAAACGGAAACGTAGTGGTAATCAATATGCTTATACAGGTGTATGTATGATTATAGAAATCAATGAACAAGATCTTCTTCACATATAACAACAAAACACAATGATTAATATGGACAGACGGGAGTCTTGACCGATGTTTCGGTATATCAATTTGAGCAGCAACCTACCTTCTTAACCGCTTTAGACCCAACATTAATGGTATGTCCTTTGGGAAGGGAAGCTGGATCATCTCCAAGCTCCAAGGCTTTCCGGCTAACGACACGGTAAATCTGAGAAAGCAGTTGAGTGAAAGCATCCTCGACATTCATGGATTCAAGAGCTGATGTCTCCATGAAGAAAGTGTTCTCTCTCTCAGCGAAAGCTTTAGCGTCTTCAGTTGAAACAGCTCGTAAGTGACGAAGATCTGCTTTGTTCCCAACAAACATAATGACAATATTGGAATCGGTATGATCTCGAAGCTCCTTTAACCATCTTTCAACGTTCTCAAAGGTCACATGTCTTGTTACATCATACACAAGTAACGCTCCTACAGCTCCTCGGTAATATGCACTTGTGATTGCTCGATATCTTCAAAATATCAAAATCAAACTAAATGCATCAGTCACGATTACGTAGATCATTAACAAGCTAATAATGTAATCCTCAGACTCATCGAGATGAATGAATAAATCTCAAATTCAAATCGATCTCTTGATAGATTTGCTTGAATACCTCTCTTGGCCGGCGGTATCCCAAATATGAGCTTTGACGATCTTATCATCGACATGGATGCTACGGGTGGCGAATTCAACTCCGATCGTGGATTTAGAATCCAGACTGAACTCATTGCGTGTGAATCGAGATAGTAGGTTAGATTTTCCGACGCCGGAATCCCCAATCAACACCACCTAGAAGAGGTAATCGTAGTCGTCGTCGGCTCTGTATGCCGCCATTGTGAGATTCTCCGATTAGAGAAGTTCTCCTTGGAAAATATTTTGGATCGTAGATTTTCTCGTAATTAAGCGCGTATCGACCAATGGGAAGAAGAATTAGAAAACAGAATTTCAAATTTTCAGGGGAAAAGACCAAAAAACAATTGCGTAGATCCGGATTCGACTTGGATCCGGGTTTGGATTTGACTTGTATCGTACTGGGTCGGGTCCTTATCCAGGCCCTTACTTGGATCCTGGAAGTGAGTGATTCGAGTTTGATTTTTTTTTTTTTTTGGACTGCAAAAACTATCGTTTAATATGTAAATGATTTGTTGAGTTTAC
Source organism: Nasturtium officinale (assembly GCA_963854855.1). NCBI lineage: Eukaryota > Viridiplantae > Streptophyta > Magnoliopsida > Brassicales > Brassicaceae > Nasturtium > Nasturtium officinale. The sequence continues at coordinate 13,462,121 of OY978505.1, forward strand.
ATCGGAATAATTTATAAGATATCCAAAAGACTATAATCCGGCCTTGATTGAGGGTTTTTACTCCAAAGATGAATATGGCCTTCAATTTAGTTTTCCTGTTTACAAGAAGACTGTAATAGGATTAGTAGTATTCAACTAAATAATTCTGGATCATAAAGATCGTTAAGTTTGGCTAAGGTCTAAAAATCTTGATTTAGTTTTGTCAACTCTGGCAGCGATTTATTTTATGTGATATGTGTTGTTATACAGCAAATGAAGGAAAAATAAAACAGTGGTTGAGTGATTAAATACAGCTTCATACGACACACTAGTGAAATATGGTTACAACGAGCCATTCCTTCGATTCAATGACTTAAGTATGGACCACTTTCAGTTTCAGCTAGTATCAAATATCAATTGTAATCTCAACTCAGCAACCTACTACTGTATACCTAAATAGTTTGACCTAATCAATTCTAATTAAACCTTGACAATGCACCATTGAAATTCTTTCCATGATTTAATTATATAAATTCGTCTTTAATTGATCTTTTCTATAATATAAAATTTTAATTTATTTGCCATTTCATAGAATGTTAACTTCATAAATCATAATGCACCATTGAACCATTCAATTATTGAGATTTTCTTTTTAAAATTAAAATTCATTTTAAATGGTCTTATATATGGCAATGTTACCATCTTATTTAGTTTCACTTTAATCTTATGTTTACTTCTTCTTTTGGTTTTAAATCTAATGTTTACTACTTCTTCTTTTTTTTTTGGGTTTAAATCTAATGTTTACTTGATATTGCAACATTCAACAATTTACATGTTAACTGAAATTATTTACAGCTTAATTCAACTTTCTCGAGTTTTGATTTCTTCATTTTCAACCTACAAATATTCTTCATTTTTCAAAAAAAAAATTAGTTCTCTGATCAAAAGATGGCGACTAAATATTATACTTGGACATTTACAACAGTAATATATCACCTATGAAAATAGACAGTTCCAGAAAACATGCTAACTAGTTACATCATTACAGCTTAACTAGTTAACCATCCACCAAAACCTCTGACTTTTGTAACCATCATATATAGAAATATAATAGCCACATTTGAATTAAATGTCAGTGAAGATCCTCTAATTTGTCAAACGATTGGGTACATCGATGAAAATTTTGAGAAAAATACAACAGAAAATCATGAAAATATAAACGGGAAATTACGGAACATGGTGGAGTCATACAGACAATCCCTAACTCTCCCAACCGCCCAACCAAACTTTCCCGTGTGTGATTTGTATGAGATTTTTGTAACTTATGCACATGCCTTAATGGACCTACTCTCCTCTCAAGTGTTTCCCTACAATGACCACCACCTACCTAATAATGGACCCCTCTACATCATCACCATTGATTCGCGGTGTCATCAACAATCCAACGGCGTATACGATCTCTGAGTTTCCCTGATCGAACGGCCCACAGTCAGAGGATCCGTACTCTCTATCTCTCTCTCTCGGTTAGATCGTTGAAGTCGTCTTTTACGAGCGAGCAATTAGAGTTGGAGAAAACGACGAACCGACCTTTGATTCAAGATTCTACGTACGTCATCCATTCACATTACGACACGTGAGTGGGACCTGATTACGCCATCAAATAAGAAATGCATGTCGCGCATCAGACTCGTCATTAACACGTGGGTCCAATGCGCAATCGCCCGTCTATTTACTAAGCACTGTTTTTATGCGACGGCACGGCTCTCTCGTTTTCCCGTACAATTCCCTTCAAACTTTTTAATCCCATTAAAAAAACAAAAAAAAACAAATCTTTCAACAAACATTCCTAAGACTACTCTTCGAGTTAATCGTAATTTATGGTTGATAGAAATTAACTAATACTATAATAGTAGGTCATTCTGTTTTTAAATAGCTTGTGTAAGCTGTGATGTGGAATAAATAGTTGTTTAATTCGTTTTTTTAAAATTCTATAATTTGTTTCCGGACATAATTAAGGTATAGTAAAAACATAAATTCTACATTTTGTTTATTTAAGAGCTAGCATGGCTTAGTTTAGAAGCTAATATGGAATTTAGCTACACTAAACATGGTCACACTCTAAACGACTAACTAGTCAAACTTAAACACAAATCAAAGAATTCAACAAAATAATTAGACAAGCAGAAGCCAAAATTATGTATGCCCAATCAATATATAAATTTATTAGATACATCAATGAAGAAAAAATCCCAGAAAATTAAAAATCTTATAAAATATACAACGGTAAGTAAAACGGTTCGGGCGATACTGAACCGAAGCCAAAGTAAAACCATGCCACATAAATTTGCACTCTCGGGATATTCCAAAAACTAAAAGAAACAAAAATAAGGTAAATTTTATATTTGAGGGAAAAATTTACAATCAGTCATATAATTATATAAAAATTCCGTTTTCAACCCATAAATATTTATAAAAACCACTTCATCGAATTAAACCATGTGTTTATAATATATATATATATATATATATTGAGTTAAGGAAAAGAATCTCTGAGAATCAAGGAAGGTAGAGACCATTCTGATCCTGGTCAGACGACGTCCATTGACTTTGACTCCAGTATGCATGATCAACGGTACTCGTTAGATCAAATAGTGTTTGATCTCCTCCGCCACTTCCCCAATCCAACTGCTCAAATCCCATATTGGGATCGGACGATCTTCCCGGATACTCAACCTGAGCCGTTCGATCACCTTCCAACTTCATCTGATTATCAATACACTGTTGATTTACTGAATTACCCCCAAATCCAAACGGTGTCGTTTCAATCGTAGTCGCCGCAGTAAAACCACCGATCTCCGAGAAAACTCCTCCACCGTCCGATGAACCTTGTCCGAGCAACGTCGACCACTCGATCCCGTTCCCGTAAAGCTTCAGATTAGGCATATCAGTACCCATTAAACCAGGAATTACCGACGAAGCAACCTCAGTCGCGGCGGTTGCGGAGATGGATACGGCGGCGATGGTGGAGTTAGAAGCGGTGAGAGAAGAGCTCTCGCTGCTAGAGTGAGATCCCGTACTCGATTTCTCCTCGACGTGATCTAGCGTCGTCGTTGGTTTGTCGGCGGAAGAAGACGAAGGCTGTTTTGATTTAGACCGTTTAGCTTTCCGGCAACCACCACCGACGGGAACATTACGTAGGACGCCACCTTTGGTCCAGTAACGACGACAGTTCTTGCAGAAGTGCCGAGGCTGAGAGAGATTGTAGTTATTGTAGTAACAAAACTTTGTGTTAAGAGAATTGCAACGTGGACACTTGAGAGATTGATGATGGTTTAGTATGCTGTTTTGATGAGCTCTCATCCTCCGATCTCCACCTCCTCCGCCACCACCGAAAAATCTCCCTCCTTCTCCACCGCCTCCGGCCATCGAGTAATCATGAATATCTTGCATTTCTTAGAAATATAATGAAGAGAAATATAGAATCAAAGTTGGGGTTTTAAAATTTTCGAATTGGGATGTTAGAGCATCCACATCGATATAACTCACTTAAGGTTCTTGAAAAATTAAAGAGAGAGAAAGAAAAAGTGGTAAGCATGGGGAAGGCTTTTGAAACTCTGACAAAACATATCTTTCATATGTCTGAACAGGCAGTTTCTATTCAAATTATGATTTTGCCCTTTGATATTTTGTATTTTACAATCCCGTAGTGTGGCGTATTCAGAAGTTAGCTTCGAATCCAAAAATTTGGCCCCATCAAATTATTTATTAATAATATCTTTCACATTTAAACGATTTGTTATATAAATATATTTATACAAAATAGTCGCATCAAAGGTCCAATGATTGATAGAAAAAACTAGTGTTTATACATGCCTTATTCGACGACATTCAAAATTTATATCAAATCCGGATAAAATGTTTAATGCAACAATTTTTGAATTATATATTTTCCAAATGTTAATCAGTGCATTTTTTAATTATATTTTTTGCCAAATGTCAATGAGCACAACTTACTTCTCCAAACTATAAATATTGTAAATTGAATAGTTCGCTTTCGAATAAAAACATTATTACTTGTTGGAGGTTAATATCTTTTTCTTCTTTTGATAAAAGGTGGTTAATATCATCTAAAGAATGTACTGATCTAATGTAATTGAAATTAATAATTATGAATTAAAGTCAATATTCCCCAGAAATTTGGGGAAACAATAATTAAAAAACAATTGATTTAAGAATTTCTCATCCTTTCTCATACGAAATGTTTATTTGAAATGGGTTGACTAGAGGCTTCGTATATGCTATACAAATTATTTTATAAAAACATAATATGCTATAGAGATGGTGATATATATCTTTAGATGTTATCCTCGTACAGACCCAGAGAACAGTCCACGGTATAGGTCTCTCACTTAACTACTTTTCTTGAACATGCTAGAATCATTTCTGATGTATACACATTCCACTCATGAGTTGTAATTAAATCGAAACTATCGAATTTTACTTTGCGTGTGAACATTGAAACATGAACATATATAGGTATCTCGCAAGAAGCTTCTTTTGGAATTTGAAGTTACGCGTAGAGCTTTTGATGAAGCGATTGCATTGTTTTCAGAAACTTTTTATTTTGAAAATATAATGGAGAGTAGATACCATGTCAAAAGATAACTCCGTTGCTTCATTTAAATGAAAGTAACATCTAATTAAGATCGTCTAACATTGTTGTATATGACGTCAAAGAAATTTTTTGTTGTAAATATGTTTAAGGCTTGAACAGTGAAATATAGGATATCTTCATGAAAACGTTAGAACACTCACATACTCATAATGTATGAGTGTTTTTAAAATTAAAAATAATTAAAAAAATAAGTGTATTATTATATAAATAATATTTAAAGTTGTCTTTACAAATATACTTAAACATCACATATCTTAAAATTTAATCATAACTTGAAAAAAATTGGGATGAGGAAATTAACAGGGTATCTTTACAACCACATTTAAACCTGAATAAATTAATACTAAATAAAATAATACATTTATAGATTAATATTTTTTCTCGGTTTTAAATTAATATTTTAATTTCTATATTATTATTATAAATTAATAAATAATAAATTAATATTTTTTATAAAATACATATCTCCTATCATTATAAATTTATAAAGTTTTAACGGTAATTTCGTAGAAGTCTAATCTTAATTAACACGTAAATTGTACAAACAAATTTTGAAAGACGGATTTGGAACGAATAACAAATTGGCACTAATAATAGTGGGCGAAGATATTTGTTGTATTGGGAATGATCTGGGCGGTTGATAAGGATAAGAGGACACGTGGAGTGTGAAGAAACGGAAGGGATTGTTGTCCACATAAATTGGATTGTCGACTTGTCGGCCACCCCTCTTTATCTGCTGATTCATGAGCTCCGTGGCCTCTTGCCGTGGTTCCTCTTCTGCCACGTCACCGTATTCCTCTTTAGAATGATAAAACTAGTATTTGGTATGAGAATGTAATGTAATGTATGTGTACAGATCTGGTACTTTTAATCGTAATTATTTGTCCGGTTGTCAGATTTAAGTCATCACAACCATTTTTATATTATTTAATTTTGTTGCCATAGTTTATGGATTTTCCAATATGCCTCAGTAATATATGTCGGCCATGATCGATAACCTCAGAATCAAAACGAATGAGAAGAACTAGTGTATCTCGGTTTTAGTTTGCTGCTTATAATGGTTTGTTTTTGCGCTTACGTCTTATCGGAACTATATTTCTAGTGTCTAAAATGTATGTTAAAAATATATTATCGCACATTATATTTTACTGTGCAATTTGTTATATTTTGTATGTCGTGAATCGAACACATTAGTTCCATAAATGTTAATATATCACTAAAATGCTGTACCATGTTATCATTCATATTTGATAGAACCATATATGTATAGTCTCAAATTTGGTATTCAATTACCATATTTGCATTTTTCGAATTGGAATAAAGATATTCGACAAGCATTTCTTACAGATTTACATTTTGTAGACCATATGAATTAAAACTAAGCCATAATCAGCGTTAGCATTTCGAATCAATTCGAACGTACCTTCGCTTCAAATGATCCATTGCTTCATATTGGATGGATGATGTCTGAATAATTTCAAAAAATATGAAATTGACCCATGTTTTAGTGGAAAGAGCAAATAGGACCACTAAAGTGGGTAAGCAAATGTCGGGTGCAAAGTGCAAACACAACAATAGTGACATGGAGACATGTAATACAATGCTTATCGCTCATATGTCATTGATACAAAACAGTGATGAGGAATAGCAGTAAACTACACATCGATCGTTTGTGTTGTTATTATCAAAGACAGTGATGATCACTAACGATGAACTATGTAATATATTGGTTGTGTTTGTTAATTATCAGTAATATACAACAGAATAGATTGTAGAACTGATAAGAACATAATGATTATTTTTTATTTCCATGATAACGACCAATTTTAATGATACAAACTTTACATTTTTTCCTGAAATGTGTAACCAAACGAATGAAAATCAAATATACGTATTGTCTGACATATATTGGAGACATAATAATTACTAGAATCAAAAAAGATTTATTTTATAACAAAAGAGTTATGACTTATGAGATCTCAAATTGGAGACATGGTAATTACCAATTATTAGAATATTGTATCAATTAAATTACGCCCACAGGCTCTCAAAAATCGATTAACCTATGGTTTCATCAGCTTGGTCCAGAAACCGGCTCTATATGACTTGTCTAATCAACTATTTTCTTTATGGTGTAGATAGTTGGTATTTTATAATTAAATGCGAATTTTGCTGATTTTAATGTCTATATTAGTATATTTTGATGATTTTAAAATTAACAAATTAATTAAGTTTAAGTTAATGATTATGTGTCAGATAATAAATTTCATTCTGTTATATATATACATATATACACATATTTATGATAATAAAATTATAATGTGTCATTTGTAAAAAGATTTTCTTTATCTATTGTAGGTTGATTCTTTAATTTTAAATTTGAATTTTGAACGGTGAAAAAAGTTTCTAATGATTTCTGATATGTAAACGCTTCGTTTTTTTTGGTTTAGACAACTGAACCCAGTACCGCCTCGGTTGCGATGGACCAAGACACAGTGGCGGATCTGAAGCACCATTTTAATAAAATAAATTTATATAAGCCATAATTCTAATAAATTTTACTAATTTTTACAAATATATAATCAATTTTAACTAAAAATTGTTTTAATTTAAAAAACAGTACGAGGCACTTGCCTCCCCTCCCATACACTTCAGTCCACCCTGTATGTATATATATATATAATTACAAAATTTACAAACATATCATTAATAAAAAATTTAGAGAAAAGGATCTAGTAATAACTCATATTCTAAAAATCTCCGCATAATTCCGATTACACTCCGCTTAGTTGCTAAACCTATCCACGCCATCTCGATTAATGATTAATCCCTCAAAAAAATCAGTCAACCGATTACTTCCCGTCTAATCTGATTAATCCCCATCTAATCTGATTATTTTCTGCATAATCATCTATAATCCAATTATTTTTAAAATTTCAAGTATAAAAAAATTTTGTTTTTGTTATTCAGATATTTATATTGAGAATTTGTGATATTTTATAATAAATTATATTAAAATTATAAATAAAAATCATAAAATAAATTATTAATACTATATTTTCATATATTTAATATATTTTTAAAAATAATATTATTTAAAAATTTAATATAATAGATAAATATATTTTTAAAATATTAAAATAACCTAAAACTAATCCCCGATTAATCCCTGTTTATTCTCCGATTAATTTATTAAGCGATAGGTCCACCCTCGCCGGCCGACTAGGGTTTAGCGAATTTTAAAACATTGGTAATAAAAAAAAAAAATATAAAATTTAGGAGTTGATTTTTTTTTTTCCGCGTATGGCTCATAAAAATATTAATTAATTACAGTAAAATGCTTATCGTAGAGGTATAAACTATTCATATTTAAACATCGTCTAGTGTCAGCGATTGAACACATTGATTTTGTTTTTAAAATTCCTTGACTTAAATGATGTATAATATTTAAACGTCTTCTATGTATGCTTCTATAGTGTCCATTCAAAACCTTGTTAATCACTCATGCGCTTTGATACGACGTCGCTATAAGCCTATAGTGATCACAAAACATTACAATTGAATTAATAATACTCACACGAATGTCCGTTATTCTCCTATTCCTATTCGTGGACATCAAACACATATACTATAAGTCTATACCTAATTACCTATATGCACTCAGCTAATTATTTTCTAAATGTCAAATGTTTGAAGAATCGAAAGAAAATTTGTGTATAACATTAATTATTTCGCTCAATTTTCAAATTTCTTAACTTAACTCGACAGATTTGTGCGCTTTAATAGTCACATTAAATAACTATATGGGAACAACAATTAGCAAACAAAACACGATGGCCAAGACTTTCGCGAGACTTCAACCCGTTCAACGAATGAGATAATAGCTAAAAAAATAATATGCTATCGAATATCTTACGAATACATTTTGATGTTATCTGGAAAACAGATACGATAAATAAACCATCTACTTAAGTACTGTTACACGATTGCTCGATAGTATATAATTCAGTAGGTCAAAATAATTAATATAATCATTGTAAATGAAAATGAAGAATAAAAATAAGTTGACCGCACTGGAACATAGGTGCACACTACTGGTACACAGTACACACAGGTGTCCTTCGAGACGAGCTCCTAATTTCACAATCCATACCTATACCTACTAATACATACACATATATAGATGATACACACCTGCTTTTTTTTTCATTCTATTCTATCTTTTCAATAAGTTCTTGATACGAGCATCTTCACAATTTATGAATGATCCTTTAGTACTCAGAGCTAAATAAAAATAAATAAAAATGGTAAGATCATTAATGTACTATTTTGGGCCAGTGCTAAGTACTATATATATTCTGATACATATGAGAGTGTTTGATAAAACAACGGGGCGTGTCGGTGAGTTGAGTGGAAAGGTCACCATCAATTCTCAAAGTCTTCTAAAGGCCCATAGGCCCCAGCTCATTATAGCATCATCACATCTGTCACGTGATCATTGGTCCCAGAAGGCCCATCTCCTATCAACATATGACATCTCACAGCTCTCGTCTATCATACTTCCATTTATAACACACAACACAAGCACATACTCGCGTACATGCACATACACACACATACGGCTGGATTACAGATTGTGATATGTTTGATTTGGATAGATATTTAGAATAGTTTTTAATATGAAAGTCGATGTGTTTCTTTGTTAATATAGAAAATGTGATTATATTGAAATATTGCGGATAGTTGCATATGCCGATCTCGATTGATCATCAATTCATTGTTTTGCATTGTGCGTCCCAAACCATTTCTCCCATTTAATGATTTTTTTTTCGTATGTACCAATTTATGTTTTATCGTGTCCAACGATTAACAGATCATAACGAAAGATACATGCCAGTACGTAGGCCATGTTGAAGAGTCATTAAACATATATTTGACTCAATAATATATATGCATTCTAAAAAAGGAAAAAAAATAGAAGACTTGGTATAATATTAGTTTTAGTAACAAAGAACGATGAATAAAGGAAAAAATAGAAAGAAAAACAACTATACTTCAAACTCTTCAACTAGAATATCAAAGAGTGTTCATTTATTAGGTTCATTCAACATCTTTACTAACTCTTATATATATATATATATAAAAACATTTTTACCAACTCTAAACAATTGGTAATTTGGTATGGAAGATAATTGCGTCATCTCGATGCTCTATCATAACATTTGGACATGGCATTGTCCAAAATAGTGTTTTTTAACTCTAAAATATATATTAAAAAGAAGGATGTCGTAAAATATATTTTAAAAAGAAGGATATTATTATTAGCTTTTCTAAAGGTTTTTTTTTACCAGGTTCGGCCCAAGTGAAGGCACAGAGATCTGTTGGTCCAGTGACCCATATTTACCAAAACAAAATACACAACAAAGATGTCCAATTATTTTAGAAAAATAGAAATGACCCGGAAAATATTAATAACATGGTCCATATATTTTCTTTTAAGTATCTTAAAATAATATATTTTTTATTTATGTGTGGAAGAAATCAGAATTTACTAAAAAAAAGTTCACAAAATATCCAAAACAATGGCTGATATTGGGCTGGGATTTGCTTTTGACTCGCAAAGCCGCAAAGGCATTTACAAAAAAAAAACCTAATATAATTTGTTTACCCTTAAAACAAAATTCCCTCTCGCTTCATTTTCTTAAATTTTCTATATTTTAATTTTTCTATCTAAATTACCAAAAACAATTCATTTTAACTAAACTACAATAAACGTCGGGGGTAAAAAAAAACTAAAATATAATAGACAAATACATAGTTTTTACTTTTTAGATATTATAGTACAAATAAAAAGTAGAAAAAATCGATATAGGTCAATCATATATCATTCATACTAGATTTGCGTTTTTACAAAATTTTCAAAAACTTGTCACTTATGAAGAGCGAGACTGAGACTTCTCCGGCGATTCCGCCTCCGCAGGAACAACAACAGCCACTGCCGACGAATCCAGTAAAGTCTGAAACCGTTTCCGCCGTAGCTCCTCCCCAGCCAAAAGTCACAGTACTCTCCGCTCTCTTCCTCTCTTTCGCTCTGAGTAATTTAGACGATCTGTAAAACTCCGTTATTATTTGTAGATGGAAGAGATTGTGAATAGCAACGGAATAGTATCAGTTCGAATCATTCATGAAACTGAACAACCTTTTCATTTCAAGTAAAAACAATTAATTTTAATTTTAATTTTAATTTCGTCCTTTTTGGATTGGTGCATTTTTTAATTTCGTATTTTTAGATATCTCGATAGCGAAGCTTACATTGAGAAATGTGAAAAATACGAATCTGACTTTAGGAAGTTCCTCGTGGACATGTATTTCTCTGGAGGTAATAATGTATAATTTCAATTTCCTCAAATTTGTTAACAGATTGAATTTTTGATACATTGATTCTTAATCTTTGAAGGCGATATTTATGAGGAGATGTTAGAAGTAGAAAATGAAGTCGTTATGACAAGCAGGTACGCATCAAAAATAAACATAGAGATTTGTCATAGAATTTTTTTTTTTTTTTTATAATTTGGATTAAACTCTAATCTTTGGTTCTTGGGTTAAATTTGCAGGTGGCCTTGCACACGTTTATATGCAGACCGGGAAGTTTCATTTACAGACCCGGTCCAATACCTTGCTGGAGAATACGGAGAATTTCAAGAAGTCGAAGAAGAAGAAGAAGAAGAAGTCAAAGAGAGTGTAGAGTCAGCTACTATAATTATAAACCCTGGTGAAATCTCCAATGGAGATACTGTCTTACATTAAGAAAGTTGTTTGATGTAGGTAAGAAGAAACCAAATATGTAATGTTTGGATGAAACATCTTTTGATTCAGCTGATTTGTTTCATTAACCTGTAATGTAATACATAATTTCGATCTGAGGTAATTGTGAAACCAGTAGATTTTAATAATAGCTACTGCGCATTGTTGTTATCTGTTATCTACATACAAATTCAAAGTAATTGCTAGTTTAGTAGTCACACATATATGGGTCGATCATAGTACTACAGGCTTAACTTAACACACCAAGAACTAAAAAAACTGGAATATGAAACTAATTTTTAATTACCAAAGGGACGGTTTGATGTTTCTCCTATTAGATGATTCACATTACGATCATTGATGTTGCTGGTCTCTGCATTTCTCATGGGTAATAACACATCTGCCATGAACAAGTGAAAGGAAGAGACTTTCTCTTTCAGCTGTGAGTTCTCTTGCAAGATCTGGTGGTTGCTTTCCAACAAGTTGATGACTTTTTCAGACAAGTGATGATTCAACATCATTAACTGCTCCACTTGTTGTTGAAGCTCTTCGATTAGCTTCTTCTTCCTCATACGTGACCTTCTTGCTGATTCTCTGTTAGAAAACATTCTTCTTGTTCTTCTTTCTTCTGGATCAAGACCTTCGTTTAGGAAAATGTTTGTTCCATTTGAATCTAAGTGAGATTGATTGTTGCTGCGAGTCGATATGTTAGATTGCAATTGGACATTGAAGTCATAGCCTGGTAGGAATGCTGAGTTGAAATGATCGTCCTGTGGTGGGACTCCTTCAAGAATATCGAAACAGTGAGCACGATGGACAGTTGGCTCCATGTAAGGCTTTAGATCTCTAATCATCAAAATGAGATCTCTGTAATACAGGAGAAAGTAAAAGAGAGAGAAAAAAAAATATAGTCTATATTAGAGAAGATTGATGAGATTTTGTGTAGACTCAAGCATAAGATAATGGATGATATTTAATGACATAAACACAAATTTACTCGCATCAAGACAACTGTATTACTATTTACATATTTGCTTAGCATTTGAAAGTTTCCCACTAATTAAGTCACTAGTGAAACTTTTTGACAAAATCTCACTAATTTAAACATCTTTGTCAAGGTTAGTATCCTTTTATGGGTTTTGGTTTCTCAAGATAGATTTATTTTCCATGTCCTCTTATCTTTATTCTTCCCAATGGGGTTTACCAGAAAAAGGCTTAGTTATTGAACATTGACGCATTCACCTTTTTTTTATTTTCTACAACTTTCACATGTGATGAGTCCTTTAGGCACTCATGCGATTGTCATTTTAAAAAAAATATGTTATAGGTTAATTTGGTCGATCAAAATTAAAAAATGTTTTGATCATCTGAAAATCTTAAAAAATAGAAGAACCTATTAGATACTATGTTAGTTAAGTCCAAAAAGCATTGATTCTTAAAATGATCTTTGTAATCTTCGTTTTGTTTATTCTTATTTTGTCAGATCATTTTATTTGGTTTGTTTCGAAAACCACTTGAAGTCTTATAAACTCTTTTAAGTTGTGCGGATCCGACATATGCTGATTCGTGTGTAAGAATGTGTCTTGTGTGTCATAAGAATTTTAACATCAGGATTTCGAAGTGGAAAATAAGGTCGGTGGATGCAAACTTGCACGTTGTTAGCTATTTCCACTCACAATTTTACTGTTCCAAGTCTATTCGTCAATTTAGAAAATCCTAGGATTAGTATAATTTCTTTAAAAGTATGAAAGAAGAAAACGCGAAACGATTTAAATTCATGTGCCATTAGCGTATGTTAATCAGATTGTCTACCAACTTGTACAAAGATAATGCTAACTTTGTAAAGTTTTCCTTCTTTTGCAATTGGATCTAAATAAAAAGAAAGAAAAAATGTCGATAATGAATAACAACCTACTGTTTTGAGTCTTTTGACCAAAATAATAATAATAACAATAATAACAATAACAAACTACTGCAATAAAGTAAAAAACATGAATGCATTGTTTCAATACCGAGATTAAGGAATAGAATTGAATTTCAAGGCTAGCTAAAGCAGAAACCAAACACATTAAAGAGAGATAATGATGCTTAACAGCTTTGAAAGTGTCAACCAAAATGTGATTAAACGTTACGGAGAGGCAATGTCTTGTTTCCAGAAACTGAAAATTATTCTCTTTTCTGCAAGTTTCGTCTACACCAACCTGAACCCATTGAGGCTCTATCCAGCTCATGTTTTCAATTCTCATACCACACTTCTTGATTATAGCAAACGAATCACTAGATTTTTTTAAATGACAGAATACAGAATATTCTCAAAAATATAATTATGATCAACTGATATATTACATATTTTAACTTATATGAATAAAGCTGTTCTAGTCAAACTCGTATCGCATGAATCGATAAAACAATCTTTTTTAATACTACTCATAAATATTTTCTAAAACATTCATACAAATGGTTTCAAAATGTTAGGAATTATATTCAATCTCTTTTAAAAAGTGTTCTTAAAAAAATATCAGAATAAAAGAACATTTATGCAAAAGGTACAAACTTTGTAAAAGATTCAATTATACACCATATTTTTGTTCATATAAGAGAAGTAAATATTTTCTACAGGCTATAAAAGACCCACAAGTCAAGTTATCCCCTAGTAATTACACAAGGCATCATCTTCTTCCTCTTGTAAACCCTAGTTTTCAAGTCTTCAAAACCGGCCCTGCCTTTAGATTTCATCAGACGGCAACTCAAAACGACAAACAGGACATGTGTTCCTAATTCCAAGCCATGGAACAATACATTCACTATGGTATTTATGTCTACAAGGCAACTCTGCAACCTCCTTACCTACATTCATCTCTTCTTTGCAAACCGCACAACAACACATTGCCTCATCGTTCTCCATAACATCTTCTTTGGTCAAAACAGACATCTTCAGATTCTTTATGAATGATTTGGATGCTGGAGGCTTACCAATACTAGATGAGATCTCAGCTTCAAACAACATCTCATACTCTGTTGTATGAAGATAATCTTCATCATCTTCTTCTTGATCAATATCACCAATGTACAATTCCATGTTGCTTTCTACATCATCATCTAGGTTAAACTCGAGACTACGAGAACTCAATAAAACTTCCCACCCTAAACTACTACTTCCCCTTCTCTCCCCTATAGCTAAATCTTCTAAAGAGATTGTGGCTGACACAGAGACTGATACTGAATTGTTATCATCCAACACATCCCTCTCATCGACACCACTAACTTCTTCCCATTCGAATTCCTCGTTGTGTATTCCTAAATCTTCTAGTTGAAGTGAATCCCAACAAAGAGGGATTGTTACACTAGCATCTTCTTCATCATCATCCTGCACATCATCATTCACATACAAATCTTCTTCATTCAAATCTATTCCCCAAATCTCATTCTCCTCCTTGTCGACCTCATCGTCATCATCAGAATCAAAACCAGATTCCACTGTAACTATAACATCGCGTCGCTCTAGCCCTAATAACCTCATACCATCGGAGAAGTTATCTTCATCATCGTGTTCATTAAGATTAACAACAAGATCACTATCACCTATCATATTCTCAATGAAATCACTACCAGATTCTAATTCCAATCCAAAATCAAGCTCTAAACTATCCCCAGGCATCTCGAATTTTTCCTCTAACACACCGGAATCTTCGAAATCAAAGATTCCGTCGTCGTCAAGCGGACTTACCTGAGATTGCTCAACACGCTGGTGGAACAGATCCATTACAAATCTACGCCTTTCGAGTAAATCAAGAGCGTCGGAAGTCGTCAATAATAAATCGGACACCGAAGCGTCGCCGGAGAAACAGGCGTCGGAAGGAAAATCTGATTCAGAAACGTAGAGATCGACGTCGTCTGTTTGGACCCAATGAGGAAGCGAATTGAAGATCTGAGAGAGCGATTGATCTCTTAGGTGATCATGTAGCCGCAGTTGGTGGTTGCTACGGTTATTATGGTTCAAAATGGTGTCGTCTGCATCGTGGATCTGAAGGCAAGACATGTCCGCCATTTTTTCCGGCTTAGAAACAAAAAAATAATAATAATAATAAATTTTGAGACTTGTTTGAAAAATTAGAAATTTTTGAGAAGTCACTCTGCGTGTTAAAAAAAACCTATATTTTATGGACGAGAAGTACAAAGGCCACTTTTCGCGTTATGATGGGCCGTACTTAAATGGGCTTCTTGTATCTGATTCGAGTTGTTTTCTACCGGTCAAATTAAGTAAACCACCATGGTAAAATTGTAAATAATGGGGAGAGTATCAGGCGACATATCAACTAGACAAACTAGTAAGCATGTATTATGAATCAATGTGTATGGCTAAGTATTTTTTGGATAAATTAGTGTGAAATCAATATAATACGTGAAATTTGAAGAATAACGTTTGAAGTTTAAAAAAAAATGTTGGAAGTTTTTCATAACTTGATGGTATCCAATCATAAAGTTATTTATCTATAAAAGAAGTTTAAAATTATTTGTCTAACTAATAAAAATGTAATGTTTTTTTGAAAATCCTTTTAAGCAGTGTAGAAAAGCATCACGTGAAGATGTCCTTGAAAAGTAAAACCCAATTTTGAAGTTTACATTTTTCACATCCACATGGGGTTTTTAGTATCCCAAAACGACAGCGTAAAATCCAAGATCCTCTAGTCGGTCCTCTACATTTGTTGGCCGGTGCTGGTTTAGTTTTCTTTTTCGGTACAACTTTTAACTCATACCAAAATTGCAGATATTGCAATTGCATCAAACCAATGTAATTTCCGATTCTATCATTTATTTCAAGATCTCAACCTAAATAGTATGTAAATAATCCTTGTAACTATCTTCTAATTTTCACATTTGATTTGTATGATTATCATTCTAACCAGACTAAACCAAAACCTCTCTAGGCTCTAAACCAAGCCTGTGGCTTGCAAGTTGAAAACTACGTCGACGACACTTTGACTAATCACGTTGCAACACCACTTTCTAGGGTTTGGTAACAGCCTTTAAGCAACTAATTAAGTTGAATACGATCGTGTATGTATATGTGCGGCTGTGTGATACTATATGTAAATTATATTTAGCTAGTTGATATTTATGTACATGCATGGTCGGTCACGAACTCAAATTTAAATACATAATTATGGGTGTGTATAAGAAATTGTAATCCTTGCGAATTTTAAAATTTTACTCATTCAACTAAATGTTTAGTATTTTCACGCACATTATTATTTTGTTTGCAACATCTACTGTATCTACACACCCACAATTTTGTGTGTTTATATATATTTTTAACTAATAATCATTGTTTCAAATTATATGTACAGTGTTCCATAGGAGATACAAAATATTCTTGAAAACAATTCCCTAAAACATTTAATATTAAAAACGAAGGAAGCAATTTAAGGAACATATTTTAAACTCATAAAATAATATAACATTATTTTACCATTAATCATAAAATAAATCTCAATTTATTAAAATAAAAGTAAGACACTATCTTTCAAAAATAAAAAATGTAATATTACTATCAGATGGAATATTAATGACAGTACATATAATGGTAATTCAAAAATCAAAACTCATGATGTACAAGAAGAATTCCCAAAACCAAAGCTTTGAACAACATTGGACTTGGCACCTTTTATCAAAAAAAAAAACATTGGACTTGGCACCTTTTATCAAAAAAAAAAAAACATTGGACTTGGCACCTGTTATTTTTGTCTTCGTTTAGACAATCCCCACGCTCAATCATGCAACATACAAAACGGTTAAACGCATTTTCTATTTTGATTAATTTCTTATACATATAAACTATCATGTAAGTTTTAAAAAGAAAAAGAAAGATAGTAAAAGGTTATTGGAATACTAGCTTTGACCTCGAACTCTTTTTCTTCTCCTTGGACTTTTTGTCGCTCTTCATAAACCTCCCATTCTCTTCCCTCACATAAACGCAAGTCTACTCTTTTTCTTGTTCATACACACACTTTTATAACATCAAGCCAAGGATAGAAAAAAAGGAAGACGAAATGGTGTCCATGAGGGTTTTTCGTTATTATCTTCTAATATCTTTCGTTTTGCAACTACATGCTGAAGTCTCCAATGCAAACTTTAATAGCCAAGGTATATATTTCTACACATTCATTTCAATGTATGCTTCGGCGTTAGTGTATAAACATATTCCTTCAGTTTTATAAACATGCTTATCGAATTTCTCTGTAGTTCCACAAACGAAAAATAGTGAAGTTCGTGGAGCAAGCAGTACTAGTACTCCAATTGCTAACATGGTAAGTACTATAATACTCAGTTCTCAATCCATATATTTAATGTAGACATATTGGTTTCGATTAAACTCGAATCATTTATTGTTAGCATGCTGAAGATGTAATCGAAAACCGAAAGACGTTGAAGCTTGTAAATGTTGTGAACATAGAGGCAAATGAGAAGAATGTCTTAGACATAGAGAGTAAAGAAACGGTGAGGAAAAGAAAAAATAAGAAGAGACCCACCAAAACGGCGAGTTTGGTAGCCGATTACAGCGACCCTGGTCATCATTCTCCTAGGCACAACTAAAATGAATATTTACAGCAACCCTGGTCATAATTCTCCTAGGCATATATATATACATATATATATATTTGTTACATGAAAGACAACACAGAGTAGAGGCTTAAATTTTGGTGCATCACTAGTCATATTTTGATAAAGGAAATATTTTGGTGTGTATTAAATAGGGATATTTGGTTATTAATATCACTTTATAACTGTTTCTTATCGTTTATCCAAAAAAATGCCAGAGAAAAAACAAAGCCATTTTCTTTTGTTGTTGAAAACATGTTTATGTACAAAAAAACTGTTGAAGTCGCTAAATCGGTTTTGATTCGCATCGGTGACAGTGATTGTATATCTCTTAATGCATTCTAGGATAGCTACTTAGCTAGGTGTCTAATTGTCCACACATATCAAAATCTCTTACTGAAATGGAATAAAATTGGGCAGTGGAGCAAGACAAATCATGTTAAAACTTTAAAAAATGCCAATTTGGGCTCTTACTATTTTTAGGGTGCTTTAAATTTATATGAAATAAAGTCAATTGAGTTTTTCAACTTGAATTTAATAAATTTTCAAAATGTTATATGAAGTTTTATGTATGTGCTGAAATCAATTTTTACCAAACATTATTAGTCAAATAGTTAAGCCTAATGATACATTTGTGAACAATTACACCTGTAACAAACTTCAAAAAAAAATAAAAAAATATAAAGCTCCATATTACTTAATAAAAAATTGCATGTGGCGTATGAATAACCAGAAATATGTCATTGACATTTGATTTAGGATTAACAATGTTTCAGTTAAAATTGATTTAGGCATATATAGTTTATGTAGATTTTTGAAAATTTATTAAATTTAACTTGAAAAACATAGTGAACTTTAATTCGTGTATGAACATAAATTGGGTTGAAACTGACTTTTCCCCGGCAAATCCATCCAATGTTGTTGGGCTGAAACAAAAACCGAACATGGAATTGAAACGTCCAGTGTCCAACATTCATGTTGAATTCCAATCCACAACTAATTATATATATGCGTTATATAAAATTGTAACAGCTCCGATTTAATTAATAGTTTTAAACTGAAATAGGATGTAGAGCATTATAGTTTACAATTATCATTTTTTTTTAAATAAAAACGTTAATAAGATCATTAACTTTCCTGTAACATAAGTATAACAGCATATAAATGTGATACTGTACTAATTTGGTTTCAATAATTTCGCAAGCAAACCTCAAAACGACTAGCGAAAAAAATATACTGAAAAAAATGAAGACAGTCCTTTTGGTTTTTACTCTTTTATTTTTCGTCTCATCATGTAAGTTGATTTATCATCAATTAAATTAGATAGAACGTTAAAAGAAATTCAGTAATATTGATTTAATTATTTATGTCATTTTAATATAGTTCGTTAAAATAATAAATAAATTGTAGGTTATCTTTTAATATTTGTAACAGGTGTATCAAGTATTATGGAAAAAAGTCATTCAGAAACAAAAACTCCTTGTATAAATCAGAGAGAGAGCCCTCAAATTGCACCATACGTTCATTTTCGAAGCGACAGTGCTTCCGATATTGTAATGGCTTCGATATCTGTCGTTGTAGACCCCTAAATATTCCTGATCACACTGCAACTTCTCCTACACATCATATAAAATAAATATATCAACTTCATTATACTTTACACCAACTTGAATTTCCTTTCCTTTCCTGTTTTTTTTTTTTACTCTGAACATTAATCCACATATTATTCTCTGAACGGTAGTTGTTTAAAACCCTACACAACTGCTCACAATTCTCAAGCAAACGAATCAGAAATCAAACCGATCTGAGAAAATTAATTTAGAGCTTTCAACACACTCGGAAAAGATTAGCTAAGATACTCGAACTTATGTTCTTGGCTGTTGTAATCGTGCTGAGATGCAAAACAGCACAACGGTGACGTTTTAGGTTCTAAAGCAAACCCAATTTTGACACATCTCCAACTTTGAACACGATACCCAGTCGGCTCAAGCCCATTTAATTTTCAACAATATTGATATGTTACTTCATAAATTGAAAACCAGATGCATCCAAGTAACGTGCCTACATCTAATTTAATTTGGGCTTATTAAGGCCTGTAGTATCACTTTTGTGAAATGTAAAAACCCAAGTTAATTAGTTACTTTGATTGAAATCTTTTAAATTTGAATACATGTAAGCATTTGAGCTTCAAATACTGTACTTCCAAAAGTTCTAGATAGTGTAGTTAGTACTAGTTACGTAATATAAATTTCCAAAGTGTATTATTATAAAGTATTTCAAGAACTATTATATAAAATTTTGAACATACACTAAAAGTGTATAGAGAAAGAGTGATTCGAATCTAGTGAATGATATGTTTTCACCATGTTTGAAGGAAACAGCTCATAATAGCACGATCATCTTCACAATAAAGCTTATAACCAGCGTAAGAAAAGGTACCTACGTATAGAGGGAAATAAAAAAGAAGATAAAAATCACCTTAAATTGGTCTCAATAAGGCCCATAATCTTGGTTTCGTAAAAGTTTACGATATCCATTTACTTAATTAACCCGTTTCCTCTTTATGTACTAAAAACCCAAAAGAAAAAAAACTAGCTGGGTTATGACATAAACTAAAAAATGGATCTGGAAAATTTTAAGAAAATTACAAATTGTAAGCAATGAGAGAGATAAAACTTGTTTTTTTTTGATAAATATAGAGATAAAACTTATGAAAAAGATTATGTATAGTTTTATTACCTCTTCTAAAACTGAGAAAAATAAATCAACTTAAGTACAAGAATAGAAAGAAACCCTCCCTTTTTGTAATGCTTTAAAGAAAACATAAAAAAATATAAGTTGGAGACTACTCTCTTTTATTTTGATAAAAAGTTGAACACTATCTCAATTTTATGATTTTGGTCCCAAAAAAAAAAGTTGCATAAATTTATTTTACTTTATTATCATTTGTTATAACATTACAAATATTCGATTCTAGTGTATAAATATTTACTTCAAACATAAACAGTTGAGTAATTTTTATTTATTTTCAGACTACATGTAATAAATAGTCGACCGTCGCATATACGCCGAAATTACCCCTAAAAAAAACAAAGAACGAAGTATTAAAGTCAACATAATAAAATAAAAACGTATGTGTAACAACCATAACATCATAAACCACATACATACATGATGATGGTGGTCATACAGTACTCATAAATGTATGAATGAGTCATTTATGACCATCTCATGATAAACCCATAACCGACTCCAAAATAATTTGGTTGACTATAAAAACAAACGAAAGGTTTCATCTTTCTCCCACCTCCTACTCTGTCTCTACCCACTTCCTCCTAACACCCACTACTCTCTCACAATCCGAGTCACCATGGGCGAGGTACTGAGTCAAAACCGTTCTCTCAACACATTCTCGAATCTTCTCTCGTTTTTCTTCGGTTCTCTACACATAAAAAAGACTGTTTTTATTGTATACAAGATTAATGGGTTTCATTTGCTCACTCTGTTTTGTTTCTAAGCAGAAGAAGAAGAACGAAGGAGATAACAAGAAGAAAGGAGGAGATGGTGACGGTAATAAGAAGAAGAACGAAACGCCGTCCGTTACTGTCGTTTTGAAGGTTGACATGCATTGTGAAGGTTGTGCTTCTCGAATCGTCAAATGTGTTCGTTCTTTCCAAGGTTTGATTTTTATTTTGTAATCGCATTTCGATTTCTGTTATGTGTGTGACTTAAAAATCCCAACTTTTTCAGTATAAAGTTACGAATCGAACGTTACTAGTCCATTTTAGTCGGAATCTGTACTGGTTTTTTTTCGAATTTTACTTACAAAATAAACTTAAATGTGACTCTCAGGCGTTGAGACGGTGAAGTCAGAGTCGGCTACAGGGAAACTTACGGTGACCGGAGCTTTAGATCCGGCGAAACTGAGGGAGAAACTTGAAGAGAAGACGAAGAAAAAAGTCGATTTGGTTTCTCCTCAGCCGAAAAAGGAGAAAGAGAACAATAACAAAGACAATAAGGACAAAGGCAAAAGCGATGAAAACAAAAACAAAGAAAATAAACCAGAGGAGAAGAAGAAGACAGACAACAACAACGAGAAAAAACCCAAAGAGGTAACTAATAAAAAAAACTAATCTTTTTGATTTTACTAAGTTATTTCATCTGTAAAAGAATCTGATTCTGCTGTGTATTAATATAATAATAATTGAGGATGTTTTTCTCAGATTCTAATTACAGATTATAAAACTAAATTAACATTTTTTTTGTAATCATCATTTCAGACTCCGGTAACAACGGCAGTATTGAAGCTGAACTTCCATTGTCAAGGTTGTATTGGGAAAATCCAAAAGACTGTCACCAAAACCAAAGGTTTAGAATTTCTTGAGACAAAATCACGTTTTCAAAACGCTGTTTTGTCAAACATTCTCACAGCGTTTTTGTGAATCGCAGGTGTAAATGGGTTAACAATGGACAAAGATAAGCAATTGGTGACGGTTAAAGGAACAATGGATGTTAAAAAGCTCGTCGAGAGTTTAACGGAGAAGCTGAAACGTCAGGTGGAGATAGTGCCGCCGGCGAAGAAAGATAAAGAGAATGGTGAGAAGAAGAAAGAAGGCGGCGGCGGCGAAGGAAAAGAGAATTCGGGTAACAAAGGCGGCGGTGAAGGAGTGAATATGATGGAGTACGTGGCATCTCAGCCAGCTTACGGGTATGGGTATTATCCGGGTGGGCCATATGGGTATCCGGTGCAAGCCCACGCGCCTCAGATATTCAGCGATGAGAATCCTAATGCGTGCGTTGTTATGTGAGGTGAGTGGCGGCGGTGATATTGGAAAGTGGTAGAGATGTAAATATTCTTTAATCTTTTGGGGTATTCTCGGGAAAGACCTAGTTTTCTAATTTCTACTATATTTTCAATTTTGAATTTCTCTTTCTTTTTTTTTTTCTTTTTATGTGGTCATTTTAATTCTTAAGTTAAACATGCAAATGTATCCTGCAAAAAGATTTTAATAATTTATTTTTATACTCTACTTTATTTGATTGTACTTGCTTTTATTAGTTAAACGAAAACACTGTGTAGTTTATAAATGGATTGTTATTATTTAAGATGATACTAAAAATGACAGGAATCAAATATTCTATAATGCAAAAAAAAAAAAAAAATTATTTGTTTAAGTTTGATAAATATACAGTTTTATTGCATCGTAAAAGATGGTTTGTTAGACCTTATTTACTAGTAACTCGATAGAAATTTTATAACTGCATTGCATTATAGCATCCAAACCATAAATGTTTATAAATCGGGTTGGTGATATTCTGTCAATTGTAATTAATTATATGAACTATTTCAAAAAAAAACTTACAATTTTGGGTGTTGTATAATTTATTTTGTAATATTGTAAATTTAGGACCCTCGGTCCCCCTCCAAACGAAAGTTTAAATTGGGGAATAAAATCTCAACTAATTCGCCCAATTCACCGAACTAAGCTACCAACGGTTGTATTATCTTGTATATTTAACTACTTTACAACATAATATAAACAAATGTTTAGAAGACAAAAGTTTAACACCAATTGTAGTCGGTAATTTTCTTTGTTCGCTGCATACTAACATCGTACAACATACAAGAGTAGTGTGTGTATTTTGTGTGTAATGTGCACAGTTTTTTTGGCCTATAAGAGTTTCAGAGTTTTAAATTCACCAAAAGACAAATAATGATGATAACTATTAAAATTAAAAGCACATGGGTGAATATCCATAAATGCTTAGTCAAAAGTACATAATAAATGCATAATTATATAACTACACCCATCTCTTCTTCTTCTATTTTCCTTGTAATAAATTTATTTAGCTTACGTAGTTTCTTCTTTCCCACCACTCGATTGGAACTCTCTATCGTTTCAATCTCACTATTTTTTTTTTTCCAACAATACTCATTAAACTCATTAATATGTCTATACAACTTTACCACATATTACATAGAAAATCTTTCTGTTCTCAATTTACTTTTTTCCCTGATTACATTACGTATAAGGTTATAGCTCGAATTAGAATTTATCTGTAATATACATTTTCTAGTTGGTGGTGAAGTTATGGTTTGAAGAAATAGTGTCCGTATTAGGTGTCTCTAGACTCTATTAAACTTTGAGCCAGTTGGATGGGAGTCATCTCTTGTCCTCTGCTTCATGCCCTCTCCCGTCTTGTAAGTTATAACTGTTAGTATATATTATTCCTTACTTTTTTGGACACATTTGAGTCTTTGAATATTAATACAACATGTACTTTATATTATATAGTTCTCAACATATATTTAAAGACTAAAGTACTAATTTTAATAATGAAAGCAATGGGAGAGGAGGATACATGAATTGAATCATTGCCTATTCGAACAAAAGTTTAAAAATCAACTACCTAATAATAGATATGAAATATTAAAAGTGAGTGTTGTTGCAAAAAAGAAAAAAAGCCAAACTATTTGTTTCAGTTCACATTAACTTATATTAAGCCGATTGTCGTGAACTAAAAATCGATTACGTTATTTACAGATTTAGCTAAGGCATACAGTATATATGTATTAAAGCAGGGTAAGCACATTTGGTATTCTGTATATTCTTCCTAAAGTTTCTGTTTAATTAGAGGTGAAAATAAATATAAGTTAGTACTATTTTGGTAAAAAAAATAAGTTTAGTTATATGTAAGCAAGTTCGATAAGTAAGTCAACGTATAGTGAATGCCAACCCATGACATCAATGCTCACATTACTATTTGTTTCCTTTTACTCCTTTATGGTAACGTAAAGCTATTAATTGTTGTAGAAAAATAGTCATTAATAAGAAACTTAAATTAACATCAGTATTAGTCGTCGTATTAATGTTTTTATTGTGCATGTGCGTTTGATGCGACATCTCATTCTATATTGATTAAATTAATAATACATGCATGAACATGTGGTGGGAATTTAG
The DNA here is from genome assembly GCA_963854855.1 of Nasturtium officinale. NCBI lineage: Eukaryota > Viridiplantae > Streptophyta > Magnoliopsida > Brassicales > Brassicaceae > Nasturtium > Nasturtium officinale. Next base: position 13,487,141 of record OY978505.1, read on the forward strand.
GATCATGATGCAGGGTGTTTCATGCATCAACATGATGATGCTTCGTGCTGATCATCTTCATACAGGTTAGTTCCAAGGTTCCAACCTTCTTTCTAGGAAACTTACATTCGAGTTCGAGGAAACTAAGAGATTTAAAAATAAATCACATAAGAGTAACTAAGAAAGCTTCCAACACGCTTATAAATTTCATTCTCTTTATCCTTTTCCTACTAATAAAACATTAATTCGAATATTTTTTTAAGAAACCTTTTCACTTTACCAAAATATATTTTTATTCTGTTAATTTAGCTATAGATGAAAAAAACTTGATTAGAAGCTTTTCAAAATCCACTGTAATTTAAAAAATTAAAATTTTATCCAAAGAAAAAATCAAAGTAGTGGCGATTCAGTAGAACTAATCAATTAATGTACAAATATGTTCTGCTAATTTTCATTTCACCATATTGTTTTCAAACTCAGATGAACTCTCTAAAATAAAAGTGAAAAACTTCTTTTGGATTTATGTTATATGACCCTTGATAAAAAAAAAAATCTAACTTGAGAAGAAACTAGAAAATGGTAGATTTGAAAAGGGGAAGTTTCATTTACACTATTTATAGTATGTTTAATTTTGTATAATTGGGCAGGGATAAGACATAAATTAAAATCTATCGATTAAATGAAAACGGTAAACAAGGAATGATGTTATTGTTTGATAAATCAATTATTGTTTGGCGATATAAGAAGAGTTTGGTCGAAAATATAAGAAAACATTTGACGAATAAGACACCTGATTTTCCTAATTGACATATTTCTATCAACAAGTTAACTGCAAGAAATAGGTTTTCGTGATACATTTTGGTTTATTAAAATATTTCTAAAATATCATTAGAATATATTAAGTGATAGAGATGCTCTAAATTACTTCAAAAACTTCAAATGTTTTATTAGTGAACTCAATTAAAACAAAGGAAGGATAAAAATGATTCCCTTTGTTTTTATTTTCTTTTCTTTTCGTAGGCTTGAATGATTGTCGTTGCTTCTTACCACGTGGGCTTTTAGTAGGGCATGCCAAGAAAAGTGAACCAAAAGACCATAAAAGAAAAAAAAAAGAAGGAAAAAGAAAAAATAAAGGAGTAAAAAGATAAAGAAAAAGGTTTAAGAAGAAGAAAGCAAAGAAAAATAATAGTTGAAGAAAAACACACACAAACATTGGAAGACGTTGTAAATTTATAGTGCACATATATGAAACTGTAACTAGAATATTCGAGGATTATTTATTACATGCATACATGATTTGTTGTTTTCATGATGCACTTTCTTCATATCCACCTACATAATGACTAACTAAGTCCATCATATAAATAATATATTATAAATTTTAAAATGCACGAGCAAAAAATAAAAATCTTCAAAATAGGTTTTAAGTAACGAGGAGATAAACCCAGTGAATTTTACTGTTTTAGGATTTATCATCCACCATGTCAATGCAGTGATCAATAAAGAAATGAATTTCAATCGATCTGATTTATTCATATTATGGGGTGAACTACTACCATTCTTGAAAAAACTGACCAATGAGCATAAGAGATGAGAGTATACAAAGGCTTTATTCACAAAAACACCTTCTTGCACAAGGAGGTAATAATGAGGTCCACAACAACAATGAGAAAATAATAATTAAACAAAACTAAAGGCATGTAGCCTTTCTAGGGGAGTCAATGCTTTGGCCTTTTTTTTTTTTATTTCTTCATCTTCACATTTTTTTCCTCTGCTTACACTAATTTCCAAACTTCTTTTGCAATGAGTGAATGATGATAAGGACGAAGAACTTTCTTCTTCCGTGGAATACAAAGTTTTCAAATCCAATATGAAAACATCAATTTTCTTACGGAGACATAATAACCCAATGAGTTTGATGATTTCGTTGAACCTTCCTCCAGACCAGATGACGTCGTTGACTTGACAAATATCAGTCAATAAATAAGTTTTTGATTGGGGTTAAAGTTGGTTTTTTTGTTCTGTTAGAAAAACTAAACACATGGTTACGCAGATAGTCTTTTTTTAATTCCCCCTCCAAAAAATTTACTCACACAACAAAACAAATTTAATATACGCATATCTAACTTAACTGTCTTGTCATTTGGAATTTCAATATATATATATATATATATTTTTTACTTCCAACAAATTTATCAGGACAAAAAAATAAATTAACCAACATTGATCACTCCTTAGCAATTGTCTAGCTAATTAATACACATATATATAATAAAAATAACATTAGTTTAGAAAGTTAACGAAATGATGAAGATTTTATGATACATCTCTTCGAGTGAACACTCCATCTACGAGGAGATCTTCAACTTCCAAGTAGAATCAGCTTTCATCTGTTTACAAGAATAACTATTCTCACTTGAATACTGGTGAATGCCTACATTCTACAGTCTATCTACATGTTGAAATATCACTTTTAAGCTGATAGATTTGGATAAGACTTATCATGCATGTTCGTCATCATGATCATTATTAAGAACGAGTTTCTTATTTACATCTTAACTCTTAATTAATCTCTTCTAACATCTCAACTTATCAAAACTACATTTCACCCAAATTGAGATATGCTATCTTTCACATAAAAAAAAAAATCTTATCGATTTGTGTCACAAGTACTGATAAACAGGCCTATAAATTGCAAGTCCGAAGAAGCATTGGGAAACTAATACGACCTAAGAAAAGTAATTGGGCTTCAATTTTTAATTCTGGGCCTTTTACTAACTAAAAACATTGGCCTATAAATGTATCAAAGCCCATATAAAAGAGCACCCTAATGGAGACCGAGCAAATGAAGTCAGTGTTGGATTCTGATACGTAACTGGAATCTAAAGCAAAAGCAAACTTAGAGTCGCCGTACACGTGGCACACTCACAAGTAACATCCCCTATAAATACCGATTCTTCCGCCTCGCGTCAACAGAAACCATCTTTAACCCTAATTTTTGCCGAACAGGTATTGTGCTGACTCGAGATAATCCTAGATCTACAGATCTCCCCAATTTCCCAGGTAATTTTTTCATTATTCATCTTCTACGATCTGTATTGTATCCTCGATGAATTTGATTTTGTATTTCTTCTTACGGCGGATTTGATTTTTGTTTTTCTTTCTTTTCAGGGAGATTATAAAAGATGGTTTCTGACGCTAGCAAGAAGAAGGCAGCTCAGAAGAAAGCTGCCGCCGCCGCTAAAAGAGGTGGTAAAGCTGCAGCCGCATCTAAATCAGCCGCTACTTCTTCCAATGGAGTTGATAACTTGTCTAGCGGTGTTGATGCTCTCCAGATTTCTGATCGGACTTGTACCGGAGTTTTGTGTTCACATCCACAATCTAGAGATATTCGAGTAACTCTTTGATTTACATTTCGATGCCTTCAATGAATTATATTGGATATTCATTTTTAATAAGGATTTGTTTATTATGGATTTTTATGATTCAGCATTTATATGGCTTTTACTATATATAGATAAAATTCGAAGATTGGTTGCTTATATATATATATATAAATTTGAAAATCTGTTTTTGCAGATAGAATCTCTCTCTGTTACGTTTCATGGTCATGATCTCATTGTTGATTCAATGTTGGAGCTTAACTATGGACGACGTTATGGTCTACTTGGGTTGAATGGTTGTGGAAAGTCCACTCTTTTAACTTCAATTGGACGCAGAGAGATACCAATTCCTGATCACATGGATATCTATCATCTTTCTCATGAGATTGAAGCTACTGACATGTCTTCCCTTGAGGCTGTTGTTAGCTGTGATGAGGAGAGGTTGAGGTTGGAGAAGGAAGTTGAAGCTCTTGTTGAGCAGGTTTGTACAAATCAACTAATGACTATATGATAAAGTGAACTTTAGTTTCGTGTTGGATGGTAATTAGGATTGTTTCATTTATTGATTTTTTTCTTCAGGATGATGGAGGGGGAGAGCGTCTTGATTCTATCTATGAGCGGTTGGAAGCCTTGGATGCTGCAACTGCAGAGAAACGTGCTGCTGAAATCCTGTTTGGTCTTGGTTTCGACAAGGAAATGCAGGCTAAGAAAACGAAAGATTTTTCTGGTGGCTGGAGGATGAGAATTGCGTTAGCAAGAGCTCTCTTCATAATGCCAACAATCCTCTTGCTTGATGAGCCAACAAATCATTTGGGTTGGTGATCTTTCTCTCTTTTGTATTTGCTTTGGATAGTTTTCTGTTGGTGTTCTTTAGTATTGTATTCTCTTATACTGACTTTAGTGTTTTCTCCTGAAACAGATTTGGAAGCTTGTGTGTGGTTAGAGGAGAGCCTTAAGAATTTTGATCGAATCCTTGTTGTGGTTTCCCACTCGCAGGATTTCTTGAATGGAGTCTGTACAAACATCATTCACATGCAAAGCAAACAGCTGAAGTACTACACTGGTAACTTTGATCAGTATTGCCAAACTCGTTCTGAACTGGAAGAGAACCAGATGAAACAATACAGATGGGAGCAGGAGCAGATTTCTCACATGAAGGAGTACATTGCTCGGTTTGGTCACGGTTCAGCCAAACTTGCTCGTCAAGCACAGAGTAAGGAGAAAACATTGGCAAAGATGGAGAGAGGTGGACTCACGGAAAAGGTTGCCAGAGATAGTGTTCTCGTTTTCCGTTTTGCTGACGTCGGGAAGCTTCCACCGCCAGTGCTTCAGTTTGTGGAAGTCTCTTTTGGGTACACACCTGACTATCTCATATACAAAAACATTGACTTTGGTGTCGACCTGGACTCGAGGGTTGCCCTTGTGGGACCTAATGGAGCCGGAAAGAGTACACTTTTGAAGCTCATGACTGGTGAGCTGCACCCAACTGAAGGAATGGTGCGTCGTCACAATCACTTGAAGATTGCTCAGTACCATCAGCATCTGGCTGAGAAGCTAGACCTGGAATTGCCTGCACTTCTCTACATGATGAGGGAGTTCCCGGGTAATGAAGAGGAGAAAATGAGAGCTGCGATTGGTAGATTTGGTCTAACTGGTAAGGCCCAAGTGATGCCAATGAAGAATCTCTCTGATGGACAAAGGAGCAGAGTGATATTTGCGTGGTTAGCTTATAAGCAGCCTAACATGCTTTTATTGGACGAGCCGACTAACCATTTGGATATTGAGACTATTGACTCGCTCGCCGAGGCATTGAACGAATGGGATGGTGGTTTGGTCCTGGTGAGTCACGACTTCAGGCTGATCAACCAAGTGGCGCATGAGATATGGGTTTGTGAGAAACAATGTATCACTAAATGGAACGGTGACATTATGGACTTCAAGAGGCACCTTAAGGCTAAAGCCGGACTTGAAGATTGAAAATAAAGTTTAAAGCGAAGTCGTCTCCTCTTGAAAGACTCGATTGGGCCATGCCAAGAGAGGGGTGAGGGATTTTGGTTTGATGGTTTTGGGAATGGTTTTTAACGAGTTCTAAAGCCACAGTTGAGATAGTGAAACCATACTCGTAATCTCTGCATTTCTTACGCATTCAAAGAGGTCAGAGATTCTTTCTATATTAGTTTCATCTTCATTATTAATGTGCACCTTTTTTTTTGTTGTTGTTGAACTGTATTTGAAGGCGAAACAGAGAGAGAAAGTAATATTTTTGTTGGGGTTGTAGGATTTTTATATTTTTAAAAGACTCGGATGTTGACGATTATGGTATTATATTTTAATATTAAAGTGGGAATCTTTTCGTAAATTATATTCGAATATTCGTAGGAAAAGTATCCGAATATTCATCTTAAGGTTGAATCAAATGAAGGAATCTTGTTTATCAAAAAATAAAAAAATGAAGGAATCTTAAATCGCCGACAAAAAAATGAAGGAATCTTAAATCAACTACAGGGTTGCTTGCATAGAGGCTTCATTTTTTCTTCAAACAAGATCTTACTCAGTACTACATATATATATATATACACATGAAATTATAAAAGGGATTTATTAATTATTATATAGTGAAAATCTCTTGTGATTTTATCTTCAAACATGAGTCGGAGTTCCAGCCTCCGGCGATGGAATGTCAGCTTAAGCTACTTTTCGGCCTCTCTCGGACCGACTATTCTCAGCAAACTTGATGCTTCTTTCGTGCAATTCTTGTCGCTTCTCCTCCTCTGTCCACTCAGGACTGTAATAATATTCCTCCTTGGATCTTTCTTCATTGCATATTTAACTAGATATTTCAGTATTGTCTTTTCCTTTTGTTCGTCCAGTCCAGGTTAAACTTACAATGATGTCGAATCCAATGGTTTCGAATCCAGTTTTAAAACCGTACAGATCACTCTGACTCTAATCCTCATCGTTCAATTCGAAACCAGTGAACTAGTAATACACGTCACCGACATATCTTGTTCTCGTATGTGTTTGTTTAGATGTCGGAAAAGTTTTACCTGGAGCACTAAAGCTATTTTTGAAATTTTTTGAAGTTATTACTGCAAATCTCTTAAGAAAAAGGGTAATTATGCAAATTTTAGGGGACAACTGCCCCACCCAAAATGGTAATTAGTAATTACACTATAAGTCTTTCATATTCATTTGTCCAGTAATTTTAGTATCTAAGTTTGTTAGCAAATGTGGTAAAAAGAATAATCGAAAGATTAACAACTACACTCACTCGAAAGATTAGTCGGGCTTCGACTTAGTCACCTAGATCACCCATTTTTAGTAGGAAAAAAAGATGAACTAAACGGCCTAATATTTAGCTATGATTTGGTAACTCGATAAATATTTTGACTAGAATAAAGCAAAATATTGATTTATAACCAAAAAAAGAAGCAAAATTAGAAACAAATGTTCAATTGTTTAGTCTTAGTTTTGGGTATTCTACCCATAGTCTCCATTATTGCTAATAAGATTATGAGAATATTTTCAATGTCTATCAGAATTTCAGATGTCAGATAAGCGTAAACGGATTTAATATCGTATGACATAAAATGATAATCCAAATTTTGAGAACAAAATGCGACATGAGCTAGTGAAGTATCAAGTTGGGCTCGATAGTTATTTTGGAGGAAGGCCCGTTCCTTTGGCCATTCTTTTTGTTGACTCCTCATTATTTTATATCTAAGTATTGAGGTATATTCCCAAAATTTTGTTCGAACTCTGGACTATCAAAGTATCTAAACGTAGAGTCTTAAAAGCATTAGTATCATAAGAAAGAAAAAAACCGCACCCCCAAGTTTGTGAGAAGTCAAGTCTTAAGACTACACCCACAGACTCGCACACAAAACTTAAACTTAAAAGGCTAATAAACAAGATATAACAGACTAGATGAATTTACTAACAAGTAGAGGAAAGGATCATGGAGCAGCCAAGAGAATCGGATCACCAAAACTCGACTTATGTTTTCCGAGTGATGAGATGCTTAGTGAACGTTTCCTCATCTTTTCTTTACCGGACCAAAGTCTCATGTTCCCATCCTCGCACGTGAGCAGCGAAGCGCATAGCTGAAGCGGCTCGGCCAGCTGCTGGTTTGCAGTCCGAAGAAAAAGGTCTAAATTTTGCATGTACTTATCTTCTTTTGTTTCTTGCTTGTGATTTTTTTCAGACATTTTTGCAACTGTGTCTCGTGACTCTTCCTCTTCATCTGTCCAATAGCTTTTGTCTTCCATTGCAAGATCATCGTACTCCTCATCTGACTTTGTCGATTGCTCATCTACCGATCCCACCTGCAGAGATTACCACAACACTTGTTAACTCAATCGCAAGGCCTACTTGCGTGATGAACACTTAAATGAGAAAGAAGAGCATTTAGAAGATTTTACATCTTCATGGTCTCGCTTGTTATCGTCATCACTATAATCTGTATCTTGCTCGGGAGGATCATCCTCGACTTCTTCATCGCTCCCATTCACCGACTGATCCTCTTTTAGCTGAACAAAATTAAAAGAGAAGATAAAGAATCATCAAACAATCTCCAACTTCCACATATGAATCACATGAGAGAAAATACTTTTAAGAGTGTACCTCTTTCGAATTCCCTTCAGACAACCTAGGCGAGCTGCAACAAGACGAGTAATACCGACTACTGGTTTCAGCCACATCAGCTCTAGAGCCATCTACACTGCCAGCACGACTCGTTGCTCCATCACAAGGCCAAGCACTGATCCCAAATAGACCGAACTGAAGATTCACCGTTTCAGCTTTTTGTAGGTATCCATAGATCGGATGTTCCATTCCATTTTCCTCCATTATCTCATTACAAAAGATCGGCTTTCCGCTCTCATCAACCTTACCAGTAACAGGCCAAGTTCTTGCAAAACTGCCATCAGTATTCAAAAGAGCCATTAGATGCCTAGAAGAACCTTTTCTTTGGATCAGCTGAAACATTCCTTTGGAGCTCAATGAATTTGCTGTACACTGGTTCCTGTACTCATCATCGATCATAGAGACGGTATTCGTTGTAGCATCATAGAGCTGCTCTCCTGCTTCTCGCCTACGCAAGCAACTGAAGACTGTCGCGTGGATCGCAGCTACACTTTTATCGACATTGGTATTGTTTATCTTAGGAACGAAATGCTTGTCAGCTCGTTTATAGAGATAATCTTGTATTGTTCTGATGTTACGTATATACTTCACATACTTGTTTTTTTCCGGGTCAAGGGTCATGTACTTAGCTCTAACTGCAAATCGTTCCAAGTGTTTCTCCTCGTTTGAGATGTATACCATGAAAGGAACTATGGAAGGATGCTTTTTCATCAGTCCCATCTGCAAGCAAGAAGATTTGTTAGAATCACAAGTTCCAACTTACAAAAAAAAAAATATGTCAAAAGTGAATATATAAATTGGGGCTTACCACAAAGTTAAGGCTTAGATGAACACCTTCAACAACAACAGACTCTTTTCGCTCTTCCCAGGCGGTAATGAGCCTATCAAGATTGTCAATAACCATTTCACTTTGAGCCTTAAATCCTTCAACAGCCATTTGCTTGGGACTTAACAATACAGGGGCGGTCGATTTTGATCCAACATCAGTCTGTTGAGTATTACTAGACTTGACACCTTTAGAGGAATTCGCTTTTTCATCCTCAAGTATTGATTTTGCGTAACTATCCAACTTTTTGGCTCTTCTTCTTTTGGCTTTCGATTCGGCAACTGCCACAGGGTCAAGGTACTCACCAGCATGGTACGTTGAAGCCCACAGCAAAGGATTCTGCTTTTCATCAACAAAACTCCTCATCATGTGACGAATTGAGTCAGTTGAGACCACCGTTGTAATCCCCAGCCTACTTCCCTGTAAAACAAAATGTAAATGTAATTCCAAAACAAAAGACCAAAACTAAGAATTTCTATCTAAAGCTAAGATGTGAGTAAAATTACCAGAAGTGCGGAGAGTGTAGATTTGCCACAGCCACTAGTGCCGCAAAGCAGAACAGTCACAGATTCTTTCCTTTCTCGGATTCTGTTGGAAATAATGATAAGGACCTTTAATGTGTGAAGTGAAATAACATGAACTATGGTTTGAAGATGACACATCTATTATAAGGTAGGTCAGAATTTCAGAAAATGGAGATGTAATATATAGTAATATGGATGAGCTTTGCAGATAACAAAATATAATAAACGGTAATGGAAGCACTGTAATAAAGAAAAGATGAAGCTCTACACATAATGTCATAAACAGAGCTCTAAGAAAGAGATTCACATATTTCCTAATTGAAAGTAAGAAATTTACTTGCACGCCAGAATCAAGTCTGCCCTTTGGTCATGACCCACATACTTATATTCAGCCAGAGCATCACAGACAACGTTTATGAATATCTCCCGCGAAACAACAACAGTTGTGCGCCTTTTATACATCTCAAACGGCTTACTTTTACTCTTATCGACATCATCGTTTACTTCATTAACCTTTTCTACAACATCAGAACAAGCTGATGAATCAGCTGTCTTCTGAAATTCAGATTCTTTCCCATGCGAGGACGAAAGTATAAGTGATCCCTCAGTTATTATTAACTCAAAAACCCTGCGGCTAATCTGCCAACAACCAAAAAAAGAACTTTAGGATCTAACAAAATCAATAAGGCATAAAAAGTGCCAAGAATCTTTACAAGCTACTAAGCAAGCTCATGAATAAGACAGTGGACCAAATACACACAACATGGGAGATTGGCCTAGGAACAGTGACAGAATCACACGACATAACACTAAACTAGGCTTAGAATCAATGATACATATCCAGTGTAATACATTCTGGAGCTGTGAACTCAGTAACAGCCAGGAAAAAGTCAAATTAGGAAAAGGTAAAAACACGGATTGAAAATGATGCTTACTCGATATTGGTTCCTCCATTAAATTAAATTCACCATTATCTACACAATAATCAATTAAGAACAAAAAAATATATACTAGACCATGTCGGTCGGTCGACACAGTAAAGCCAAAATATACGAAAATTTAGACGAACGTGCTTTCAATCAATCATATTCAATTTCAGACACATCACTGTTCCAGAACCCATAAGATTCTGACTAAAAATGCCAATTTGTTATAAACTTAATCATCTAAAAAAATGTAAATAATAAACGACAAAACTTCGATTCGTGCTCCCACCAAAGCGATGTGGAAACAAATTCATCCCAAAAAAAAAAAAAAATCATAAAACGGAAGATCACCTTGAAAGCGTGACGAGCTTTACAACCCATAAGCTGAAGAGTACTTTGCAAAACCGGGCGTGTATATCGAAACGAATCTTTCCAATTCCCGGTTCTCTCTTCTTCCACCGTAACCGCATCGTCCACCACCACTATGTACATCACTTTCGTCGTCGCCTCCGCCATATCTCTTAAACTTAACCGAATCCCGGTTACAAAATTAGTATTAAACCGGTAACATGCAGGAGATCATTACGGAATGCAGGAAAAGGAATCTGTGAACCTGTCTGTGGGGTAAGAAATTAAGAAGGCGAGTGGACTTTATGGTTTAGAATCGGAGATTGAGAATGTTGTTTATAAGAAGAAGAAGATGTTGTGGCCATTTTGTGTCAGCTTTGTACCACGCATCGCTTCAGTAGAGCCTCCACGAGTCTCTCTTTATAGCCACCTTCGTCTCTTTCCTCTCTCTTGTTTCCATTTCAGAGGCAATTAAACATTTTTATTTATAAATTTTTGGTTCTTTTGTAAATTATTATGGGGTTGATTGGTCGAAGAATTTGAAGGATTTATCCAAACAGATTTTTAAAATTTTTTTGTTTTTAAACCCTTAAAATTCTAACTGCTATTTCTAAAGTTTTTTTAAAAGTTTTAAAGTCTTAAAAATGAGACTTTCAAGTCTCTAAAAAAAATTACGTAAATTTTATATATTTTTAATTTATTTGTTAATTCAAAAAAGACAATTAAAATTAAAATAAACAATGGAAGATCTAATTAAAATCATACATATAAATAATAAATAAAATCATATATTAAAATCAATTTATTATTTAATATTCAAAATAATTTATTGTTCATCATTTAAACTCATATTTTATTATTAATATTTAAAATAATTTAATTTTATTATTCAAAATAATATATTTTGAATCAAAATTATTTAAACTAATATATTTTTAATATATTTAGAATAAAATCTAGATGAATAATTTAAATTATTTTTTAACAATATATAAATACTATTAATTAATAGTTTCTAATAAAATATTATATTAAATATATTTTATTAGTTACTTACATCAAAATCCTTTTAGTAATTAATAAATAAAATCTAGTATTATTGTAGTTAGCAATTAATTTATCGTGTTAATAAAATTGATTGATATATATACTATGAATTTTTATTTTAGTTTTTAAACAAAGTTTATTTATGTAATTACTTTTATTTTAATATGGTATAATAAAAATTATTTATATAAAATTACAGTTTTAATAGTTAGATTTTGAAAAATATTTAAAGTCACAGCTTTTAAAGTTAAAACTTTTACAGTCAAAGTCTTTACAGTCAAAAGTCTATGTCTAAAATAATAGTGATAACTAATCGGCTCCTATAACTCAACCGGTATGTTTATGTTTACTTCAAATATTTCAACCTAACTCTGTTTTGAATCAGTTTGCTCCCTTTTGAGGTCTCCCCACAAGAATCAACTCATATTCCGTCATCGATGGTGTTATCTCTTTATTTCATTCGATTAAATCTGGTTTGAATAACATATATTTAATTAAATATATATATAGCTAAAAAATGTGTGTGGGTAAAATCCTAGAATTTCCAATTTTAATGGTTTGTTTATAAAAAAGATAAGTTTGTTTTGTTTGTTTGCTTCGGTTTGAATCGTTTTCCTTTTAAATTTTCTATAACCAACTTCTTTTGTTTAAACTATTACCATGTTTTTTCGCAGACCCCATTTGATCCAGTCTTTGTCAACAATTAATTAGGATTAGTTTTTAGGATGGAAAGTATATGTTTTTTTTTTCTCAAAAAATATATACAAACTGTTAATTTTTATTTTAAATCTGTGTTAACTCACAGAAAAGACTAGTCTGTTTGATAAATTTATATTTGCTTAATTTGTTCGAAATGAACGGATCATACGTATGCCTGAATATTAAATGCATGATTGAAATGGTAGGTTTCGTAAGATATTTTTCCCGAAAATATGAAATACTCATTGACATTCAGATGACCCACAATATACATATGTAACTTAAAATTCACAAACTAGAATTTTTTTTAGTTTCCATTTATAAAACATACAGTATATTGTAATAACGGAATCGTTAAGTTGGTAATGTTATGTTCTTTTGTATAGTTTACGAGTACCTAACCGTAATGTTTTGTTATTAACACCAATGACAGATGCCAAAACAAAATTAAAAAGTTTGGAACTCTGCAAAATTGTATTTTACACAAAACAACAGTGTAAGTTACATAAATGAATTCATTCTATTTTATATTTCAGAACATATTATTTTGGAAAAGAAAATTAAAAATAAACGAACTTAACTGAAGATTCACATGATTCATTTAAGGGCAATCAATTCAAAACTTATCTGTCTTGACTTTCAAGTCTTCCTAGGACAATTATTCCTTTTTACTAAATTGACGAGATTCTCCCTTATCTCCACCGTAGATTACGTATTCAACGATTGTATCAGTCCTAGATCGAAGGGTAGTTTAGGGAAACCAAATAAACTTTTTGATTGCATTTAAAAGCCATTATGTGGGCCCATAATAGAGATGGGTAGGGGTAAAGTCGTAGTTATCATGTGATAACAAGGGCAAAGCTGACAGTGAGAAAAGGAAATTAAAAGATCGAAAAGGACAAGGAAGTAGCCCATCCATTCCTGGGTTGTTAACATCTATGAAAGTTACCAACCCATCAATGGACCCCGTCAATTCTTTTCTTTGTAATGGAGATTCGCATATCTTGTTTTATTCTTCTAACGTGTTATCCTGTAAATAAAAACAAATCAAAATTGGAAACGGTGGTATCTCCTCAAAGGGAGAAACAAAGATGAATACAGGAATCTATTTTTTCTTTCCAAAATCTATTTAGTCCAATTCATATAGGAAAAAAGTTCCACATTTATTTTGAACATTTAAATTACATCAGTTGGTTATGCTTACGGCCTGTAACTGGTCTCAATGGAGACCCCAACACTAAGTTACAAATTCAAATAACATGCAAAGAGAGTGTGTGTTTTCCCCACGTTGGAATATGAGATTGAAGGAGTTTCATAAAAAAAAAAATTATTTGTAAAGACTTTTTCAAGCGTTAGGTAGTTCCGATTACTTTGAATACAATACAACATGTCAAAGTTTTTTGTTAGCATGTAATGAACCAGTTCATATTATACCACAACTGAAATTATATTATATTTTTCCTTATTTGGTTGCAAATGGCCAACTAGATTCTTAAAATTGACCATTCATAAACAAGCCTAGGAAAAATTTTAGATACACAAATACAACTAAGAGTTATTAGGTCTTAAATTATTATATAGATACACATAAAAAGAGTTGTTAGATATTAATTAAATCACGAAGACTACTTCGCCCACTTTAATTTCATTTACATTTTTGACTTGATCTTCATCGTTTCCATTTTCTTTCTCTCTGTTGAATTTTTCCTCCAAAACAGTTGTAACATAATATTTATATAAATTTAAATGTTTCAAGAGCCTAGTGCCAAAGAGGCTATCACATCTTTTCAAAAACCAAAGCACTAGCATCCAATTTCTTTATAATTGATCGTATTGAAATAACTTAACGAAGATACAAAAATTACTGCAACGAGAGACTTTGAAAGTTTAGAAGAATTTTAACCAGTTGTTAATTAAAAATGGTCTCGTAAGAGAACGAGAAAGTTATTGAAGCAAGCTTGTTTTGGTGATGTTGGTGGTACATATAGTCTGGCAATTAAATTTCTATGACCGAAACTAATATAATTGTAAAAGATGTCATGAAATTTTATGTTTTGTATTTTACGGATTCTAAATGGACCAACCAACCTATTAAAGTATCAAATCCATTTTTTTTTTTTTTTTGTAAAACAGCCATTCTATCTTTATTTGAGTGTATTTCCAATGTTTTTAGATAAAAACTTTAGTGGGTTTGCAGCCTGTATCGAGGATCGGAACTAAAATGAATTAGAAGTTTTGTTATAAATTAGCTAATATTTTCTTTCCTATCAAAATTATCTAGTAATCTATGAGATTTATAAGTTTAGGTTTGAATAGTGATCAACAAAAAAGGAAAAGAATGAGAAGGAGCATTGGATTTATCTCTATTCATATTTCCCTAACCACCAATCCACTATCATTTTGAGATTCGCTTTTAAGTAATTAATCGTTTCGATATTTTGAGAAAATATTTAGGTGTGATTTACATTCATAAGCAGCCAGATGGGAATACAATCAGTTGACTTATTTTATATTTTTAGTCACTATCTAGAAATATTGATCTAAGACGACTTTATGAGATTGGAGGAAGAAAGTACATAGTCCGTAATCTTGATAGATTATATATTCGACTTGTAATATTTTATATGTGAGTGGGCATTTTAATTAGCTCACCAATCAACATATGTAAATACAAAAAATATAACCATATATTGGCGAAACAATAATAATAATAATAATTTAACCATATACCACACATGTACAGAGGCCTTGAACCCAAAATATATGTTGACAAAATGTGTCTGATTTGACGGTGATGGCTTCTGCTGACACTAGTAGTGGTAGATATCCCCAAAGAATGATCCTGAGGAAATCGATGGGTCGGAATACAAAGTAACTGAAAGGAAAATGGTTGAAAAGGTTTTTGGTTGGATTACTCTGGAGTCTGGACCACTATATTTACGGTAAAACTTCGTATGTTAATATAGATTATGTTTTTTTCTAGCATAGAAATATATGCTATAAAACTGGTAGAAAGATTTGACTCTATCATAATCTGTTTATAGATATAACATTTTGATTTTTGATTTTTTTTTTAAGAAAAACCAATTTTGTTTTCTATTTGGTTACCATCAATTACTTTCAATAATGGGTTTGACCCAGTGACAGTATTAACCTCGAGTCCTCCCTTTAAAAAAAGCTGGTTACATAATTGTATAGAGTTTTTTTCTTTCTTGAATGTTACTTTTTATTCATGGACAATTTGAGATTACAAGATGAATATGAATATAGTTGCATAAAATTCTCTTCTTCGATATAGGAAATATGCAAATAAATAAATGTGTAAGCAGCCAAAAGTAAATAAATATTGGAAATTTTATTTAAATATCTTAACCTTTAACGTAAGTGGGAAAAAATATTTTTTAAAATAGTAAAAAGCTAATACTGTAGTAATGGATATTTGCTTGTTGTTAGTATTAGCAACGGATTTAAAGGCCGAAGAAGGATTAGTTGGCCTTAATTGAGCTCAAGGGCCGGATAAATCATATCACCACCTTAATTGAGAAAGTGATAAGACTTTAAAGACACGATCTGCTTGTTTGGTTTTTTTTTTTCACTTGATGAGTTGATTCGCATCTCGTCTACACATTCTTTAATGTATAATGTGTGCAAATGTCGTTTTCGTATCATTTGCTCCATATCCATCAAGATTAATTCTTAGTCCATTCGATCGGAAAAGGCGAAAAGCTTGAAAGAGAAATTTAAAAGACTAAGTCAAAGTATTACTTTGAACAAATAATTTTTCTTTATAAATTAGTAATTTCGTAAGGTATCTATGTATATATATATATATATATTAAGTGTTATGTTATTTTCAGAAAAAAATCGGCCTCAAACTAAAATCTTTTCTATCTTACTTAAAGATCAGATTAATTTTGTATTGATCTTTCTACCAAAATTAAAAATATATATTTTCTCTAAAATTAATTATTGCAATTCTTAGAGAAAAAGAAAAAGTCTAGATAACAATTCTGCCAAAAGGCCAAAACTTACTTTTTTTTTATTAAACCAAAAACAAGTAAGCTGCCACATCACAAAACATGAAAATAGCGATTTCTCATTTTTCAGTGGTAATTCTATGTTTTTGGTAAGATGCTCACTTCATTTTTTTTTTTGAAAATTTTCTATTTGTCTTTATACAATTGAACTGTCCATTTAATATTTTTTTTTTAAACTAAAAATCACAACTTGAATCAATTACAACAAGAATAAGAAACAATACATCTACAAAAGATAGTCATCGTCTTCGATCATCATCATCGCATCAACTCCAAGAATACAAAGCCATTCCACAAACTATGCAACAGCATCGACGGTAACAAGTTCCTTGACCTTGCGAATATCAAACCCAAAACTACTCCAAGGAACACCAATGGCAACATCCTCTGCACATTGAAATGTGCCAAAGCAAACGCAACCGAACTCACAAGAATCGCACACCAAACCGGCATGTACCTAGTCAGAGATGGCAACAAGAACCCTCTGAACACTATTTCTTCCCAAACCGGTGCACAAATCGATACCACAACCGCATACAGCGCCATTGCCACAGGATCTCTAGCCATTATTGACTGCTCGACACTTGAGAGTGAGACTGGACTTGAGGTTGGTGGGAGTGGCAAGAGGTTTAGATTTAACTGGGAGAGACGGTTAACGAAAGGGAACAAGAAACAGCCTATGATAACATCTAGTTGCCAGTTTCCTTTGAGGGTAAAGCGGAACCAATCGCTTGCAAGTGGACGGAACATGGAGAGGCAACGGTGGAGGATAGCAATCCCAGCCAGGCCTTCTGTTACATCAGTAATCAGACTGAACAAAGCTTGGCCTCTAAATGTGAGGGAGTCTTTATGGAAACCTGATATATGCGCCATGAATGGGATCATCCATGATCCAATGAACCAGAAGGCAGCTACCCATAGAAGCATTACCTGAAAAAGTTTGTGTTAGGGGCACAGCAGATAACCGCAAGACTAACTAAGGAAATAATCTGGGAGCAACAGGTGAGTTTGAAAGTTTTGGTATATAACTCATTTCTCATTACCATTCATTTTGTATCTTTGTCATGAACCAAGGCTTCTACAGTACTATTAGCTCAAAGCTATCTCCTTTCACAAAACAACTTCTTACACAGACTCAATATCCATGAAATTCCATTTATTCATACACAAACTTCTCAAATCGTACAGTAAATGTTCTAGATAGGTATCATCAACATTCTTGTCGAAAATCTGAATTCAATATGGCAATACAAAAGAGATTGAGTAACATTACCTGCACAATGGTTTCGGCAGTCCATGGTACCTTCCAACGAGTCCCAACGGCTTTCAAAACTGCATGTGCGGCCTGAAACCCAACAAAGAAAGTGGTTTTTGAACCCAATATAACGTTTGGAACACAAGATCGTTAAACCTTTTCAATGTTTCCTTATTTGCATTTTCCCCATCACATTCAGTAAACCGAGAGCTTAAGAATACCATCAAATTGTTCGGCACATTTCCAGATCAAAGGAAACCTCAAATTGTTTTGATGAGAATACAAGTAAACAAAAAGTTTACTGCCAAAAATGAGATTATTCTGCAGTCCTAAACTCTAGATTCTAGATCATAATATCAAAATTCGTTTACTTATTCAATTGTACAAGTATCCAGTAACTTTAAGGGATCCTAACCTTTTGAAGAGTTGTCTTCCAATCTTTATTATCTGTACATTGATAATCTTGATCTGGCTTAACTATTTCCTCAGGCACGAACTGATCCGGATTCTCGGGAGCAGAATCCTCATTTCTAAAACACAAAATCTTCCATTTCTGCAAAAAATGAGAAAACAACACCAAAGTTTAATACATTGGAGACAAAATAATATAGACTCTTGATCTGCAAAGGAGAAGTAAACGATCAACCAATCAAATGCCATTGCATTTGAAAACAAACAGATATATCTAAAACCACAAAACTTCTAAAACTATTGGTAATCAAAGAAGACATTTTTGCATTAGAAGACTAAATTCACATAGCTTTTGCAATCCAAGATTCCACGATTTCATTACAATTCAATGAAAATGCTTTCTTTTATAGAAATCCCTCATATTTACTTGGATAAACAGAGATAGAGAGAGGGAGAGAGAGAGAGAGAGAGATAGAAAGAAGCATACTTGCTTAGCGGATTTAGAAGGTGAAGCAGTTAAAGGGGAGATATGAGTGAGAGCAGGAGAGAAGACAGTTCGACAAGGAACTCTAAACTTGGAACGAGAAATGGAGAGCGAAGGGCGATGGCAGAGGAGAGACGAAGAAGAGCAAGGAGAGGTCAACATGAGAATCTGAATTCCACTTCAAAACTCAGATTTCAGCTTTATTCTTCTTCGAAATGAAATTGTAAATTGAGAGATTCTTGTTGCTGACTTATATCAGAGAAATTGAAAACCCTAATTATCTGAAAAGTTGGGATTTGGGGAGTTTCGTCGTGACCAGACAGAGAAGAAGACGATACCAATTTTAGTTTCTCCAGTTTTACTCACCAAATATGTGTTTGTTGAAAATCCTTCTAAACCGTATCACCAAACCAGAACCGATGCTTAAACCGAAATTGATTAGTTATGAATTTTGTTTATATACAAACACACAATTTGTCTTGTTCTTGCATCAGGTAGGTATGATTGATGATCATTTCTCTTAACTTCCAAATGGAGCTTACTCAACATTCCAATCTCATTCGATTTTATCTCAAAATTTGAAGAAATTTTCAAGATTAAAATTTGGTTCTATGGGATGAATGAACCAGGCTTTGTACCTGGCTGAATTCTTTGCATCATTGAAGCTTAGTGTCAATATATTATACGATTAAATAATGTTTTAAAATCGCTAAGTTGTCATTATTAATTATTATAATGATTAGAAAACATATACCCGTGCTAGGCTGTTCACGGGCTTTTATCAGTTTTATTAGTATGTACCTTAATTAGGTTTAAAAATATTTACTCATTTGATGTTATCTTAGACTATTGCTCTTTTAAATCCAAGTTTTGATCATTGGATACGTATTTCCTTGCGAGACGATGATTTTGTGAAGTAAGCAGATAACCATATTGCTTTCGGGCTCACCAAGATTTTTAGGTACTAGTTTTGAAAATAGAGTTAAATAGAGTCTTCACCAAGATTTGGAACTTTTTTTTAGGAGAATGCAAAGATTTCGAACACAACAAATTGTGTTGAGAGTTGTTCTCCAAAGACCCTATTTCCACCATCTACCAATAACATAAGGATTCTGATGAAAATTTTAGTCAGACAGAAGCAAAGTCTGACTACACAGAGGAGAAGCCCTCTTTAATAAGGAACTCCGGCAAGATTCAAGCAAAACCACCGTCGTCGACAGTTGCAAAACACCAAAAATTGACTTACCAAGAACACATGCAAAAAAACCTTTAACAGATCATTGAGTATACAGAGACTTGTTCATGACTAGACATGTCATGGAATAAAAGTAATTAATATAACTTGCGATATTTATGGAGTAAAATGGACCGTTTCGGATAGCATGTTTGCGATTCACACACTAAGCGTAACACAAGATGTTGCCACTATAGTGAAGTCTAGTTCAATAAATTATAACTTGAGATCTACTCAATGAAAATTAAATTGTGTTATCTGAAGATTACATAAAGGAAACTAAAAGATAACAAGGAAAAATTTGGTTCTATGTGAATCAGTCTCCAATGAACTATCACGAGAATTTGATGAAGAGCTTTACAAACTCCAACAAACGTAAAAACACAACAAAAAGACAAAAAAATAATAATATCTCTGTTGCTGAAATGTCTATTTATTACCGCGGCACGAGTTTAGCCTAGTAAAGAAAGTCAAACGGTCTAATCAATTTCTGTATCTCTCTCCTCCTCATATACCGCCGTCCTCCTCTCCTCCATTTCTTGACTCCCAAGAAACACAACTATCTCTCTCCCCACAAACAAAAAAAAACACAAACCCTAATTCTCCCTTTTTTCTTTCTCCAATCGGAAAAAGCAGTGGTCTAATGGCTCCTTGATCCACCCAAATCTCAAGAAATTATATTTCAACATTGTTTTTAATTCCCATTTGCTCGGAAAATTTCAGGGATGGGAAGGAGAAATTTATGTTTTTCCGGGAAATTTGTCCCTCTTTATTTCGTTTTTATCGCATTAATTTTTCAGCAAGAAATAGTAATATGTCAAGAAGATAAAAGCTTGAGTAATCCTGCAGCTAATCGTCTCTATAACCAATTTGTCTTCGACAAAATATCGAATCTCACCGAAGTTTTTGAGGATGACATTAAACGAGAACTCGGTTTCTGCATTACCAATGTGTTAGTTTAAAAAATAAAAGCTTACTCTTATTTCATCAAAAGTTATTAACCAACTTTCGTCAAATAGCATGATAATGTTTGTGTTATTATATCTCTGTTACAGAAAGGAAGATTATAACGAAGCGTTTAATTTCTCTACAAAGCCAGATTTCTTAAACGCATGTGGTAAAACCACAAAAGGTAATTTATACATCCTCTGTTTCATCACAAAATATATATAAATTCAGGTTAAGATTATACACATTTTTTTTATTTTGTTTTTGGTTTGAGAATAGGTGACATGATGCAGAGGATATGTACGGCTGCAGAAGTGAAGATATACTTCAATGGATTATTAGGAGGTGCAAAGAGAGCTACGAACTATTTGAAACCGAACAAGAACTGTAATCTATCTTCATGGATGTCTGGATGTGAACCTGGATGGGCTTGTCGTACGGCTAAAGAAGTTAAAGTTGACCTTAAAGACGATAAGAATGTTCCTGTAAGAACTCAGCAATGCGCGCCATGTTGCGCAGGTTTCTTCTGCCCTCGTGGCATCACTTGCATGATCCGTAAGTTAACTTTCTTCAACATTCAAAACGATTGATGAAGAAACAGCTTTTGATCCATTTCTAATCTTGTTTCCTCACAATGAATATGAAGCTTGTCCGTTGGGAGCTTATTGTCCAGAAGCTAATCTCAACAGAACAACAGGATTATGCGACCCGTAAGACTTGATTTTGCTCAGTTTTTCTAAGTTTGTCTTGAACATAAGATAAGATTAGCTGCAGGAATGTTGTTTTTGTAGATACCATTACCAGCTTCCTTCTGGACAGCCAAATCATACATGTGGCGGAGCTGATATTTGGGCTGATATTGGGAGTAGCAGTGAAGTTTTCTGTTCTGCTGGATCCTTTTGTCCTTCCACGATCGACAAGCTTCCTTGTAGTAAAGGGTAACTAACTAAGAATGATTTTTAGTAACTTTATTTAGAGACAAATCTTTCTTTAATCAGCTAGATTAATCTTTTGTTTGCTTCAGACATTACTGTAGGACAGGTTCTACTGATGAAATAAGTGAGTGATCTCTCATATCATTACTATCAGAGAGCAGAAGCAAAAAGGCGAAGAGAGAACTTACGGTCTCATTTCTTTTATGAATTTGCAGATTGTTTTAAGCTGGCAACGTGCAATCCAAGGTCAGCAAATCAGAATATCACAGCATACGGAATCATGCTTTTTGTGAGTCATAGTTGATCTCTACTTTGTTTCAATAACCACTGGTTAAATTTCAGTCATTTGAGTCTTTGGCTTGTTACTATATAGGCAGGGTTAGGTTTCTTGCTCATAATCTTATACAACTGCTCCGATCAAGTGCTTGCGACAAGGGAAAGAAGGCAGGCAAAATCCAGAGAAAAAGCAGTACAGAGTGTGCGTGAAACACAATCTCGAGAGAAATGGAAATCTGCCAAAGATATTGCAAAGAAGCACGCGACCGATCTGCAACAATCGTTTTCACGAACATTTTCTAGGAGAAAGTCTATGAAACAGCCTGATTTGATGAGAGGTTTAAGCCAGGCAAAACCTGGATCAGATGCTGCTTTACCACCAATGCCAGGAGGCAGCTCAGACACGAAAAAGGGAAAGAAAAAGGAAAAGAACAAACTAACAGAGATGTTACATGACATTGAACAAAACCCTGAAGACACTGAAGGGTTTAACCTTGAGATTGGTGATAAAAACATTAAGAAACATGCTCCAAAACGAAACATACTCAGAGCCAGATGTTCAGGTATGCTTATGGACAGATCGAAAAGGAAAAAGCAATGCAGGAGCAGAACAAGAACTTGACTTTCTCTGGAGTTATCTCCATGGCCAACGATATTGATATAAGAAAAAGACCTACGATTGAAGTTGCTTTTAAAGATCTTTCTATTACTTTAAAAGGAAAAAACAAACATCTACTGAGATGTGTGACCGGAAAACTATCACCTGGCCGTGTTTCTGCTGTGATGGGTCCTTCTGGAGCCGGCAAAACCACTTTCCTAACAGCTTTGACAGGAAAAGCACCAGGTTGTACCATGACTGGAATGATTCTCGTAAATGGAAAGGTTGAATCAATTCAGTCCTACAAGAAAATCATAGGTTTTGTGCCTCAAGATGACATAGTCCATGGAAACTTGACAGTGGAGGAGAATCTCTGGTTTAGCGCAAGATGCAGGTAAGCCACACTTTTCTTTATGAAATTAAAGTTTTCAACATCTTATTCAACTGTATACATAATCCATTGGTCACTAAATACAGGCTTCCAGCGGATCTCCCTAAACCGGAAAAAGTTTTAGTTGTAGAAAGAGTCATTGAGTCACTAGGGCTGCAACATGTTCGAGACTCTCTTGTTGGGACTGTGGAAAAGAGAGGAATCTCTGGAGGTCAGAGGAAAAGAGTCAACGTGGGTCTTGAGATGGTGATGGAACCATCACTTCTTATATTAGATGAACCAACTTCAGGCCTTGATAGTTCATCTTCTCAGTTACTTCTCAGAGCTTTACGCCGTGAAGCTCTTGAGGGTGTAAACATCTGTATGGTTGTCCACCAACCCAGGTTTAACATATATCTAATTTCCTAATACTTTCAGATTATTAGATCTTCTTATTCTCATTCATCTTTTGGCTCTCTGCAGCTACACTCTGTTTCGGATGTTTGACGATCTAATACTTCTGGCGAAAGGTGGACTGATATGTTATCAAGGATCAGTAAAAAAAGTTGAAGAATACTTCTCGAGCCTTGGGATTGTTGTCCCTGAGCGTGTGAATCCTCCTGATTACTACATTGATATATTGGAAGGCATATTAAAGCCAAGCACAAGCTCGGGGGTTACCTATAAACAGCTTCCAGTTAGATGGATGCTTCATAATGGGTATCCAGTTCCTATGGACATGCTTAAAAGCATTGAAGGGATGGCTTCTTCTGCTTCCGCTGAGAACTCTGCTCATGGAGGAAGCGCTCACGGGAGCGTTGTGGGAGAAGACGGAACATCTTTCGCTGGAGAGTTCTGGCAAGATGTCAAGGCAAATGTTGAAATCAAGAAAGATAACTTGCAGAATAACTTCAGTAGGTCAGGTGACTTATCCGAAAGAGAAGTTCCCGGTGTGTATCAGCAATACAGATACTTCTTAGGAAGGTATATCCCCTCAAATACTTGCCAAGTCAATTGATTCACAGAGAAAATTATTTCTTAGAGGAAATGTGTTTGCTTTGCAGGTTAGGTAAACAAAGACTACGAGAAGCAAGGACACTAGCTGTAGATTACCTAATACTTTTACTTGCTGGTATCTGCTTAGGAACGCTTGTTAAAGTGAGCGATGAAACGTTTGGTGCCATGGGATATACATATACAGTCATTGCTGTCTGTAAGTGGAAATGTTTCTAGCTTTTCTAACGAATTTGCTTCTTTCTTCTACAACCCTTGACCAATTTCCTGGTTCTTCAGCTCTCTTGTGTAAGATTACTGCATTGAGATCTTTCTCTCTGGATAAACTACACTACTGGAGAGAAAGCCGAGCTGGAATGAGCAGCCTAGCTTACTTCCTAGCAAAAGACACAGTTGATCACTTCAACACCATTGTCAAGCCGCTCGTTTATCTCTCCATGTTCTATTTTTTCAACAATCCAAGGTCAACCGTCACCGACAATTATATAGTCCTAATCTGTCTCGTCTACTGTGTGACTGGCATAGCTTATGCCCTGGCCATACTTTTTGAACCTGGTCCAGCACAACTGGTAAGTGGACTTGATCGTTGAACCAATGATGATGATAGAACCATACAATCATACTGGAAAGCTTTGTTTCACATCTTCTTCCTATTCTCATTGTGCAGTGGTCAGTATTGCTTCCAGTGATTCTGACTCTAATTGCCACCAGTACAAACGACAACAAAACCGTAGATTCAATCTCAGAGTTGTGCTACACGAGATGGGCTCTAGAAGCATTTGTGGTATCAAACGCTCAAAGGTTGCAAACTTGATTTCTCACTGAATTTTAAAACGTCATTGCAAGGCACATCTCTGCTATCTCTAGACCGTATTGTTTACTCTTCCGTGTAATATTCCAGATATAAAGGAGTCTGGCTTATCACTCGCTGTGGATCATTGATGGAGAACGGATACAACATCAAGCACTTTCCTCGTTGCCTCATCTTCTTGACATTAAGTGGTATCTTGAGCCGTTGTGCAGCGTTCTTTTGTATGGTAACTTTCCAAAAGAAGTAGCTTTAACTTCCCATAAACTCCTCCTATCTGCAAAATCTCGGAAATTTTCCAAAATAGCAATTTCTTCCCTATACGCGTCAACTATACTCGAAGAGAACATATACCAATCAGAAAGGTTTTACAAGAAAGAACACGCCATTTGCAGAAGATCATAGCCCGGTACGCTGTTCATAGGTAGTTCCACCATCAGAGTTAAAGATATTTCTACCTGTAATTCTTCATGTTGTATACTAATTTTTTTTTGCTTTAGATATAACATAGATCATCAGCTGTTTCCTATCAAATCCGTTTATAAACCAAGTAAAAAATGTAGAAGTATATAGAAGAAGCAATGACAAAACCTTCAAGAACTTCCATTACTTTCTTGGCTTAAAAAGTTAATTAACATTGTAATTTTTATCATTTCATCAGCTAGATTTCATGTATTAGGACAACAGAAGAATTTAACTTATTGTTATGCACTGAATATGAAAGGTGAAAATTACTTTCCTTATCTCCAAATGCGATCACCCATGAACTTAAGTGCTGGAACCCCTCTTATTTCTGCGTCTAGCAATGGGGATTGGATTAATTTTAACCCGGAAAGTTCAGTATCGTTCTGAATAAGTCCGAGCACACGCGTTTGTTCCTGAAATATCAACAACGATATCACATTGAAGGTACAAGCAATGGATATGCCTATCAGAATTACTAAACTGATACTGACTGAAAATCAAACTAGAGTTACCTTTCGTCTCATCGAGCAAAACTTGCAATCGGATTCAGATTGAGGTAGAAGCTGATTAACAATTAGCCTGTGTACTGGCACATTTTCTTTTCTTAAAGATGCATGTAACCTCGAAGACTCATTTATTGCCATAACCTAAAGGGAAAGATAATAACCCAATGAGTATGTAACCAAAGAAACACAAAATCTATTTCCGATTAAAATTAAGAAGACTATTTACAAAGCTAAGTGTTCTTCTTATTACCAATTAACGATCTTTATGAAAAAGTAACAGAATGGCATTACCGTTGGGATGGTTACAATGACAAACTCGGTTGTGTTCACATCACGGAAAACATTTCGAACGTTCTCCATTCTTTCTTTCAGTTGATCTAACTCATTAGGCTGTTAAAATGAATGAATGTTCAGAATTTTGAGACAAGGAGAAGGGGAAGTAACGGTTCAAGTGAAAAATGAAAAAAAAAAAAAATACTATACTTACTGGTTCTTGTTGTTGTATCTCTTTTTTGCCAAAGAACTTAATGGCTGAAGCTGCTGCAGTGATCTTTTTCTTGAGCTGAATAATCAAATAATCCATTTAATACTACAAGTACACTAAATAAACCAATTGTGTAAGCAAACCGCAACCAAATACTAGGTTTCATCTTCAACCTTTGCTATTTTTCCAATGGATGAATCATAAAAGTCTGGGAGGGAAAGAAGTCGCAGAGTATGTCCCTGCAAGAAATTATTTGGAACCAATCAGATTAACAATTGCATCGTACTCTAGGAGCAGTACAAAATTAGAAAAAAAAATAACTAACCGTGGGAGCAGTATCAAAAACTATACGAGTGAACCTATTGTACTCTGGTGACTCCATAAATTGAAGAACCTGGAATAAGATCTCAACATTAGTATTTAACATTCAAAATTTTCTCTTTTCAGGGAAATTCTGGGAGGGAACATACGTGCCTTGGAAATAGCTGCTATTTCGTCTATACCAGGCGAGGCAGCATTGAGCATATCTTCAAGATTTAAGTCCCCTAACTACCAAAATTGAACAACATATCAGAGACATTAATGAATTTTCCAATCATAATGGAGGCTTGGAACATCAACAAGCGAGAAAAGGAGAATGAACCTCGCCAGCAAACATTCCGAGCCCCATGCTATCCATCATTTTCTTAACGCTTTTATCGCCCGTCTGACTTTTAATCTCTTCCTTCATTCTCTCGGGTGTTATCTATTTCAACATAAGAACAAAATTTAGAAACATAAGCTAAGTATCCAGGAGTGTGCAGAGACCTGTACTTTCTTAATCACCTCAAGAGCAAGAAGTGGGGAATCAACACCTTGAACCGGCTTTAGGACTCCTCCTGACAAGTCCTGGATACCAAAAACAAGAGATTAGCGGACGCATGAAACACAGACTTTCCAAGCATTCAGAACCAAATCAGAAGCTGATTACCTGGGAAAACGAATCACTCAAAGAATGAGCAGGATCAGTTGAAACCACAATGGTTGGATGACCATGACTAGCAAACTTAACCGCAAGTGAAGCAGCACAGCTCGTTTTCCCAACACCTCCTTTACCACCCAGAAGGTAATACTTTCGCTGATTCACAGATATCATCTCATCAAATTGAGAAGCTCCTTCAGAAAGGGTAGCAAATGATCTCTCTACAACAAACAAACAAGAAACCAAATATCAAATGAAAGAACTTTCTAGATGCAGTTTTAACAGAATCAATTGCTTCGATAGATAAAGCCGCAGTTCAGCAGGCTACAGAGCAAGGTGAACACATACCTAACTCTCACTATGTGATCCAAACAGCAATTTTTTTTTACAGATTCAGTCACACATTTCCAATAATAAACCTTTCACTAATAGGCAAGAGAAAGTTTTCACCTTCCAATTTCACAGAGAACCTAATAGCCATGCCATCACTCTTGCTTCAACCAACAAGAGTACTCTTGCTTCTAACAACAACAAGTCCAAGAACTAAGAAGAAACAGTAATAAAGTCCGAAACTTTAATCCAAATCAGATCTGAAATAATACTTATTGCATAAAATTTTGCTTAAACAAACGGGAAGTGACTGTGATGGAAAATGTCACAAAGTTGATATTTTTTTTCTATCTGTAGAGAGAGGTCAAAGGATCAAAAGGGCTACCTCGAAAGAATGTTCCGGAGATTCTTTCACCGTGAATTTGAGCATATAGGGAATTGAAACCCAAAAATCCTGCGACCCGATGGAGAGAGACTGAGCTAGTAGTTCGAGAAACACGATTGAGAATAAGGGAAGCCGCCATTGATGAATTCAGAAGAGAGAAAAAAGGGAAGAAATTTAGCCGGAGAGTGGAGGGAATCACAAATCAGAAATCACACTGTTTCTCTGACGGAGCCGGCGACAGAGGAGGGTAGGGGTTTGCGAGGGTTTTAGAAAATTACTTCTTCTTTGTTCTTTGGGACAAAGTTTGTTTAAAAAATGTATTCAAGTTAATGATTATTTGACCATTGGTTAAGTTGTTATTAGCAAAATGATGATAATTAGTAGGCATAATGCTTAGTGAGCTAAAATCATAATCCCCAACTTGTCCTTTAATAAGTTGAAACCATAATCCACCACCAAAACATAATCTTTACGTTCCAACAAAGATAACCAAAACACTAAGTCTTTATGTAAATAATAAACTGAATAATATCAAACCATTTTATAAAAATATGAAAATTGTTTGATATATTGTATCGAAAATGGTCCATTACCCACCACTCAACTCTCTCTCTCTCTCTCTCACAATGACGGTTAAGAGCATCAGCTTTGAAAACTGCTTCTCGTCTTCCTTTACCAAACCCTCACGATCGCTCTCTTCTTCGTCTTGAAGCCTAAGCCAAATATCTATCAATGTCTCATTCTTCTTCTATAAACCTCCTTCATTACCATTACCTTCCTCATGATTTCAACCACTCCCTCCGCTTCTGTCTTACTGCTCCATCTTCATCCCGCTGGTCCAACCCCGACGAGTACTGCTCCAATATCTTAGACATGCCCAACACAACTCTCCCAGCTGGCTCTATCTCTCCCTTCAATGTCCCTCGTAGTGTTGTGAGTAATTGACATTCTTTTCAATTCCATGCTTCGTTCTGATCGTTGACATGTTAAAAATGATGAATTGTTGAATTTTATGAATTTTCAGTCTAGTAACTGGCTAAAAGATATCGTGTTAATTTGGGTAAACATAAGTAGGTGTGTTTGTCTAAGTATATGAAAATGAAAATGAATGAATCGTCTATGTTTTTAATTTTTTTTTCTCTCATTTGTTTAAAGAAGAGTCAATGTTTTTGTTTATTGATTATTTTTCTTTCATTTTGTTTTGTTGGAAATCTTCTGTTGTGTATAGAGGACGAAAAAGCCAAATGGGCAGCAGAAAAGGGAAGAAGTAGAGAAAGAGGTATGGGAACCTATATTATATTTACGTCTAGGCAAACACCAAGTGATGTTGCTATAAAGTTACATCCAAGATTATGCATAGATCAAGGTATTATAGGTGTCCAATCAAGTTTTGGTTTAATTATATCTTTGAAATTGGTATTCGTTTTAGAGGTACATTTGATAAATTAGCTCTCATGCATGGTATGATCATTAACAATCAGGCGAAATAATGATATATTATGGTTTGGTTTGTTTGTTTTTTTCACTTCAAATGAGGTTTCTATTATGGTAATAAAAATAAAATGTATTTGACAAATGATTGTTAGGTGTGGATGTTACGAGAGATGCTGGATCAGGAAGAAAAGACACGTGAAATATTGGAGCAAGTCCAAAAACATCAACTTCCTTCTTCTTCTTCTTCCTCCTCCATTTCTCTTCCTGCTTCTCTCCCTCCTAAGGTGCATATATACTATTAGTATGTTTATTTACACATACCGTGTTGTGGAGCAATTGTTAAGTTTACAAGTTTGAGTAGAGTGAAAAAGCAGCAAAACTATAAAAATGTTATGATAAATTGATCTTTGTAACGTTGCTTTTAAACCAAGGCTCAGGTGAACCAATTTTTTAAAAAGAAAAATCTTCAAATTTATAATATTAGTTAATAGTTTGTTGTGAAAGATACATCTGTTGTGAAAATAGATAAGCTCATAACATTATATTAAGCGGTTAAAAATATATTTTAAATACCTTACACTATTTTTTTTTTTTTTAATCAGATAAAGGAACTAATAACGGAACTCTCGGTAGTGGAAGGAGAAATATCAAGACTAGAAATTCAAATAAGCCATCTTCACATAAATCTCAAGCAAGAACAAGACGAAACTTTGAGACAAGCAACAACAAGTTCATCAAGACGAACATGGCAAACGAGTGAGAGTTACAACGATGACAACATAACCCCTTATCAAGCTCCAGTATTACCAAAATACCCTAAACTCCCACCTCCAAGCCCTATGGTGAACAAAGTCATAAACAACAACACCAAATCTACTACTAGCCATCATCAAGATAATACAACATTTGGCACAAAGACATTACATTTCATCAACAAAGCTATAAAAGGCGATTACGCGATCCAAAGCTTCCACAAGTCTAATGAGAAAGCTAGAATGGTCGAGAAGGAAAATCATCGGTCAGTCCAACATGAAAATAAGCTGCAAGAGAATATGAATATGAAAAGTGTTAGGACGATGAAATCGCCTTCGCCTTTACGTGAACCTAGATATGCATCTCCTAATAAGGTCTGATTTTCGTATTGATTAGTTTTATCAAACATTTCTTTGTTTCCTTCATTTCAATCTTGATTTATGCTTATGATTTGTTGCAGTCTAATAAGGATCGTGTACCTCTTGATACGTCACTAGACCTTCCACCAAAATCACTTTCAAGCACAGTTTTGATGGAAGACGGACAAAACATACAGAAGTGGCATCCAAACAAGCTCGCCGAGAACATAATGAAGTGTCTCAATTTCATCTACGTTCGCCTTCTTAGAACCACAAGAGTCATGGAGCTTGAGAAATCGGGACCCATCTCGAGATCCACTAATTTCTCTTTGAGCTCAAGAAGGTTTAGGGTCGACAATGCAAACTCAAGCTTGTCTAAATCCATGAATCTTGTATATTGTAAGGATTCAAGACAACAAGATCCTTATGGAATATTTGATGTAGAAGCATCATTAGCTAGAGACATTGGTCCTTACAAGAATCTTGTCATCTTCACTTCAAGTTCTATGGATTCCAAGTGCATTTCAAGCTCTAGCTCGGTTTCTTTAATCCAGAAACTCAGGTAAATTTTGAGATAAACTTTGAGCAAAATTTTATATTTACATCGAAGAATTGGCTAAATATATGGTTATGAAAAAAAAACGCAGGGTGTTGATGAACAATCTTGAGGCAGTGGATCTAAGAGTTCTGAGCAATCAACAAAAGCTAGCGTTTTGGGTCAACATGTTCAATGCTTGTGTTATGCATGTATATATACTCTGCTTCTTCAGTATTCTCATTTGATTGCAAACAATTTGGTATTTCTTTTGCTTTAATTAGTTATAAACTTACATCCATATTTCGTATACTCAATGTGTACAATCAGGGATATCTACAATATGGAGTTCCAAAAACAGCTGAGAAAATTCAATCTCTAGTTTACAATAAGGTATGTTTTCTTCTTTTTCGATCCTCTAAAATCGTCACTAAAGCTTCCAAATGTCATTAAATTTGAAATGACGAAAGTATAAATGACAGGCTACAATGAATGTTGGAGGCAAAAACATAAGTGCTCATACAATAGAGCATTGTATTCTAAGGAAGCCTGAAAATTCTACCATGACTCAGGTATATACATATTAACCATTTTATTAATCCTCTTCATATTGATCTGATTAATCCTAAAATTTCACTAAGTCTGAAATATGCAAATATAACCGTAGGATCGACATGAAGAAATGATTATTCGTAAACTCTATGGCTTAGAAGCAACGGATCCTAACATCACATTTGCTCTCTCTTGCGGAACTCGATCTTCTCCTGCGGTGAGTTTAAATATTAATTCACTTTTAATTATGCAATTAATCTATTACACTCCCAGCTTAATACATATACTTGAATTAACTTCATATTTTGTTTATTAGCATTCTTAGTATTTTTATTTTATTTTATAAGATGTGAATTTACATACAGATCATCTTTTTATAGATGATTTTGCCTAAATATTATATGGCTAAGTGTAAAAATAGGAATATATATATATATATATATATATACTACGACGAGCAATGATTAAAGATTTAAAATAAAAATTGAAGGTGAGGATATACACGGGAGAAGGAGTGACAATGGAGCTAGAGAAGTCGAAGCTGGAGTATCTGCAAGCATCGGTGGTGGTCACGACGGCTAAACGGATAAGCTTGCCAGAGCTTCTCATGAAACACGCCGCCGATTTCGTGGTGGATGACGGCGGCGGAAGTACGGGAGAGATGGGGCAGTTGGGATCTCTAGTGAAATGGGTTTGCAACCAATTACCAACCTCTGGATCATTGAGAAAATCAATGGTGGATTGTTTTAAGAATCAAAATACCAAAGCTTCTTCTTCCTCTCCGGTCGTTGAGAAGATCCTTTATGACTTCGAGTTTCAGTATCTTTTAGCCATTTAGGGTACTAAATTTTTATTCGTTATGTGTTTTCAAATAATTATAATTCCGACTAGTGATATTCATATAATCGAACCATGAAAATGTATGGACCCAAACGAAATTTGTTACAAATTATATATATTTGATTATTTTCCATTAACGTAAATCTTGTGCATCATCACAAAAGCTACATATAGTTTCAAAAAATAGTGTTGTTTTTGCGTAATGCAATATTTACATTTTAAAAAGCATTTCGATGTTGACAAAAGAAAAATAATATTTTCGCTTTCGTAGTTTTGGATATATTATTAAACAACATGTAAGTTAAAAATAATCTTATCCTTAACAACGGGTTTCATGTTTCCTTATCCAAAATAAGTATATTAGGTGCTTTGTTGACCAAATGGTTTATCTTTGACTTCAAACTGTATATATCATCACTTGAATTTAAAAAACCATACTATTTAACGCATGTAATTGTAATTTGGTAATTTTTTATTTATCAGCAACAGTGATTAAAAAAGATTCAAATAAAGATCTACATACGATTGAACTTCATTCATAGTTTGAATTCACCACTAGAACAATATTACTAGACAGTCTAGACCATCGTTTTTGTTGTACTTTTTAACATCTCCTTCATTTTTGTTTTCTATAGACAATATTACAGGAAAACAAAAAAACGAAGAAAAAACTATAAAACAGTGAAACAATTTTGATTAAGAGTGAGTAATGGCAACACGCATCTTCTGTTGGTCAAGAAGTGTTAGGAAGCGAAAAGCGTTTTAGTTCAAACAAAACGGCGACGATTTAAGTCAGAGAACTCAAAGGAAGATTCAGCCCAAACCAGTGAGAAACTTTCAGCTTTGACATGTTATCCAAATCTTCATTTTTAAATAGAAAAATATTTATCTAACCTCAGAAAAAAAAAACAAATTATCTTCTTCTTTTTTCCATTTGACATGTCACTTTCTCCATAGGTGTCTCTATTATCTCAAAATCAATAATATAATTATTATTGGAATACTAAATGTACAATACTTATATTTATATGAACTGAACACTTCTCATCGTTTTGCGTTTATTAAAGCCAAGAAACGTTGTTTTCTTATTTAGCAAAAAAAAAAAAAACTCTTGTATCAAGTTTCTTTACATTAAACATACTACACACAGTTAAATATTTTTAAATTAATATATAGATAAATAGATATTTTAATCTAAATATTATTTTTATCATTTATTAAATTTTATAAAATATATTGATTCCAATATTATCAGTTTGTAGAGGTGTATCTGTATCACATTTATTATGAAATGGAAAATAAATATGTTATTATTCGTACACCAAGATACTTACTGACGAGAGCGAAGTACTCGTACGTGCTCACATCTTTTTGGTAAAAAAATCAGTACGGATATTTGTATAAATCTTCGAAAATATTACTTAAATCGTGTAAACTTGTTCAAATCTGAAACATTACACCCCTACCAATCTTCTACATTACGTATGATCTTAAGTAATTCTAATGCATTCCGTCTCAACGTTCCTAATTTTATATGCAGTTTTCTTTCTTTGCTTAATGTCTTATTCTTATATAAACTTATAAGTATAAATTTATGATAGATGATATTTACACTACTAATATTCGCGCGCGCACATATAGGTAAATAACATGAGAAGGGTCACAAGATTCCGTGAATGCAAATAAATGAGTCCTTCAGGCCACCACCAAGTTTAGGAGGGCGTGGAGCTTTGATTATGGGCACATTGTGACTTTTGGTAGACGCAAGTTTGTGTCCTTTTTTCTTATTTATTTTTTTCATTTTGCAATCTCGGTTTTGGGTATATACTGTATACAGCAAAGCATTGTATTTTTGTTATAAGACAAAGCGTCGTACATTATATATGGTCACATTGATTGTATATTTTAGCTATATGGTCTCTCGTTTTTAAATTACGTTTTGATCTCTTTTTACATTTTATTGATGAAGCTTGATCAGTTAAGGCTTGTGCGAACTACTTAATCCCACGTGAAAATGAACTTAGACAAATATAGTCGCATGTATCGTAGTTTAGACAAATCATATAGCGCTAAATATTTGATTACTTTATGGTCTATAAACGGACATTAGATGTTGTTAAACTCGATCCTACAAAAATCTAACAACCTGATAGACAAGACCATTTTCAGCTGGGATTCCTCGAACGCCTAACCACGTTTGGTATAAAAGTACCTCATCTATATATAAGTGCTTAGATATCCTCATTATGTAAGTCAATTCGTCCGAATTAACAACTATTCAGTTTATGACTTAGAGGTTCATGTAACTCACTCTTACCCTTAGAATTCTAAGAGTTTTGTGACTTACATGTATTTTTATCTTCACTTTCTACACTTTACACATGCCAATGCGGATCAAATCAACCCCAACTAACTCATCTTCTTAAAAATATATAATAATTGATTTAGTGAATATGAATTCTATAAATAACTATTTTTATCCCACTTACTTTGAGATTATTTGTCGATAAACTAGTACAATCGACAAAAATGTCGGTGACAATACTCGGATACCCAGAGTCGTCCGATGACATACTCTTCAATCTGGTATATGAGAAAATATTTATATCACAAATTAAAAATGTATTATATACATCAATTAACAACAAGATCAACAAAAAGATTTATTTTATGTGTTGATAGAAACATTTTTGTAGTGACGTATGAAATAATATTCTACAGTACTTGAAAGGTATTAATTATAAGATAAGTTAGAGTTTTTTTATCAAAATACCAAAATAACTATTTAAATATTTATCAAACAAGAAGAATATATTTTGGTTTATTGGATATGAATTTCTCCTAGAGCTTTTTGTTTTCTCTACGTATATTTTTAATGATGGTTGACACCCTGTAATAGACTAGAATTTCAATATTCTCTACCTAATGAATGGGGTCTAATTAATGGCTATGAAGGTTTTTGCTTTATCTTTGTCCCCTCCTTTTTTTTTCCTATCCTCAACTCATGTCCCTTCGCTTTTTCTTCTCTTTCTCAACCAACTTAATGCATTTCCTTATCAAGTTCCTCTATCGTAAAGACTACAGAGTTACTACAGTTTCATAAATTTATACCCATACCTTCACACATACACACGCACATAGTTTCATAGTTTATCAACGGCCCATCGTTTAAAGTTTATTAACCTGTCATCGTTTAATTTGTTTAACGGTTTTTAAAACAGTGACTTATGGGTAAGAACTTGATAAATAATTTTTTTTTTGATAAAAAGTAAATTATTTGTTAACTTTCATGAAATACCAAACTTAATGTCAGTGGAGTTACTGGAGTATAGAAAAGCCTTCTTGTTCTCAAATATAATTCGGTGCATTGGCAGAAAGTCTTGTTTTAAAAAGTAAAATAACAAAAAGAAAAGCTATGCTAGAATTTACTAATAACTTCCAAATTTTGTTTGGACAATTTATCCAGGTCTACAATAACTTAAGATTTGGATCTTTGTTTTATATAAATGTATGTAATTTTGTTTTCTCTAGAGCGGTGACCATACTATTTAGGTAAAAGTTGGTGAACCATCAATCTATGACCCTATTTATTAAATTCCATTGAAAGAGTTCTTTCTTGTTAGACGAAGAGAATAAAAACAATATGTATTTATAATCACATATATATATATATATTCATGTTGATGATATGATTATAACCATTAATTATTTTGCCATAACAGCTAAAACTAATTTGGAAAAGTTTTGCAAGTGAAGGTCAAATGTAGATTGTAGAATGCAAGGTACTAATCATTTTTTTTTATAGATGTCAATTGCTCAAATTACTTGACACAAGTTAAATAGGTGAATATAGGTAATAGACAGGAAGATAAGTAAATAAGGCAAGCTAGCTAATTTTTGTAAAGTCAACAACTTCATTAATTTTAGTGGATGTATGCACAAGACATGCATTGATTAATTTCCAACTACTTCAACGGCCATGGCTTAAAATCTTACAAGTCTCACGGCAAGATTCAATCTTTATATTTTGTATTTGGGTACAAAAGAAATAATCATCGCTAACAATTTATAACATAAGGTCACTTTCAATGAAAAATGCATTCATTGAATGGGATTATTGGAATTCTTTTTCTTAGGAGGAAGGAAACAACTAGAAAGGAAAGTGTATTGAAAAACTAAACAACTGTCTAACCGAAAATTCATACCTTAACCTTGTTGTTACCGAACAAATGTTTTTTTAATATATTTCTATAGTCGGTTGTCAAACTTAAGGAAAACAAATATACTGTTATAAATCGTCAAAATATGATATCATATCAACAAAATCATTTTAGTACCAAAACAAAGTGTCGTATATTATTGAATCTAAATATTTACGGCAAAGTAAGCGGCGTAATCAAATTGAGATGATGGTGGTAACTTTTTTAATTTAGGAAATAAAAAGACTGGACAAAGTAAAAAAGTCGTATCTGACCAATAAAAGAATACTAAAAAAGGAAACCCAAAATCGAAAAAAAAAATCAAAGGTCAAATTTAACTTTGGTATAATCCCAAGTTTTCATAATGGGGAAAATTGACCATATTACCCTTAACTCATCCAAACATCTTAAAAAAGGTCAAAAACTTCTCTCTCTCTCTCTCTCTCTCCCCTTTCTTTCTGCTGCAATTTGCAAATTCATTCATTAACCCATCTTCTTTGCTATTAACGTTCTACAGAAGAAGAAGACAAAGAGCTCAAGTTTTTCTCCTAAAGTTTTTATCAGATTCACTAACGAGCCCTCCAAATTTTGTATTGATTTTGATTAGAGCAAAAGGAAATGGGAAGCAAATGGCGAAAAGCAAAATTGGCTTTAGGTCTCAATTTATGTCTCTATGTTCCTAAAACGCTTGAAGATTCTTCTTCACCTTCAAGAAGATCTGACGACGCCGTTTCACTTTCTCCGGTTTTGGTTCAAAGGCCATCTACGCCGACTCCTTCCTCCTCTGGTCTCCGATTACCTCGCTCCATTAGCAAATCTTCATCCAAGGTTTGTTTTTTATTTATCTATTTTGGGTTCATTACAATTTTTGAATTGGGCAAAAAGTTTAGGTTTTTACTTACTGTTCGTTATCTGTGTGTCTGAATCTTTTCCATTAGATTACTTCATCTCTGGGGTTGAATATTTTTTTTATTCTTGTTTGATATTTTCTGCCAAATTTGTGTGTTTGCCAAAAAGAAGAAAGAAAGTAAAGTTATGATTTTTTCCGATTATGGGTCACCGTTGGATCGCCTGATCTTTGTGTGGTTTAATTATGTGATTTGGTTTAGCAGCAAATTCAAGGGCTAATCTATCTTGGAACTCCAAAAATTAATTTAATTTAATTTTTAGCAGTTGTTATTGTATCTAATTGTTACTTTGCTATTTGTTTAATCTTCAACTAATTTCTTTTTCGGTAAAGTTTTTGGATCTTCACGCACATCAAATGATCTTACTACTTGTTTATTTGTTTCATTTTTAATTCTACTATATGTTTTAATATAATAGATGTTTATTTTCAATAACTATGACCCTCATATGTTTTTGTGTATCAACTTAGAATCTCTCAGTAGATTTGTTGTTTGAGTGATCTACAAGCTTTGAAAGTATTGACCTTTTTGAAAACTATGGGTGAAAGAATTAAAAACTTTTTTTCTTGAGGACTAATGCGGATTAGTAAATTAAGATGTAGAATGATTAGTGTGACTAGTACGTCTCCTGACTCTTCTCCAAAACCAACTTTATTTTATAATTGGAATCATTGTATCTTCATCAAGATTTTGACATTATAGCTGGCTAATAAGTTTGGCTTGTGTTCCATTGGTGTTGTCTCTATCTCTGGATTATAGTGCCTTTTTTCTATCTCTCTTTCTTTTTTCCTTTTGTTTTTGAGTGTAGTTGTTTTCTTGGTATTGTTGAAGAAATGAACAATTTGTTGTGATGTTATTATCAACTCTCCCTAATGGAGCCACTGTGGGGATAAAGTTTTTGGACAATAGTCAAGTGCACTTCAAGAACCAATCTTTTTTTTGTTGCTTTTTTTGCATTCAACTTTTCAATTATTGTTGGCAAATACCCTTCTTAGTGTTCTAAATCTACTGTTAATTATTCTCCTTAATGTAATTAAATTCTCTGTTTTGGTATACATTTTACTAATTTTTGTATACATCTAGTTAAACTAAAATTGCAGTTTTAAAAACATGACCAAGATAGTTGTTAGTTCTACTTCTAACCATGAAATGATAATTTACATAAGCATTTGGTTTGTGAAAAAACCCATAAAATTTTGTATGATTATTAAAAAGTTAACTCTTTCTTTACCTTTGCTTTGCATTGCTATTATTTTTCAACTTTGATCTTTGCTGGCGTTGAATTTGTCTAAAACAGCTTTTAGTTACTTATCTGGTTAAATCTGTCCTTTAACTTTTTATAAAGCTGTGTCCTTTGTCTTTCCCTCTCTTTTGTAGTTTGTTCTTTGAATTGTTTGACTTCATAGATTCCAAAAAACTTTGATCAAGATTCAATGATCCATATTCTAACAGATAAATCATCATTTTCTTTTGTCCAAGTTTACTGACTGATCAAAGTACTAAACCCAATGGTTTAAACTTTAACTCAGTCTCTGAGACTTTTGTCTTTTTTTTTTCTAGTTCCAGTTTATGGAAATGTAAAGAGATTCCATCTTTTTTACTGTTTGCACTTCTTTTTATGCCATCATTCAATAATAGAGGCTCATAGTAACAGAAACAAATGTGTCAGAGATTATGACACAAACTCACTTATGTCAGGTTTCTTTGGATTCTTGTTGTTACGACTATGTACTGTGTCTGACGTTAGAAACTATCTTCTTCTCGTAAAGTTTTTAATTTTAAGAATCTTTATTCAGAATCTGAAACCTTATTTTTGTAATCTGCTTTGTGAAATTTGCAGAAAATGTGTGCGATATGTTTGACCGCGATGAAAGCTGGGCAAGGTCATGCAATATTCACAGCGGAATGCTCTCATTCGTTTCATTTCCATTGCATCACTACAAATGTTAAACATGGGAACCAAATCTGTCCTGTTTGTCGCGCGAAATGGAATGAGATCCCTCTTCAGAGCCCTAATGCTAAGTCTAAATCTGGTGTCAAACCGATAGGTCGACCAAGAGACGATGCTTGGATGTCAATACCACCACGCAGGTCGTCCCCGATTCAAACTTCTTCACGCCCTGACGCTCTAAGGCCTGTCTCGTCGATCTTTAACACTGAGCCTGCAGTTTTCAATGATGATGAGGCTCTTGAAAATCAAAACCGTCCTGAGGAATCTAGTTTGGAGAAATCCAAACCTGGTGTTAGTGGGACACTGGAAGTTAAAACATATCCAGAGATAACAGAAGTAGTGAGATCGGTGTCGTTTAAAGACTTTGCTGTACTGATCAATCTAAAAGCTCCTGCTTCTTCAAAGTCCTCTTCTTCCAGGGCTCCTGTTGATCTGGTCACGGTTCTTGATGTGAGTGGAAGCATGGCGGGAACAAAACTGGCATTGCTTAAACGAGCGATGGGGTTTGTGATTCAAAATCTTGGCCCGTTTGACCGTCTCTCTGTTATATCCTTCTCCTCCACAGCACGACGTAACTTCCCTCTTCGTCTCATGACCGAGACAGGTAAACAAGAGGCATTGCAGGCGGTTAATTCGTTGGTCTCAAACGGAGGGACTAACATTGCAGAAGGATTGAAGAAAGGTGCGAGAGTTTTGATTGACCGTAGATTCAAGAATCCGGTATCGAGCATTGTGCTCTTATCCGATGGTCAAGATACATACACCATGACTAGTCCCACCGGTGGGTGTTCCAGAGGGACGGATTACAAAGCCCTTCTTCCTAAAGAGATCAACGGAAACCGGATCCCGGTTCATGCATTCGGATTTGGTGCTGACCATGATGCATCCTTGATGCATTCCATTGCAGAAAACTCCGGTGGTACATTTTCTTTCATAGAGTCTGAAACGGTTATACAAGATGCGTTTGCGCAGTGCATTGGAGGTCTTCTTAGCGTTGTGGTTCAAGAGCTATGCGTTAAGATCGAGTGTGTTCATCCCATGTTGCGGATTGGATCAGTTAAAGCTGGAAGCTACCGGTTTGATAGCGGTCTAGATTCAAGAACCGGATCTATTGGAGTTGGTGATCTCTACGCAGAGGAAGAGAGGAATTTCTTGGTGAATCTTGATATCCCCATTGTCGATGGAGTTTCAGATCCGATGTCGCTACTCAAGGTTCGATGCGTTTACAAAGACCCGGTGACAAAAAAAACCGTTGATTTGAATAATTGTGGCGAAGTAAAGCTTCTCAGACCAATAGTGATGGCTGACCGAAGACCTGTGGTGTCAGTTGAAGTTGACAGACAGAGAATAAGATTACGTGCAGCAGAAGCAATCTCTGAAGCTAGGGTTTTAGCCGAACGCGGTGATTTGACACAAGCTGTGTCGGTTCTCGAGACTTGCCGTGGGGTACTGACGGAGACTGTCTCAGGTCGAGTCGGAGATCCACTGTGTGTCACATTGTGTGCAGAGCTGAAGGAGACGCAAGAGAGAATGGCTAGCCGTCAAGTATACGAGGCTTCCGGGAGGGCTTACGTTCTCGCCGGTCTGAGCTCGCACTCGTGGCAGCGAGCCACAACAAGAGGGGACATGACCGATACGACAACAACTTCTTACCAGACACAATCAATGGTGGATATGGTGAATCTTTCTCAGACCATGAACTTTGGAAGCCCTCTGGCTAGTTCTAATTCAAATCCCTCGGCTCAGAGGAAACTCCGGCAAGCTCTCAGTTTTCCGACGAGGCCAAAGCCTAGGTGATTGGTGTAAGGAGCAAATGAGGATTTGACTAAGGATATTTCAAATTTTATTTGGTGTTATTCCTTGGTACGATTTGTTGTTTTTGAATTGGGAGGGTAGTTTTATGCTTAATTTCTCAATTTTGGGGGCTATAAGTAGTAATAGTAGCTTTTGGTGGGGTTGAAAAAGAAGAAAAAAAAAGTGAGAAATGTGGAAAATGGTGCTTTATATAGGTATATTATATATATTGGCATTTTTAGCAACAAGAATGGCTTTGGGTATACATTATTTTCGTTAACTAATTTTGTTACCTTCTCTCTAAATGTGTGTGGTGGATATAATATAGAGGTGTACCGCGTGTGAGTTGTGATTTTGGAGAAAATGTTCTCCCATAAATATATTAATTAATTTTTGCGTAAGCTGTGTTACTTGAAAATTCCAAACCATGCTCATTTTATCTAGGGGAGAAAAATGTACGCAACTACCAGTACAGAAAAAATGAATCACATTTATAGGCCTTAATATCCAGTGGGCTTGTAAGTCCAAAGCCTAGGCCAACTATGAACTATGTTTGATTTGGACACTCACATACAGTAAGTATATCGCTTTGTATTGCATAGATGGATCCGTTATGTATACGGCCCAGTTTGCCTAAAAGAGTTTTAATTGGTATAAATCCAAATCAAGTCAAATCAGAAAAAATGATCTTGAGAGAAATAAACTGTTTCTTTTTCTTTTTATTTTCATATGTCAAATATCAACACAACAAAAGTTTGATATAATTAGGGTGATGTAGTGATTCATAGCAAACACACACAAACTCTGATATGTTCATCGTGTATCAATGACCAAAATTATGTACATTAGTTCAATTTAAAATTCGACTAATCTATCATCAGTCGACCATGAAGAAAGAAACAAGAGTTAAGCGAAAGGTCATAAACGTCGTCCTAAAAATTTGTTTCTTGACTTCGGGAAACGTCCTAAAGTACTTTCTTGTACCCCGACCAAACAAGTGTATACGAAATTGTTATCTGTATTCTCTTCAGTTTTCAGTGCGTATTATAAATTTTGTTTGGTATTTAAAAACTGAAGACTAGAGATCGATATGCGACTTGCTCACGTGCCGAAGCCTGTGTTCTTGGATCTCAGGATCTACCTACATATTCTATTAATAAAGTCAAAGCGTTTATATTTATTTGTATAAGTCAAATAGTTATTTATTAGAATTTGATTATAAATCAAAATTAAAGAATTTTTTCATGAATAGAAAAGAATTTTATGTCAGTCGAATTTTAAAACTATTTTTCTCCACTAAATCCCGCTCGATTAGTGGATGGTCACATACGAATAATCAATTTTTGCTTGTTATATATTAATATCTTATTCGAGTTTATTTCATCTATCTTTTTTTTTAATATGGTTGTTGGTCGAGATGGCAAGTTAGTGTTCATTGAAGGACAAAAATATGACCAAGCAAAAACATATTAGGCCTAAAAAAGGATCAACGACTATATTGAAACTAGCCTAATTTGATGGAATCTTACATAAGAAACTCCAGACAAATTGGTCAATATATAGCAATGAATGCACCAAACAGTTCGTGGTATGATCATTGATCACGTGAGTTTGATATTTATAGTCATACTTTGGACCAATCGGATGTTGAGTTGTTAGATTAGATGTGCCCCTTAGATGGCGATATGCTAAGTAGCACACAAGAGATTATGCTACGTACGACGTCTCAAAATTGACATTTTATGTTTGCATTTATCTTCTCTTGTACTTATCTTCTAAATATATAGTACGTCGCAATGCCAAAAGTATGTAATTGATCTATATCACTTCTTTAATTTGTATATTCCGATACCATATATGGATTGTGTTTGGCTTGTTTTTTTAAGGCTCGACTTTTTAACTAAATCAGGCATGAATTCTTGCTCGTTGCTGAGCTCATAAGCCGCCAATGAGAACGTGCGTGTGACCTACCGGATTTTGATTTTTCTTTGTTCGATATAATATTTTTCTAGTTAAAATTTCATACACATTAAACGAAGTCATAGAAAAGCAGAAAACAGATAGATTCTTAGCACAAAAAAAAAATTGAACCAAAACCAAACAATTTAAACTGAAACCAAACTTAAAATTGGACTGATAAAATTTCCAAAAGCTGTCTGTTGTATAGAATTTGCATCTTCTTTTTTCTTCTTAAATATTTAGTTGCAATGAATATTAATTAGTAATTTAACAAAAATAAAATAATAAGTAATACAATGATTTTGTGAAAACTCTAGTTAAAATTTTTGGTTGTTCTTTCTGAGACGTCCTATAATTTTTTTTATTAAGAAGGTGTATATCTTTGGCTCCTCGATTTTTATCAACTGTATTTATTGTGCAACATTTAAATATATCTAATGGAGTATTCAATTTCGTCGGGACGATTTTGGGATATGTTATACAGTTGAATCATGATGGTCGGTGTTGTCCAAAATCGTAGGATTTGCTAGATATTGATGAACCAAAATATAATAATTCAGCTACTTAACTTCCTCATTTCGTTTCTTGAAAATTTGTAGACGCTCAAATCAAATAAGGGATCACGTAACTAGTTAACTAAAAAGTCGACAAAAACAGGAAAACGTAAGAGAAGGCTAGGGTAGGGATCAGGTTGTGAGGCGATCTGTTACACACCTAAATTCATATCTATTTAGTAATTGTATAAATACTATCTCATATCATTACGAATAAACAAGATTTCTATAAACTATTTCAATTCGCAACTCACGAGCCTAGATTGGGTTCAAGATATATGAGACGTTGGACTCAAGAGGAAGTTTAAGTGTCTCAAGACTCGAGGGAATTAAATGACATACCAGGTGAAGGATCGGTCCGATTGAGAAATATGATCGGAACCCAAGTTGACAACTTGACATTGCATTACACGTGGAAACCACAAGCGAAAATAATTTTTTTTTTAAAACGTGAGATGAATCAAAACTCTCAGCAAAACGCAAAATATAATTTAATAATCGTGCATTTGATCACCACTTGTATATCAACTTTGAATCAGAGATGGATGTCTATAAGCGTGTGTATACTACTGTATATCACAAAGTGGTGTATTTGACACTATGAAGTTGACAAACACACTTTTTTATCAAAAGAAGTTGACCTCTACTAAACGCTGAGTTTGGCGACGTTCTTATAAGTAATATTACACTATACATTCAGGTTTCTGACTTTGTTTTGGTCCACATATATTAGGTACAATGAAACAAGGAAGCTGCTTGGTCGTGATAAAGGGTTAGTTTTAAGAAGTCAAATTACAACTCCTTATAGAAAATTATATATATACATATATATTTACAACATTTTCTATTTTTGGAGAGACCGGTCATCATATGTCAATTTTTGTTAGAATTCATTTTTATGTAATATACCATCTGCC
Organism: Nasturtium officinale; assembly: GCA_963854855.1. Lineage (NCBI taxonomy): Eukaryota > Viridiplantae > Streptophyta > Magnoliopsida > Brassicales > Brassicaceae > Nasturtium > Nasturtium officinale. Next base: position 13,531,773 of record OY978505.1, read on the forward strand.
TAAAATGATCCCTTCCACACAAGAAATAAAAATAAAGATATGAGGAATATATTAGATTCATTTATACAAAAAGAGTCACGAACTCTATAGGTATATACGTATATGATGTGTATAAATTAGCTTAAGTGAGTCGAAAGAAACAATTGACATCAACGAAAAATGTAGCAACCATGTTCATCGTATTCCCATTGGATGATTACGGATAATTCTATTCTTCATTAAAGCCACACATGCGTCACCGACCTCAGAACTCGTAATTGAAGTAACAAGTATACTATTGCTATTAAATAAAAATAATAATTAACAGATTAGAGAGACTAGTATTTATTTGCACTGCAGGTTGAAGAAAACGTAGTCACTTAACATAAATTTGGTTCGAAATGCTTATGACAAAAATGGTCTACAAAACGGGATATGATTCTCAAGGTATAACTATAATCAAGCCAAAATCAAAATTTGTGACTGTTTTTAACTTTTGGTTGAATATATCGAAAGGATGAAACTGTCTTATGTTAAATTATTTTTAAAATTTGATCATCTTGTCTACAAACCAATAAATATCTTAAGTGAAACAACCACTCACGAGAAATGCAGGATCAAAGAAAACTGAGCGATCAAATGATGGTAATGGGTCACAGGCACCAACACGAAAATAAAATGTGGGTCAGAAAAGTCATTATATAGTATTAAAAAGTATCTAAATATCTCGATGAGATTTATCCAAAAGAATAAATCTCGATGATTTTCTTTTTGATTGTCTTAGCTGGTTAGAGAATTGAGAATTCAAAGCTATAAATTAAGAATACAATTTTTCTTTGTTTTAATTAATATGTTGGATAACCATTTTGGTTTTATCAGGTCTAAATTAAATTCGATTGCACATGAAAGAAAAATATTAATTTAATAATTCAAAAATAACTAGGATATCCAAAATATACGGACATTAACTTAATAATACTCCTTGGCGTTAAAGAAAATGATTACCTACCTTTTCTACACTCGTTTTCTTGTTATTATTTATTTTACATATATGGGTCAAAAATGAAAATTTTCTGGTAAAATGTTCGGCTACATTCCATCAAATCTAAAGCACAAAGATGACAAAGAAACTCTAATATAAGAAAAAGGTGGCAAGTTGCTGCAAAGTTCAACTACGTATCTACGTGCAAACTGCAAAGTCAAACCGTAGCTTGTCCGAAACATTTGTTATAAAATGTTTTTAGTAATATAAACTTTCGATAACTCATTCTCTACTCAAATCTTTCTTTCTTTGGATTTTTACTCTTTCTACTTCAATTTTTCATTATTCAAGGATAATCTATACTATAAGTCTATAATATATAACATATTTTGTAGATCGATTATTGAAGAAGAAAAGGCTTGATTCTCACAACAGAATCAATCATGCACACACAGGTAACACACTTTATGTAACTCCGTCTCGCTTAGGATGCAAAATCTTGAAATTCTCATATGCTACTATAAATGAATAAAGTACATGAAAATTGTTTCCACAGCCAGTACATTAAATTTATTAGTTTTATTTTAAGTTTAGTTAATGCTAAACACTCTTTAATAGTGAGAATAGAGAAATATTAAATTAGATAAAAAAAACTAAATTGTTCTTTCATCTGAAAATCCTTTTACTTCCCAAATAGAAATATGCGATTCAAATGAATATAAATGATCTATGTATATACACACAATGTATTGTATTTGCGAAATTAAACATAGCATATGGAAGTGTTAAATGCAAGGGTACCCCTATTATACGCCAATGAACCCGGCTTTTCCCGTTGAATATTTTCCTAATTATCCCTCTTTTTTATATAATCATATTTCTTGAATAATAAAACCATTTAATAAGTTATATAAGATAACGGTATTGCGTTTCCTTTTTTCTATAATCAACCAATAATAAAACTAAAAAAAACTTGTTTTTTTATTAACACTTTACTTTATTCTTAATGAACGTTTACCGCATGTGATAGTCTCCTTATGTAATGCTTCTTCACCCACAAATCTCACTTTATATACATACATGTTTATGTCTATATATATACATTGCTCTAAAACAATTTAGAGAGCGAAATAAACCACCAACTTCTACATTCTTATTTCTTCTTTCTTTCTTTCTTTCTTCTCCTACTTATAATAACGTTTTGGGTTCTGATCAGAGAATGGGTTTTATACGGCCACCGGCGGTGAGAAGCGGCGATTATATTGAGAGCATCTTCGGAGAATATTCTGCTGGAAAACCAAAACCTAACCGGAAGCTCAACTCCGCCAAGTTCGTGACGGCGCTGACGTGTCTTCAATTCGTATTCGCCGTCTACGCCACCGGACTTCTCTACTACATGAGTCCTGCCATTGACTTACGAGCCAAACCAGACTTCACTTGGGCCACCAAATGGGCCCATAATGTCCGTAGTTACATTGTCACCCCTCACGTCGTCAGCCACTACCAAGACTCTGCCTCCTATCTCAAATCGGAGGAGAATTTTCCGGCGATGGTTTCTCCGACGGAGGTTTGCGAGTACGAGAAGATAGAATTCTCGCAGAAAAAATCCAACGATCAGCAAATGATCAAGATGAAGAGGGAGCTATACGACGACGTTTTGGGGTTCCAGAGGAAGAATCTTGGGTCAGAGAGTTTAGAGGAGCTGATGAAGATGAATTCTAAATGGGCTTTAAATGGGCCTAATAAGCCCAAAATAACAGTAATACTCAACCATTTCAAGAGGAAAACGCTTTGCGCTCAACTCGATTCGCTTCTCCACCAAACGTTGCCGTTTCATCATGTGTGGGTTTTGGCCTTCGGAAGTCCTAACGAACCATCTCTCCGACGAATCGCCGGAAGCTACAACGATTCTCGAATCACGTTCACCAGCTCAAACTACGACTTTAAATACTATGGAAGATTCCAAATCGCGCTTCAAACAGAAGCTGATCTGGTTTACATTCTGGACGATGATATGATTCCTGGGAAGAAAATGCTTCAGATGCTCGCTCACGTCGCCGGAACAGAGAAGTACGAGAACTCTGTTTTGGGAAGTATCGGAAGGATATTGCCATTCCGGCAAAAGGATTTTACGTTTCCGAGCTATAGGAAGTTTAGATCCAAAGAAGCTGGGCTTTACTTACCTGATCCAGCTTATGACATCACCTTAGATCGAATCCTTCAGGTTGATTTCTTATCAAGCTCATGGTTCTTATCAGCTGAGCTCGTTAAAGCTTTATTCATCGAGAAACCCTTCACGTTCTCCACTGGCGAAGATCTTCACTTGAGGTTAGTTTAGTCTCCTCGATTCTTAAATTTTTTTAATGTCCAATAAGGCAGGGTTTTAATTACTTGAGTTACACGAAACTGAATTGAAGAAGTTGCTTAATCATAAAAGAACCAGAATTAAAAAAAACCAAATTCGGAATTTTTTATATTTATTATAATATTGTAAAAATAGGCTAGTCTCAACAATCTCACATTAATACATAATCATTGCAGTAACGTTCTCGTAGGATGATGGTCTTCGTGAGAGCAATTGAATCACGTGTTAAAGCATTGTTTTTGTTTCATAACTTCAAATAAAAATAAAAAATCAATTCTATGATGCAAGTAAGAAAAAAGTAATTTGTTTTTTGTTATGAAGTTAATAATTGGGTTTGCTTCTTTTTTTTTTTTTTTTTTGTGTGTAAATGTAGCTATCAGCTTCAGAAATACAGAAATGCAGGTTCATTTGTTCTTCCAGTGGATCCAAATGACAAGGAGACATGGGGAGATAGTGAACACAGGCTAGCTTATGTATCTGAGACCACAGTCATTTTCAAAAACATTGTTGAAGTTAGAGACAACCAATGGTGGAAAGCTCTTTCCACGGGTTACATTACTCAATGGGCTGCAATGAATCCTCAGAAGATAGACGCTCTCTTTTACGCGCATTCAATTGATGAAGTTAAAGCACTTGCTCCTTTGCTTGAAAAATTCAGAACTACTGTTGGTAAAAAGGCTTATATTGCCCTGTCGGGTGGGAAATTCTGTCCGTGCGAGGATGCGGCCTCGGCTTTGAATTGGCCTAAGGGGGTTTGTAAGGAGAGAAGATTCAAGATCTTTGATTTGGAAGTTGGAGCTATCTTGGGTGTGTCAAACTCAGAGGTGCCTGTTTTGCAAACTGTGTATTCGAGTATGAAAGGGCTTATTAAGATTCATAACCCTAGCGTTGTTATTACGGTAGCTGATGCTGATCCTAATGTCAAGAAAGCTTTGAAAATGGCTACCGAGACTAATACTAATGGCACCGCGCTGGTTCTTCTCCCAAGAGCTTCTATCTCCAAGGTTCTATGGATGGCTGATCTAAGATCAACAGCATTGCCAAGTAAGAAGCATTACCTTCTTCTTCTTTTCTTTTTTTTTTTGTCTTTGATCGATTTGGCTTTTGCGATTTCCCTTTACCTGAATTGACTAAAAAAAATGTTTTGATTGCAGACTGGAATAAAATGAGAGTCTCAGTGAACATCATCACTCAAAACAGAGCTCAATCTTTATTAAGATTGCTTAGGTCTTTGAGCAATGCATACTACCTTGGCGACGAAATATCCATCAGCTTCAACATGGATAGCAAAGTAGATGAAGAGACAATCAAAGTAGTGAGCACATTCGATTGGCCTCACGGAAAAAAAACACTAAGAAGAAGAATCATCCAAGGAGGCTTAATCCGAGCTGTGAGCGAGAGTTGGTATCCAGCTTCTGATGATGACTTTGGTCTCTTACTTGAAGACGACATTGAAGTTTCTCCTTATTACTACCTCTGGATCAAATACGCTCTACTCGCTTACCACTACGACCCTCAAGTCTCTTTCCCTGAACTCTCCTCCATCTCTCTTTACACACCCAAAATCGTCGAAGTCCTGAAAGAAAGACCTAAATGGAACCCAACAGATTTCTTCAAACAAATCCATCCTCACACACCTTACCTTCACCAATTACCTTGCAGTTGGGGAGCCGTTTTCTTCCCAAAGCAATGGAGAGAGTTCTATGTCTACATGAACATGAGATTCACCGAGAACGCTAAAGCTAATCCGGTTCAAATTCCGAAATCAAGAACCAACGGTTGGCAAGCTTCTTGGAAGAAATTCTTAATCGATATGATGTACCTTAGAGGATACGTTAGTCTCTACCCAAACTTCCCTAACCAATCAAGCTTCTCAACCAACCACATGGAACCAGGAGCTCACATTGCAGCTAAAGACAATGTGGTGAAACACAACAAAACCGATTTCGAAGTTCCTTTGCTTATGGATGATTTCAGAAACTTCTTACCCAACCAGAAACTTCCTCCGCTTTCTAAGCTTCCATCACTCAATCTCTTCAACATTCCGGTTTCTCTTAAAGGTCTTAAAGCTGCAGGAGCTAAGCTTGGTCAAGATGTTCTTCGTTGCAACAATATTTCTGAGATCGTAACCGTCGATCATCAGACAGGTTTACCGGCTAGATGCATGAAATTCTGATGATCTTTCCATTTAACGGCCGGTCAAAAAAATTTTGTTGGCTGTGATTTTTCTTTCTTTCATCTGTGATTCTTGTTGATTCTTTGTTTTTACTTTTTTTTTTTTTTTTTGTAATAGTTATATAATATAATGAAACTGTTAATCGCAAAATAAAAAATGTTGTAATAATACTAGTTTAACTCCATTTTCCGATGACAGCAACTTAAACTTAAAGCCATCACAAGATATATGAATGCTTTTTCCATACTTAGATTCTCGTGAAAAGGTAAAACACCGCAAAAAGCTCCCTAATGATGTATGGAAACTACAATTCTTAAATATGAAATTTGAATATGCTGCTATTAAAATGAGTTTGAGTTTGACCGTTTTCTTCTTTCCCTCTCACTAGAACCAAACACGAAATGAAAGAAGTGAGGAACATTTGATCATAGTATTTAAAAATCAAAAAGGAGACGCCTAACACACAAATCAAAAATTTGAGTTGTCTACCGTAATTATTATTTAGTCTTTCTTTCTACCAAACGAATCACACAAAAGACCAGTTTACAAAGGAGAAGGCAAGACAATGCAAATTGTTGTTGTCTTCAGATGCAGCAAACACTTTCCAAGCAACAGCTTGTTCATAACTCACATGTCTTCCCATCGTCGATACACAGATTCCTGAAGGCAAGCACGCAAATCCCTGAAAAGACAAGACCATTCTCAGCCAATGAGTAGAAAACATTATCTGCAGATGGGATTTTGTTTTACCTGTTGCATGAGCTTGGCGAAGTCGGAGCAGAGAGCCTTTCGACCGGATTCATCAAAAATCTTCTCCAGTGTTATATCTTGTAAGGCTACAAGTGTTGTCTCTAGCATGTCTAGACCAGCTTGGTTTGCAAACATAAACACTGGCTGCGGCTGCAACATAACCAGACCACATTAAACTGAGGCCAATTAAATATTTTAACAACCCTATCTATAACAGCAGAACCGGTTTTGTATGGTTTAGGACACCTTTAAAGAGCAACACAAAATGGCGTCTTGATGATCCCATAGAAGTTTTAATATTGAGTCGTTGCTTCCAAGTGACTCGATCGTCAGCAACTCCGAGCCTAAGTGGTGACTGGAAAAACAAGCATATCGACCAAAGACACCAGCAGTAAGCTCGAGGTTTATAAGAAAGAATCATAAGTAAACATTAAAACCCACGTGTAACTTTGGGAGATCCACTGAGCAAGAGTAACAGCTTCAGGAGATCCCGGGGAAAATTTGGAGGCAAGACTAGGACTTATCCCAGACGGTGAGATCGCCATTGCAACACGTTGAACTGATGAAATCACGCTCCGCACGTACTGGCAAGCCATACCGGCAACATTTTCTTGCAAGTTGTTTTCAAAAGGGAACTGAAACGCAATAGTGAGGATACATCTCGAGCTCAAGCTAGAAGAAGAGGAGTGTCCAGAAGAATTCTCTGGTGATGGACCGACTTCAAGGCTAGAAGTTAAGTCTAATGTACGGTGGTTAGCGGTTAACAAATCTTGGGCATCTCCCTGTATGAGTAAGAATATGTGAGCCTTGAGACAAACTATCTCTCTAGGTAAGAGAAAAATCAGTGATGGAGGAAAGACGAGTACCATTTTAGCGTCAACGGGTATGACTCGAAATCCAGAAGGAACAAGGGGAGCATCATCCGGAAACATTTCATTAATTGGTGCAAATATCAGCTCGGAACAAGCTCCAACGGCATTTTCATCAATCCCCGTACAAATCTACCACACATTATTAAGGTCAATTTAACTATGAAAAGGGGAAATTTTCAAGACTCACTGAATTAGAAGTTATATACATTACCTGAAGGAGATGGACATCCCGGGACATAAAAGCATCTTCTTGTGCAAGAGAATGACCTTCTAGTCTAACAACTTCAAGCATCTGAAGCACAACAGCACCAAATAAATTAAAGAGAGAACACAAAAAGATGTTTTCTCAGCAGGTAAGACTCTCAAGCCTTACTTCTTCGTGCTCAATTGTATGCCCTAGTGGCATTATGATCTGACTCCCGGTGAACCTTGTTGGCCTTATTCCCGGATAAGCAAAGGTACCCGCTTTAAGTGTGGCCGCGGAATATGCATCAACATTGAAGTCAGCCCATTCTGACCGATGCTCTCTAAGAAACCGGATCAAAACCGCAGGAGGAACATTCTACGAAACAACAACAAAGAACATTAATCTCAGCCATAAAAAAAAGGTGAAGAGGGCACAATAACTTACTTGGAGAAGCATTGAAGCCTTGGCACAAAGTACACCTCCAAGGAATGAAAGAGAATTAGAAATATTATTCAAATGCTTCGTAGAGTTAATAGCAACGATAATATCTTCAGCGGCATCACAATGCATTGTCGACCACCCATCGTCACCAAACCCATTAACTGCATCATTAAAACCCCTGCAAGAAAATCAAGAACAGATCATATGTCAAAAGCCAAACAGAGGAACAATTAGACTCTAGCTCATGATAAAAATACCTGCTTAGTCTCTGGCTAAAGGTTCTAAGAACCGCGGGCTGCCTTCCTAATCCATACACTACTTCACCATTAGACTCTTGAGCTAATTGCCTGATATACCGCAATGCCTAAAACATGAACCCAACCATTCATTAGATGTACATATGAAATAATCATATCTCAAGGTTTTTTTTATATAATACACTCACGGAAATGGTCATTTTTTGTGCGACGACTTTGGATGACTCATAAAGGGGTCGAAGCACATCAGGAACACTCCAAGCCTACAATGCAAGAATAGAGGTTGATAATCATTTATTTTATAAATTTAAGGATGCAAAAAAAGAAAATGTTCTTTGTGAAGATCTAATTACCTCGAGATTAAGGTGATCGACGATATGAATAATTGAACCGCCACCATCACAAGGTCTTATTAAATAGCCACTAGAAAGCATTTCAGCTCTCACAAACTGAGAAGCTGAAGCAGCATTAGGGGCAGCTCCAGAACCAGAAAGTGACCTCTCACAAACCTTTTAAAGACACATTGAAAACTTCAATAGAAACTTTTTATGTAAACAGTATACAGACATCATAAGAGTCGCATACCACAAAACTGCCATTGTCGAGGCTCGTTGTGTATCTCAGGGTCCAGAAATCGCGGGCAGGAGCCAGAGTCGTTGGTGCATATGTCTGACCAAAACTCATTTCTTTATTCGTTAATCTTTTTAAGTGTTAGAGATAGAAAAGTAGACCAAAAGAGAAAAATATTCACCTGCATATACACAAGCTCGATCGTGCCGCCATTACCTGCCGGGAACATAGTGAAAACTTCAAGGCTCCTACAGTCACGGAACCAAGATGGCCGATCTTTGAGGATCTCTGCAATCTGATGCAAGAACAAAACAATGACCCGAAATGGTTGAAAATGAAACATTTTGACTCGAGTCTATAGCATTGAATGGCGTGAACCTTTCTTACCTTCATAGGTTCTAAACTAACAAGACCACAGGCTCGAGCTGCCACTCCACTGCATCTTTGCGATATAGCAAAGATGCCAACCGAATCCGGACCAGGCTAAAACACACAACATCATATTTCAATATAACACACATCGCCATAGATATAAACAGAACAATAAAAAAAACACATGATTAAACTCAGATAGAAGATGCATATAACCTTCATCCCAGGCATCTGAACCCAATCAACAGCAGTTCCTGTAGCCTTGGATAGGAACTCTGCCAAAGTCTCCTCTGCGATTGAGAGCAATCTAAGAATATAACCAAGTAATAATTAGACCAAGAAAAAAGATTCAAAAACTCACTACCAAAAAAAAAAAAAAATGAAAAGTGTACCCAGCAGGACTATTCGCATCTCTAAGGGAATGCTGAGGAGTTGTGACCACAGAGTCACAACTTGCATCAGTCACCTGAAGTTCAAACAACTAATTTAATAAATTTATAACTCAAGCTACCTAATGAATTGATAGGAATAAATATACCACATTTAAAAAAGAAAAAAAAAAGTTATCAAGATACATACAACAGTTGTAAGCTGCTGCTTCATAAATCCATTTTCGCAAACAAGCTGAGAAACCTGCTTTTGCAACCTATCATTCTCCTCCATCAACAGTTTATTCATGGCAGAAAGCTTCCGGTTTACGCTTTGAAGCCTCGAAGCCTCTTTCCTCTGTTTATCTCGACACCTAAACCACACAAACAAAACCAATCAGCAAATCTTTCAAGATTTAAACATCACTTAATTAAAGATTTAGTCAAACAAATGAGGTAGAAAATGATTATAGGATCAAATCTACCAGACAGATTCAGAGGAACAGGAAATTATGTCGGAGAATTGAATCAAGGACCAAAACAAAACAGAAGTGGTCCTTAAAATCCAATACAATAAAATCCTAAATTAGGGGAGTTTGTGTGATTAAAAAGAAATACCTGCGGTTCTGAAACCAGACTTTGATCTGCTTAGGCTCGATATGGGCCAAAATGGAAGACTCACGAATCAACTGCTGTCGCCGGAGAGAGGTAGGCTTAGGACACTCAGCGTAGACACGTTCAAGTGCCTCTACTTGCTCAGCCGTGTACCTGACGTACTTACCACTACTATCTAAATGTCTATTCATACTGTCACTGCTTCTCTCTCGGTGGTTGTGGTTAGCCACCGCCATCTCCATTTTTTCACAACCCTCAATAAAGTCTCAAACTTCACTGTTTCGAGCTTCTTCTTCTTCTTATTCTTCTTCTTTTTTTCTTTAATTAATGTTTACTTTTTTCTTCGAAAAGTCCGTCGTTTCTTAAGAGAAACGTAAATTGTAATTCTTTTGGGTTTTTTCGGACAAAGAAGATTCTATAGTCGTAGCTTGTAGCAAAAGACCAAAGACATGTGAAAACGAGAAAATAAAAAAGGAAGCAAAGAAGAGTAATTTTTTTTAAAAAACAGAGATTCAGAAGATCTGAGAATTTTAAAAATTATTCAAAGAAAACAGAGTAACACCCAAAAGGTCCACAACAATAACAGAGTCTAGAAAAAAAAAAGATCCAAACTTTTCCGAAGAAAGTGATGTGAATTCTCTTAAAGAAGAGAGACAAGAATTGAAGGAAGCATTATGACAATTGGGGACACAGAAACGTTAGAAACATTGAAGAACATAACTTGGTAACAGTTGTAGCTGAAGAAAGAATGGAATACTAAAGGGAATTTAAATTTGAAAAAGGAAGAAAGAGTGAGAAGCTTAAGAAGAGAGAGAGAGAGAGAGTAAGTGATGTGTGTCCGCTCTGTTCAACTTACAACAGCGAGAGAAAGAGAGAGAGGAATAAAAGAGGAGAGAAGAGAAGAGAAGAGAAGAGAAGAGAAGAGAGAGAAAGATACATTGTGAAACAGAGGATTTGCACGCAAACCGACAAGCTGTGCATCAGCGATAAAGAAAAGTGGTGCGTTTTTTTTTTCTTTTTAAATATTTAAATGTATTAATAATACACAGATCATTTTACGATGTTCTCCCTACTCTTTTTATGAAATGACAATATAGGAATCCATTTTATTTATCTTTTTACTCTTTCTTCATTTTGGATTCACATGAACATACTCGTTTTTTAATGGGCCTCAGAAAATTAGGGTTTACGTCTTTAGATAAAAGTTAAAACTCATCTAAATCTCCTAATACTTAATTGAAAATTCTTTAAAATCTTTTAATTCACACTCTGTACATTCCCATTTAAAACATACATTTTGAAGTTATATATATATATTCAAGGATTTTTGTTTTAATTAGGAGGACACAAGTTTATCTTCTCATCTAAAAGTTTAATCATTAAAAAGATAAAGCAAGACTTGATTACAAGATCTGGTCTACTCTTAAAGTTATGCTCTTGATTCTTGAAGTTGTGCTTATAATTTGTAACTAGATATTAAACCCAAAAAAAAAAAAAGATTCTTGTTCAGCTTTCTACTTTATGATTAAGAGATACACCATTCAATGTACTTAAGGATGATTCGAGTTACAAAATTCTATAACTTAAATTCGACATTATTGGACGCCAAAAAAATGGATATTAAAAAAAAAAAAGAGTCTATGATCGTTCCGTCTCTGCCATAATCATTTTAACACATCAAGCAATCAAAGTATGTCTTTTTACAAAACACATTCTCTCACTATCCCTAGTGTTTATTTGTTAGCATGTCTTATCTTCATTTTTATTCGAACCAAATTATATATATACTGATACTGTTTAGGTATCAAATTAATAAAATAGTAGTTATGTAAGAAATGAATGGTTAATTTACATGTACTAAGTGAAAATCAAATGTTCACTTAAAGGATACAGTAGTTAGATGAAATATGTAAAGGCTAAAAATGACGTTGGTGATGAATCAAAACAGTCATTTTAACTAATTCATATAGTAGTTATAATGGTGAACACAATATTCTTAACTATATTAACCTAAAATTTATCAGATGAGTCATTCTGTATGTAACATTTTTTCGAGGATAATGTAGCTCTACTGCAAGAGGCTGAGGCTAGGCGGCTAACAACACGCCAAATCACGAATGCTAATTTAAGAGTCTTTTTAAGCAGTTGAAGTTATTTAAAGCCTAGATTAGCCAGTTTTTACAATTTAAAATTAGTAAAAGGAATCAGTAGACAGTGTGATCAGTCAAACACAGTGATACGACTAAACCTCTTTGACATTTTCACATATGATCGAGACTAAACCTCTTTCCTATGTAAATGTAATTACTTTCTGTAAAAAAAAAAAAAAAAAACTTTTTTACTTACTTTTGGTACCAAATTGAATTAATTTATTATCTTTTCCTTTCTGTTTTTTTAAGTGGATAATAATTTCACATGTTAATAGAAAATGTTTATCATGTATGTGATTATAGGATAACAAAACAAAAAAACGTGAATAAATGCTGCAGTCAAATTGCGTCTCTCAGTGGAAATTTCTAATTTACCGGCTAACCAGTTTTTCTCTTTTTTATTTATCTTAAAATATATTTATATGGTTCAAATCAGAATTCTTACAGACTACAAAAATATCATTGGCATAATTTTGCAGTCGCTAATCATATTGCGGTAAGTAATCGCAGATAAACATCCACAAAATATTTTATTTTTAATAGGTTGATGCACTGATCACTCTTTCGATGACTAGTTTGCGTCTAAAAGAAAGAACTTACGATTTTGCGTTGAATGACACATAAACATAAGTATGGTGATTTACACCAAAAAAACACAAGTATGGTGGCTACACAAAGCCAACAATATATTATAAATATGTCCAAATGATTCAGCAGTAGCAAATGACACAAATTTACAAAAGAATCAGCTATTCATCTCTAACAAAAAAAAAGAAAATTCATCCACAAATACATTATCTTATGTGTGGTTTGAAAAAGGAGAGAGAACAAAGTGTGCTCTAGTGGTAATGGGATTACAGTTGTAAGTTCTAGCGCCATGGTTCGAGTTTTAACTACTATGAATTTTATATATGGTTTAGGAGCTGACACGTAAAGTGTTATTTGGTCGTCTGTATGACTAGTCTGAGCGAACCGATATACTATGTTGGAAAATCGATAGATCTGATTTGTCGGAAAGTGTTAGAATATATGAATTATAAAAAAAAATAAAGAAAAAAACAAAGGATATCATTTGTACTGACTAATTTTATGGTAGCTGATTAAAAAAATGGAAAGAAGGAGAAATGGGAAAATAAAAATGGTTCCTTAATTCCAGACAATATGCGTCTCTTTTATGGCGCGCTCTGGTGGGTCCCGCACTATTTCTCTCTTTTCTCTTATTTATTTTTGTTTTTACCTTTTTAACTAATCTGTTACTATTGTTTTATTACCACATCTATTATTTTACCCCATTTCCAAATCCTTTTCTACATTTTATTCTAAGAAGATAATTATATCACATAATTCTTTATTCGTTCTATACACATTGATCGCATTTTTAACCAAAAGGTCAAATTCCGAATAACAACAGTACAAAATAACTATTTAGACAAGGAGACCCAAGGGAACAACAGTACAGTTCATGTAGATCCAATAGAAGAAATAAGCCGAAACTAAATAAAGATTAAAGATAAAGTAATATATCTCAAATTTCAACAATTTCTCTAGTTTTGTTAAATACATTTTGCTTGATTGTTTAAGTAGATGTCTTCTAATGTTGAATGCCATCAACCATATATTACCACCGTGTGAAAATTGATAATACTAACTTTACCATATTAAATCTCACAAATCGATCATTGAAAGTAAAGAATAAATAGAAAACAAATAATAAACATTTATCTCAATATACAACATCACATATCATGAAAACAATTATATTACGGTTGATGTATTTTCGTCCCTCCACCATAACAAAAACTGTTACCATTTAATCACGTTGATTGATAGTAATAATTTCAATTTGCCGAAAGAAAATTCATATTAATGTTTTTTTTTGTTTATCTGAGACCCTTTCAGTGTATAAAAATAAATAAAATGAAAAGCGTCGAGGATGTGGTATTTCAATCAGCTTTTCGCATGCGCCAAAAGTAACTCTCACGTGCTGACCACACATTTACACCCATTTATCTCTTTATTTTAATTTTATTATTTTCCACTATTTATAGCATTTACTTATTTATGTTTCGCATATGATATATTTACTAATCTAAAATATAACAATTTTTACAAATGTATAAGCTTTCACCAACTTTAATTTTACGGAATATTAACCTCGTTTAACGAGAACATAAATATAATGACAAATACAATGTTAAGCATTTTTTGGACGTTTTCCCCATTCCCCAATGTTACTGACTGTAGTTGTATAATATACACAATCAGTTATATGGTCAAATGATTTTGTAAATAGAGAACCACACTCAGAGTCGGATCGTAAATTGGTATGTTTTTACTTAGTTGAACTAACTATATATATTAAAGAAAATCGAAATACGATGAATATGTGTCCGATCGAGTGATTTATAAATCAGTTGCTTTTTATGGGTTTCTTTTGTCATGAATTTTCTAGCTGATTCAAACTTTGAGACACTTGTCATTTGTTATGACTTATGACTGATAATGATAATTCACGTAGGAGCATTGTATATTGACCCATGTGCTTGATCGTTTCGCAAGCGACAGATTAAACAGTTAGAAAATAGTTAATTAAAAGGGGGTTATAATTAATAATCAATTACTTCCTTTTAACTTGCGGTTGAAATTAGTCTTTTTGCTTATAATGATTACCTTATTTTATTTCATAGTGTCTGGTGATAAATCCAATATCCTGCGTTCTGTTCTTTCAAATTTTGATAAAAAGATCATGCGCTATATTCTATACATGTTCCGAAACTAAAAAAACTAATGTATTTTAACTTACTATGTGTACATGTGTATGTATGTGTAACAAGACGACAAGAAACTTAAAAAGAAAAAAAAAAAGAAGCTGAAACCTTAATGAGCTGTTAAATCGAAATAATTGGTAAACATGTCTAATTAATTTGTAAGGGATAATTATTCGACCGATTAGAGAAACGCAAAACATCTCACCATTCCATATTCGACTATGAGCACGTAAATATTCAAATATCTTTGGAGTGTTACTGTTATAGTAAAATGCGCATTAGCAGCATATCACCGGATCAAGTCGAATACTCGCTCTGTTTCATTTGAAATATAGTTTTAGGTTTTAAATTTGTTTTATAATAAAATATTGTTTTGTGTTTTCAATATACATGTTTAATAAAATTTCCAAATTTGTTTCAATTGTTTAAATATTTTAACCAATGAAATAAAACTAAATAAACATTAATTAAAGATAAACCCACACAGAAAATCAATTATTTTCTGTAATTTTTTTAGCAATTATAAAAACAGTAAGTAAATGTTAACCGAGTTGGATGACATCAAAGTGGTTGCGAGTTGCGACAAGTCTCAGTTTAACTATGCACGGAAATAAAAACAAGTGTCCCCATTAATTTCTCATTATAGGACAAACTCAATTATACACATTATTCATCTAGAGATAAACCATTCGGAACCAAAAATAAATCAAATTTAAATATTAGAAAAAGTCAAAACGTCACACTCTTTCTTGCTTTTGTTTTTTTATTAAATATATTATCTTTTGCTTTTTTATTTGTCAAATATACATATACTTTTGTTGATGTTGTTGGTCTTGATGGGATATTAATATTCCTCCACTTTGTCCCCTCCTAACATCCCCACCCAAATTTAACATTTTCCTCTCCAATTTATCGTCCATTTTCCTTATCTCCCAATATAACGTATAATTATATGTACCGTGATGAATGATGATATATATATATATATAACTTGGAAAAAAAAAATAGTAATATATATATATAACACGTAGAGATCAAGATTAAAAATTTTAAACCCAAAAAAGGAGATCGAGATCCCAATACATATATCACATATACCATCTATATAAGTTTCCTCAAAGCTTACTCTTCTCTTTCTTAATTTGTTGAAAGTATAAAAAAGTAAGTTTTTGTCAAATGGTTTCGATATATTCGAGTGTAGTTGTTTCAGAACCTGCTCATCCTTTCCCGTTTCTTTTTATCGCTTCAAAGTTGTTTATCTCATTGCTCATCTCTTGTAATCTCTTTAATTCTAAAACTCTCAATGGTATAGTGGCGACAAAAAAAAACTCTCAATGATATCGTTGTAAGAGAGCAAGAGGAAAAGAGAAAAAGTATATCAAGGGGTACTTAGTAAAAAAAATGTTTCACAAATATATATATATATACGTATAAAGTGTCTATACCTAAATATAATGAGGTCCTGCTGATAATAAATAACGTTTTCATGCAAGATTATATTGCTGTGTGTTTTTTCTTTCTCTTTGGGGTCAAATTATGGTAGCTTTTCTAATATGTATTTTCAGCTATGAATTCACATTTTAGTGGCTGGATTTCTTTTCACTAATAAACATAGAAAGAGCAAATCAAATGACTTAAACAAAGATGATCTAAAATGTCAAACAATAGAATTTATTTTCCAACCTTTTTTAATAATTACATGTTAACATATCTTATAGTTTAGTAAGCTACAATTGTGTCGTTATAATTTGGTTTAGTAATCACAGCAGGTTAAATTATATCTGTAAAATAGTTTTTTTAAATGAACGTGTTTTTTATGAATGAAAAATATAAATTTTCTTTTCAAATAATATATCCCATATTTGACGAAATCTCACCAACATACGAATTAATTTGTGTTCATCTTCAGTTGATACTTTTCTTTTTGTTCTTCATCTTTTGTCAAAAAAATTATTGGGAATTTTTTCTGATTTAAAAGAGTATAGTCTTGAGAAAGGTAGAAAACAATTGATAAAAAGGTAAAACTGTGGTAAAAAAATGATTCGAATAGTGATGGAGAAATAAATAGTATGGTAGAATGAGCAGAAAAAATGTTGAAAAATAACTTGCTACTGCTAAATATAATAACTATCAAACTCGAATTAAGCTCTTATAGTACACTCCAAAATTAATTTTGAACCAAAAACATGCGTGTAAGGTAATGTTGTTTTACCACAGTTGTAATGCATTGGATACAAAATCATTGAGTGGTGATAAACAGTGGGAAAAAAATCAACATTCATTTATTGCGGTTGGGCTGTTAAAACCACAAGAAACACTGTGACAATTCGAAATTAAAAAAAAAGAACAAAATGTAATACCGTAAAAAGCTTTGAAAACGTTTTGTTAGCCAAAAAAAGAAAAAGGAACAAGGTTATAAAATCGGCGGTCAAAGGATCCCGACACTCCAACTTTGACCATATCAATCGACTATTTATTTAGTTAGGTGTCTAGGGAATTTTGATGTCTGCTTCATATATATTTAGAAAGAACAAAAAATATGGGATATTATTATAAACAAATCGACTTCAAAACAAAGGTTAACCGAAATTCGAACGGTTTGAGCTCAATGATATTTTGGAGATCTGCATACATATTAGAAAAAATAAGAGCTTGAAGTAATTACTAGGTAATAAAAAAACGAAAGAACATTTTGGGGAAATTTTTCTCCAAGTCATTTGGTAGTTTCTTGCTTGAGCTTTAACTCGAATGCTTTATTATATGTGTTGGATTCGCGAGGAACTAGTTATCAAGAAGTGTTTCTTCTATAAAATTTGTCGGAAAAGTCGGATACTTTGAAGAAATCCGATAAC
Organism: Nasturtium officinale; assembly: GCA_963854855.1. NCBI lineage: Eukaryota > Viridiplantae > Streptophyta > Magnoliopsida > Brassicales > Brassicaceae > Nasturtium > Nasturtium officinale. Next base: position 13,549,477 of record OY978505.1, read on the forward strand.
CAATCTATTAGGGAAAAAAGCAGAAGCTTTTAGGTAAGTGTAGTGTGTAAATTGTGATGAGAATGTTGCCTTCTTTACAGAGCTCATGAGCCCATAGCTTATAGAAGAGAGAGAGAGAGAGAGAGAGAGAGAGTAACGTGAAAAATGGGACATGTTCCAAAAACCCAAATAACTTGGGCCCAAAGAAGATCCAATCAAATGGGCCCACATTGTCTCAGTAATAGGCCCCATGAGTACTTTTAGGGGTAGCTGTCTGGTGTTGTCGAATGTGGAGACCTGACCTAACCGGGACCCATCACCGGATCCTTCATTATTCCTTTTGTCATTCGACTTGAATTCTTTTGATCTTTTCCTAACAAAATTTAATGATTATCAATTCTATTCACATCACATCTTGAAATCTTAATGATCTCTTCCTTTGCTTTCGCATGGTACAGTACAGTCTACATTATTGCAAACGCAACATTTTGAGTGTTTATATTTATAAACATATCATGTGGGTTGAGATAGAACATTTATGTAAACAGAAATGGAATGCTTTTTCTTCTCTGCATTTCTCGTTTACTATACAATTAAAACTATTCACGAATGTGTGTTTACCTCTGTCACCACACGAAACACCAATGAATTCTAACTTCTAACTGTTAAAAAAATATAAAATTTGAAATAGTTTTACCTCTGTCACCACCACACGAATGCATTGTAACTGTTCAAATAATTAAAACTCCTCTAGTTAAAACAGAGGATTGGTCCTCCTCGATTGGAACTGATAACGACAACTCGAAGAGTATTGCCTAAGGTCAAGCTAATTAATGTAGTTGACCGGAGATTAATGTGGTACTATTCTTTACCCTTTTCATATAAACGTGTCGGGACGTTTGTTCCTGATCCTTCTTTCTATTTTCTCCTCAACATATTATTTTCCAATTACCAGGATATTTGTACCCAAGTCTAAACTAACTTTAGAGAGACATGTGAAACATTCAAGTAATTTTGATCTTTGAAGCCTCAATGTCCAACTTTGATTAATATTACAATGAAGAACTTGAACCTCAATGTCCTTCAATATATATATTTGTTACCACACCATAATATCTGCTTCACTTTGGATAATATATTTGTTACAGTTTCTACGTGTACATGTATATTTGATATATTGCTGATATTAGTGGCTTTAGAGAAGGCAAATTATGCTGTGGAAGATGCATATATTCATATACTAGAAAGTTTACATGACAGTTGAGAACAAACAAAGTCTAATTGATTAAGATTTGAGACTGTGAAAACGACACACACCTATATCATCAATCAGATTCACATATGAACACAACTACCAAAACAAAGACGAAAGATTTTGATTAAAAAAAGACGTTAGAATTTACAAACTTTTTAATCGATGAACATTTATATTACAATGCCTCTTAGCCCAAAAAAAAAAAAAACATTTGCATTACATGCTTTATAAGCTTTAATTGATTTAGGTTACAGTCTTACAGAACAAGTCCAAACTAATTATGCAAAAATCCATGGACTTGATTGGGTAGTAGGCTATGTGTTATTTTACCTATAAAATAGAAGAAGTATAAAAGCAAACATAGGCTAGTAGCAATGAAAAACAAATCATATTTCATAATTGTTTTAGTACGACTGTACGAGAATTACAGAATTACATGTCTCAATAAATATTAGTTACAGACGTATCCCAAAATAAAGGGTATATTATTCTAGTCCCAAATTATACTTGAGCATTGAAGCTTACAGTGGTGAAAACTTTGTCTTTCGCATATGTGTGTATAATTATATGTTTAAAAAGGGAATTAAAACGTTCAATTTTTTATTCCAAAAATAAACCTTCCACTTGTTAATGGAGGGGGGATGTGCCTAGATTTGATTTATCAGCTACTTTAGTCTTTAGCGTAATATGAGCACTAATCAGTATTATTTTATAAAATTAATCCGTATGACAAATTGCTGACCTAAGCATTACTCCACCAAAAAGTGGTTATTGGTTCTTCATGCCCTTTATGTGAAACTAAATGCATTTCTTATGAACATTAAATAAATTCAATTTTTTTTTTATCTATAGTTACTTACATCTAATTCATTTATAAAAATTGTCGTCTAAAATAGTGTTCCGTTTTTTATAGTTTCTCCACTAGTGTCGATCATCACGATAAATTCCAAACAGTCAATTTTTGTATTTTGCTGAGCATACAAGAGTTTTATAGTTTTATTGTACTAGTGAATGAGGCCACACAGTTAAAAACTTAAAACCTACATTAAAATATTAAATAACCATCTATATTGCTAAAGTTATAAAGAACTTGGGCTTTATGGTGGGCCTTAGGCCTTGGTGGAATTACATGCATGTTTGCACATCCATATTAATTAATAATTAATTTGGCTAATTATTAAAGCTGTAAATCTCTAATTTTGGCCATTAGATCTCATCTCTTCCATTATAAGTACACTCTCTAAATACTGCTACTGTATATAATTGATGTTAAAATCAATATTTCATTTTCATTGATAAAACAATGTATCGTATTACATCTTCAACTAAAAATATAAGATGATGATTGATGACGATAACAGATGTGGATTGTTCATCTAACTTGATGGATTATACAATTTAAAATAATTTAGGGATTAAATCAAGAGAATTTACTTGTAGTTTAAAGTATTAACCATTATATTTTATTTATTAAGCATAACTTGTATAGTTCAAGAAATTTTCTATGCAATCTTTTGTCATGTAACGAGAAAACAACAAAATAAAATTCTTAAATCTAAAACCCAAAGTATTTTAATTTCGTAAATAACAAACTAAACAAATATATTTCTAACGTTATTGTTTTTGTTAGGGAACCCCGCACGTACCTTTATAAGCTCACTTCCAAGTTCCAAGTCGATTGGGTTTAAGATCGCCTGATGATCTAAACCCATAACCTTACTATCTCTTTCTCAAATTTATGGGTGTTTAACTAATCTTGTGATTTCTTCATTTTCCAATATGAGTGTTCGGGATAGCAAGTAGCGACCACTAACATCATGTTGAACGAGGCGTTTCCTAATGGTCGATCTTGTTCTCTTATCATATATACCAAAATCCAGCAATACCGAAAAATCTTCTCCGAAAATGTTGCCCACCACTACTCAACTTCCAACTAACTCCATAAGTTCTACCCAAGCAAATGCTTTTGTTTATATAAAAGATGGATGAAAAAACAAGTGATGATTTATTACATCTGCATCGATGGAAATATAAACTAATCACGGTACGTCGGCAACTTATTTTTTTTAACCAAATCTCAAATTTGTTGGTTAAGTACTATTTCAAAAGCAATTATAGATAATGAGTCTTCGTATTCCACAAGGTCCACAGCTTGGCCGAAATGGTTGGCGTTTGATCAGAAAACGACACCCAAGTTGAGAACTTCATTATTCATTTACTCATTACACTGACTTTTTGCCGGTCCTACAAATTACAAAGCCTATTTCACATTTTTGTTGTAATTATTTTCAATGGGGTTTTTGAGAACCTTATTATACGTGAAATTCATGGTTTTTTTATCTGTCTGCTTTTGGTATAAAAAACTCTCTATTTTAAACTATTGTTTACTCGGGATAAGATGATTTATTTGTAGAAATTAGTTTTTTTTTAGTTTTATTTGTAGAATGTAGTTACAAACCTTTTTACCATAAATTCTATAAACTAGTGGGGCTGAACATTAAGAACATGTATAAAATTTCCAATTATAATTTTCTTAACTTTTTTTAAGGAAATTTGTTTTGGATAATGACAAAATTGTTACATTGTGGAAAAGCATATATAGTCTTCCTTATCACATGAAGTACGTGTCCCCTTATAACCCCCTCAACACGAAAACCATTCACGTATTCGTTTGCTGATTTTCATAAATAATTCCATTTTATATTGGATGAGAAAGTTTTACGTGTCTTCGAAAATTATCGACATCTGTTAAAGAGCGGTACGATTTTGGGTTTAAGGGAACAAAATCGTAGATTAAAACCATAACTTATAAAATAATAATGTAATTAAGATAATAATTCTGAAGCAACTAATAAGTCACTTTCAGGTGTTTGTAGCCTCTGCTTTTTCTTACCCACCTCATCGAACACCCAAAATCACACACCGATATTTGATACTTTTAGCTCCACTTTTATATTTATTCCATTTTCCACCCTTAATTTACTTAAAAAATGAAATCTCCTAAATCAGGATTTAATTCGCATAATATCAACTTCGAAAACATTCTATTATTACTCATGCTCGAAATGTAGTACAACATCAAAGTTAAAACAATTACATGGGTAAGATAGTCGGAAATTAACGATAAATCGAGGGCATTTCTAGAAATATTACATGCTCTCTCTCTCTCTCTCTGACAGTTACTTGTAAAAAAAAAAAACAAGCGAAAATGATTGAAGTAAGCAAAAAAATAAAAGGACCACAACAAATAACTTTCCAAACATTTAATCCTGGAACCCAATTTTCTCAAAAATTGCATTTCTGACCCTACTCAGATCTCTTCCTTTCAATGTCCTCCCAATTCCTTCGTGAACAGAGAACGACGCCATTCTCGTCTTCGCCAGAAACTCATGCGGCGGTAATCTTCCCCCGCTCGCGTCCAACCACTCGCTTCCGTCTTCGTTATCGCCGCAGTCATCATCCTCGATACTTCTCCGACGGTTATCACGATATTCTTTCCGGAGAATCTTCGACCAGTCCGGTACGTTAATCGGAAGCGACGACGCCGCAACGGCGGATGAAGCGGAGGGACGACTGAATGATTTATCCACGGATCTGCTAGATGAAGAGATATTGCGGCGAAAATCAGTGGAATCGGAGTGGACGTGAACAGGATTGTAGAGATCGGCTTCGTCGAATTCGAGTCCTGAATCGGTGGAGGAGAAGTACGACGGGTGATCGGTTCCGATGAATCGGTAGCTAGGTCGAGCGTAGTGACTCTTCCCCATCGCCATTGAGAGAAGAAGATTTAAATAAATTTGTAGATTGAGTGATTTGCTTTATGAGAAGAATTAGTCTTGAGGGAGTCTTTGGTTTTATACAGGTTTCGTGAGAGAGTTGGATCATTTTGGATAAGGGACCCTTTCTCATATATATATATATTTTTTTAACTTCCAGTGTAAAATTACTTAAAACACCCTTGCTTTTAAAATGGAATTTAATGAAGTGCCGAATATACCATTAGAATATTACATGTGGCGTGTTTCACATATTCTTTACCACTTCAGTTTTCTACTTCTTCTGTCTTGAAAAAAGATGTTTTCGACTTTTAATTTCATTCATATCTACATGTGGGAGTATTTTATTACAATTTTTTTTGTTTGCATTATCTATTACTACTAATATACTAAAAACTAAAACCAATACATTCGTTTGAATTAATGTATCGGATTCCAAAAGTGATGGCATATACTAATTTCACATAATAATAAATAAATAAACATATCTCTTTCTTGTTCTTAGGCAAAATCTTCCCGTTGTTAATATATGTTATCCTACAAGTAAGAAAATATTATATAACAAAATAATAAATTATATATAAGAATATGATAAAAGAACGCATGGACAGAGAATATTAGGGAATATAGTATAATAATAGAAGCATCGACCATTTGGAAAATTACGAGGTTGGTCGGTGTGAGCTGCGCGGGGAACCAGAACCGTCGAAGATTACATTACATCATAACTCGTAAATTTAGCCGTTTCACAGTGGATTTTTTTATTAATAATTTTATATTTAAATAAAGAAATCTACTACCCAATGAAAACACTCTGCACAAAGCTGACCACTCGTGCTTTGCTTTCTCTCGTGGTATTACTTTTTTTTTTTCATCTGACTATATTATTAATACTAAAAAGTAAAATTACAAACAACTTTTAATTTGCTAAGAGTTTGGACAGATATACGTATTAAAATACTAACATATTCACATCTACAAAATACAAAGATTACAAAATAATATAACACCAAAATATGACACTAAGCCGATGACGAAGTTTTTCTCTCGTGGTATTACTTAATTTAATGTATTTATATTCTCTCCCCTAGCTATAAGACTATGTCATATATTACGTATTATTAAACGGGTCAACTTAAACAATATAACAGAAGACTGAATAATTAAGAAAGTATGAGTGGTATTTAAAAAAAAAAATCTGTAGTTAAATGTACAAGATAATTATTTTCCTACTCCACATATACCCCTTAATAAAAATATAAAAATAAATTGTTTATATTTAATAGCAAAAATAAATATTATTTATTCATCATTGAAAACACTGTTCATTATTAGATTTTTTTTTGTCAAGTAATCTAGTGAAGTCTCTTGATTTCCTGGCACAAAAAAATAGGGGAATCTTAGGTAGTTTCAACGAAAAAGAAAACCACTTCTTGTAGGAAAAAAATTCGAGATAAAAGGACTTTTTTGTAGAATCTCCAAAGAAGGTTTATAAATAGATATATTGTTTGTTTGTTGTTGTTATGATCTAAATTTAGCTGTTCCGAAGATAAATAATTTTCTTGACTCTACAAAATATTTGGCATTCTAATGGAAAGTATAGATTTTCTTCGTCCTCCTTAAAATGTCATATTTTCTATAAATACAAAAAACAACCATAACCTGCTTCAAGTTTTTGTCGTGACTCGGGTAGGGTTGGTTCTCCTTTCTTCCTCCCCGGTTCCAGAGAGAGACAAAGCAAATTCTCTAGTCTCTACGATCAAGACACGTGTTCCACGTGGCTAACTTATCTTAGATGGATGACACGTGAAGGTAGAACCCATTACTCGGATATTAACGCGCTTATCTCTCGCCAGCTGGATTTCAGGTTTCGTTTTGGCTCTCTCCTTTCTCGATGTCCTCCCACGCGCGACAGTCGATAATATCATGATATTTTTTCAGTTTTTTGAAGTTTATGGGCGCGTGAGCTATATTTGCGAGTGGGTTTGTTTTTTCTTGTCACAAGATTCGTTGAACGTTGAACTCTTGTAGGTCCCACTTTACTCGTTAAGTGTTTCGTTCAAATCAAACTTTTTTCTTATTCTTTTTTCAGTTTTGTTGTACCTATCCACATATACGCTTATTAGTTTATAACTTTTTTGTTACGCAGTTTTATTGTAATTAGAAAATTTATACGGTCAACATTATTCTGCTGGTCCTTTTCCATTTTGTATGTAATAAATAACTCATAGAAATAGTTAGAACAAAACTAAAAAACATCATCATTTATGTTATTTGACGCGTCAAATAGTACCTAGGTTTGTTTTCAGCATATTAGTAGTTATTTTTTTGTTTCTTTTTAATATTGTATGCCAATTTTAACGGAATTTAAATGTTAGTATTCGCTTAGTAAGCGGATAAAAGCATTATCTGTCATTTTTTATGTGTCGACATTGTGGGCACATCATAGTATTTAATGAGTAGTCAAATATAATAATGATTAGTAAAAGGAAAAGTAAAAATATTGCGCTGTAATAGTGATGATGATGATGATAATAAAGGGACTTGAATGCTAGAAACTAATAAAATAAATGCTTCGTCCAATCATGTTATCCTTTGAAACCATAACGCAGTAAATGTATAATACCTTAAAATCGTTTTAAATGGTTACAGCCAGTCACAAGGCTCAGAGAAATGTGAGAATCTATATGATCTACACACAAAAAATTAAGTTAGTGGTGAATCATTGGACTATTTTATATCTGATTATATGGAGTTTTTTAAAGTGATTAGTCGATTAGATGCTAGTTACTTTTTCTATAATTGAGTTGGTCCACGAAAGATCATTGGCGTCACAGAAGAATTATGCTAAGAAACTTGTAACAGATTTGTTCCCAATTCAGCTTTTACAAAGACATCTGTTACAAGGAATTTGATACAGATTTGTTCCCAATTCAGCTTTTATAAAGACATCTGTTACAAGGAATTTGATACAGATTTGTTGTTTTAACTTTAAATTTAATGAATTTAGTTACATCCAACGTTTATTTTCGTCTTCTTTTCGATACAACGTAATCACCACTGTTGCAACAGTATAAGTAATCCTAAGAAAGTGAATCTAAGAACGCCATGGACTCATGCAGATTTTGATACAGTTTTATTTCTTCCAAGGAAAATAATATTTTGTGAATTTCTTATTATCCTTGTTGCATGCAGGGAATATATGTGGATGCTTATATAAATAAACGGCTAGTAGATCGTCGAGACGATTATGCAATTATCTTTGGAATGAATTTATATACAAATATGAATTAATATATGTGAAATGAATTATCTTTGTATGGGTATAATGTCTGGCATCTTCTTCTCTTCCTCGCATTCTATGAACTTCAATCCGTTTTCTTAGCGCTCCATACATATTTATGTGTGTATGTATGAACGTACCCATTCCTCTTTGAAAAATTCAGTCGCATTTTAATGGTATATTCCTTATCTCAAAGTTGATTAGAGTATGCGGTCCAAACACTGGCATAAAATTCGGTACATGCCATAATTGACCAATTACATAAGATCCCATAGCTTTTTTTGGTAGGTGGAAAAGAAAATGGAGAATATGAAGATGTCTGTTTTTGGTTATATTATTGTTAAATGAAAATTTACACTTAAGCTTTATGTGATATTACGTTCTCGTTGTACCACCAAGATAAAGAGAAACAAAGAGAGTTTCGTTGAGTGAGTCTTCTTCATAGGTGAGTTTTTTTTTTTCTAACCAGACTTTGTTTTTTTAACACAACTAATGTTGCGACCAATACGACATGGATGATAATACTTTGCAAAATAAATATTTGTTATTCAAAATAATTGAACTTTCCTCGTTTGTACACACATGAAGATTAATTTTCTACTACCAAGAGTAAAGAAAATGAAATCAACATAACATTAATCGGAGAGTAAACGAGAATTAATTGGAAATTAGTTTTAGCTTGAACCTAATGTGATGGAGATTTAGAGCAAATCAAACTGTCTTCGGCCACATCTTGAATTTGGTATAGATTTAATAGTGAATTGAAGACAATCATAACTAAGGTTTAGATGGTATTGTGAGTTTATTGGATTGTTTTTAGCAGTGCTATTTGGGTCTTGGTAAGTGTCTATCGACTAATTATATTTTCTCTTGTTTTTACTCATTACCCGGTTTTTTTGAGAAATATTTTGTTGATCTTGATCCTTGTGGCAAATGGTCTCCGAACGATTACTAACACCAGACTTGTACAAGTATCAAAAAATTTGGCTGAAAGAATGATGGTAAATCATATATGTATTTCAAATAGCATAGATTTCCACCTAATGCAAATCAATTGAAGGCACTAGATGGGAATTAGAATGAAGCAAATTTTAAGTTCTCTACTTTCTTGACGATTAGTGTCGAAACCCTCAAAAACGGTAGTGTGATTAAAGATCTCAGTGGTTGCCTAAACCAAAAGCTTGAAGGATCACATGTTCCCATTTTAGAGCCACGATGAGTAAGAACCGATACTTGAAGGGGAAAAGAAACCGATGCTCTGCTTCTAGATGTTTTGTTTTTGTGGCTTGGCAGCATAGGCCATGACTAGGAGGCATGTGTCATAAATTGGGAGTCTCTAACTTTTGAGTATATCCAAAGTAAGGTTCTGATCCAACATGAATAATTAAGTGCCATCTAATGCTCGACTTGTTGCCTGATGATGTGGTCTTAATTGACACGACAGGAGAAGTTGTTTGATGACCAGTAAGTACTTCATAAGGGCTTTATGGGAGCCAGTCGTGAAAGTTAAGTTTGTTAGGTTTATTGTTCGTAATGAGTTTTTTTCGCCGCTTCTTCGGTTCTTCAATTAACTAGAGATTTTGAGAAAGAAAGTGAAATAAGACTTGGCCATGTACTGTTGAACAATAATAAAAAAAAAAACTTAGCCATGTCATGTACTTCTCTAATATTTTTGAATTATGCTATAGATTGATTTTTTTTTCTGTTTCATTTTTTCAGTATCAAAAAACTCTCCTTCTTCGCCATAGCTTTCACCTTCAAAGACACCGAATAATGTAGAAGCAGATTCACAAGGAAGTAAAGTTTCATCAGACGAACATACAACAAGTGCAGAGAGTAGAACAGAAGAAGGACGAGGACAAACCATTGGTGTAGTGTTAGGAGTTTCTATAGTAGTGTTTCTCGCATAGGGAATTTATTTTGTCATCAAGAAACGACGTGCAAATATAATCCGCACCATTGTGATTCACTCCGGTGCTTAAGTTACCAAAAAACTAATTCTTATTCTTTTCAATATTTTTGTCAATATTCTGCCACTGGCCTTTGATTACATGTAGAACATTGCAATGTGTTAAAGAAGAGTATTCAATCATAGTGACTAAAACCGAATTTGTAAGTTTGATTTTATCGGATTTGAATGGAGTTTATAAGAAGAGATGTCATTAGGAAGTAAGTTATTGAGTTTGAATACAGAATGTTAAGTGAAATACTAAACTATATCATATATGCAAGAGAAGCTAATCGAAGACAATATATTACATGAATATAAATGAAATGTTATAATATATAAAACGACGACGTTTCTAGGTGACAAGGACCTATGTGTAGTAGTAATTGGATCTCATCAACATCTCAAAACAGTCGCACTAAAATGGCAATGGCGTTTCGCGTGTTTCTCCTCTTCTCTCTCATAGCTCTTCTCGTCTTCTCCGCCGTTTCTCCTTCTTTCGCTGACTCTACCTCCGACGTCGACGATGAGGATCTCAGCTTCCTCGAAGATCTCAAAGAAGAAGGCGCTCCTACTGACTCATTTACTTCTTCCACTGGACTTGACGAATTTGAAGGAGGAGAAGACGAAGATCCCGATATGTATGAAGACGACGAAGAAGGAGGAGATCTCTCCGATCTAGCAAATCCAGATTCGGATCTATTCCCTACGCCCGAAATCGATGAGAAAGATGTGGTGGTCATCAAGGAGCGTAACTTCACTGATGTGATTGAGAATAACGAATACGTTATGGTTGAGTTTTACGCGCCGTGGTGTGGTCATTGTCAGTCTCTTGCTCCTGAGTATGCTGCAGCTGCTACGGAGTTAAAGAACGATGGTGTTGTTTTGGCTAAAATTGATGCGACGGAGGAGAATGAGCTAGCTCAACAGCATAACGTTCAAGGCTTCCCCACTATTCTTTTCTTTGTTGATGGTGAACATAAGCCTTACACTGGAGGAAGGACCAAGTTAGTCAATCTCGATTTCATTTTTTTTAATTTCGTTATTGGAATTATTTATTGATTTTTTTTTGTGATTTAGAGAAACAATTGTAACATGGGTGAAGAAGAAGATAGGTCCTGGTGTATATAATTTAACCACATTAGATGATGCTGAGAAAGTGTTGACTTCTGGGAACAAAGTCGTCTTAGGATACTTGAACTCTTTGGTGGTATGCTTTCTATATTTACACATACTGTATATATATAGTCTTTGAGTTTCTTCTTAAAGTAGCACAATGCATTATTACATCTTTGGCGAAATTCACAGGGCGTTGAACACGACCAACTTGCTGCTGCTTCCAAAGCTGAAGATGATGTTAACTTTTATCAAACAGTGAATTCTGATGTTGCCAAGATGTTTCACATTGATCCGGAGTCTAAAAGGCCTGCTCTTGTCTTAGTTAAGAAGGAAGAGGAGAAGATTAGCCATTTTGGTTGGTTCTGTAAATCTTTGTTATGCTTTGATTCCGTGATTTTGTTATTGGATTTTGCTTATTATGTTTTTTATGTTACATATCTGCAGATGGGGAATTTGTTAAGTCTGCTCTGGTTAGTTTTGTGTCTGCCAACAAGCTTGCTTTGGTCTCTGTTTTCACCAGAGAGTCTGCGCCTGAAATTTTCGAGAGTGCAATCAAAAAACAGGTGTGTCGATGTTTTTTTAAGCAGGATTCGTTTTTGTGCAACAAGCAGGATTCTTCAATTCAAATTCAGAGATGGTTTAGCTCGGCTTACTAACATTAAAGTATATGTTCTCGTTGCAGTTGTTGTTGTTTGTAAACAATAACGACTCTGAAAAGGTTCTTCCTGAATTTCAAGAAGCAGCCAAATCGTTCAAAGGGAAGGTAAGAACATTGGTCCAGTCTGGTTTAACTAGATTTTTTTCTTTTTCTTTTCATCAAGGAGAATTTATTAAAGAGGATCTTTGGAGGTCAGTGGCTCCATATTATCTTGGTAAGATTACTTCTAAGAAGACTTTCTTTTTTTGCTACAGCTCATCTTCGTATCTGTGGATCTGGATAATGAGGAATATGGGAAGCCAGTCGCTGAATACTTTGGTGTGTCTGGAAATGGTCCTAAAGTAAGTCGTTTTTTTTTGTTATGGATTTGAAAGAGTTGCACATTTATAAGAATCCTGAGTCCTAGTTATTTTCAATAAGCATATGCTTAATACATCTCACATGTTGGTATGTCTCTAGCTTATTGGCTACACAGGGAATGAAGATCCTAAAAAATACTTTTTCGATGGCGAAATCAAGTCAGACAAAATTAAGGTGTCTCATTGAAGTCTCTTTCACTTATAAATTTTGCTCCGGAATGACATGTAAATATTGTTTGTTAAACATAAACCTCTAATCTCTGGCAGATATTTGGGGAGGCATTTGTGAACGACAAGCTAAAGCCTTTCTATAAATCAGACCCCATTCCTGAAAAGGTAAAGCTGTTTCTGTTTTTTATCATTTGATTCCAACGGTCTTGTCAGCTCATGTAACAGGGGGCTTAATTTTGGTGGCTACAGAATGATGGAGATGTGAAAATAGTGGTTGGAGATAACTTTGAGGAAATCGTTCTGGACGATGCCAAAGATGTGCTTCTCGAGGTACTATTGTATAATATAATCCATCAATAAACTGCTATGGATTCGCTCACGTCTTCTCATCACACCAATATACTTTTTACTTAAAAACAAAACTCAGGTCTATGCGCCATGGTGTGGCCATTGCCAAGCCCTTGAGCCAATGTATAACAAGCTTGCCAAGCATTTACGAAGTATTGATTCACTTGTCATAGCTAAGATGGATGGAACAACCAACGAACATCCTAGGGCAAAGGTAATAAACGTATCAAATATACATCTCTAGCCAGGTTCAAAGTCTCCATAGTTAAACTTTCTGGTTTTGCAGGCTGAGGGGTTCCCTACAATTCTCTTCTTCCCTGCAGGAAACAAGACTTCGGAGCCGGTAAGTTGTGTTTCTCCTGGCTGCAATGGACAATTTGAAGATTCCTCTATTAACAGAGAAATTTGTCTTGTTTTGTTGTGTGGAGCAGATAACAGTAGATACAGACCGTACTGTGGTTGCATTTTACAAGTTTTTAAGGAAACACGCAACAATCCCGTTCAAACTGGAGAAACCTGCATCAGCTGAATCTCCTAAGACTGTCGAGTCTACAGAAAAAGCAGAAACTACAGAGAGCAAAGTCAAACCGGATAGCACGATAAAGAGTAGCGAAAGTGAGTCGATGAAGGACGAATTGTGATCTATAGCGAAGAAAAGAGTAAGAGTTATATTATATATACATGTGTCACTGTCTGCTTAAGTTATATGTATGATCGGAATTGTTTCATTATGAGTTTGGGACTAGAAAAAGATGGTGAGTAAGAAGTAATTTTAGTTTCGAGAAATACAATCTACAGTCTTTTGATTTGGTTTCTTAATATTTTAAATATAGAAGCAAACTTATAGAGCTACGGTGTTATAGAATGGAATAAGTGTCACAATCACATGAATAAAAATTTGACCATACTTTTCATCAGTCTTGAAATTGGAATAACTCAGTTGTAGAATTGACCAAAGTAAAGTTAACAAGCCACTAATAAAAGAAACTAGTTTAATCCGTTACGCGTTGACATTATAAAGTGGTAACATGCCTTTACGTACAGTTGTGATAGTTGACTCTTAAATTTTCCTTGTTTTGAATATTATGTTTGTATCTATTTAAATATGTATCGGTGAATTTATAGAGAAACAATAAAAAATACAAAAAGTAGCAATATAGGAAAGTTAAAAATCTGGAAAGCATTGAGCGTTAGGCATGAGTTTAGGTGGGAAAGCAATTGTGAGTGCAATTCATATCAACTTTTAAGTGAAAAAAATGAGTCCATGATGTATGTGATGCTTGGTAGCTTATTTACGACCTTTCTCATTCGTGACACGCACACTATATATATTCTTCATCTTCTGATTCCTATCTACTTCAGTATCATCAAAGAGAGAAGAAACATAGAGAAAATATATTAAATCTTGGAGATGATGAATATGATGATGAAGGTCGGTTTAATAATTGTAGCTCTTTTAATGGTATCCGGTGAGAGTTCAACTGAAGAAATTTCTCCTATTCAGCATTCGTCTCCGCCGCAATCTGAAACGGAAATGTCTCAATCACCTTCACCATCGTACTCCGAATTGTCTCAATCTCCTTCACCATCGGACTCCGAAATGTCTCCATCTCCTTCACCATCGCACTCCGAAATGTCTCCTTATCCTTCACCATCGGACTCCGAAATGTCTCCAGCTCCCACGATTTCTGATGATTACGTTGATCCGTTTTCGTCTCAGAATCCGGAAGCTAGTGATCTCAGCCACACCGACATTAGAGGAACGGGAGGCGAAAAAACCTCAGGCGGCGGGGGAAAGAAGACCGTAATCGTTGTTGGAGCGATAGCAGCGGCGAGTATGGTTGGCGTCGGTGGATTTGTTGTGTTGAAAAAACGGCGAGAGAACATTCGTCGATCGCGCTATCAATACGCCATGACTGAGATCTTCTGAACCCATAGTCTCAACTCACCAACACCACTTAGTTTTGTTCCTTCTTAAAATCTTTTGAAACTTTGTAATTTTTTTTTAATTTTTTTTTCGTCCGTCCAATAAATAAATCATCATTATACTTTTATCATTATGGAACTAGTGTTCATTATACTTGTATCATTTTTACTGATTTTATACCAAATTTCCTTAATAAAATTAAAATTAGAGTTCATCTCTTAATCAATTTAAATCAAATTAAAATCTATTTGGGCCTTTGGGGTATTGAATAAATTCCATATAGTCACTATTGTCTCAAAATCTTTATTTATTCTTGGACGTCGTTGCATGAGTTCGGAAAAATCTGTCTTAAATACGACATTGATTTTTTTTCCTTCTTCATAAAATTTGGCATCCAACATTGCCAAACTGAAGGTCAGGGTCATACGTAAAAAAAAAGGGTTAAAGGTTGATGATTTATTTGCAGAAACCCAATTAAAAATTGCACAAGTAGAACTATAAAAGACGTCTTGAATATAACAATAATATATGTTTACAAACAAGAAGCAAACGTGAGTTCTGTCTATTGAGAGATTCACAAAATGCACTGATTTGGAGAACTAAAGCACATTAGGCATGAGTTTTGTTTTATCTTATGGAAAAATGAAACACCACAACTCAAGGAAAAAAAACTAACTACACCTTTACATTCACTTCTCTTCCAATCTAGCCAGGATTGACTCCGCGAAACTCTGTTGCCTGTCAATTCAAACCAATACAAATCAGTATCAACTCTTGTTACTATTTATCCAACGATAAGAATTATTGAGCCCTTCAATTTATGCAAGTTCCAAGTCTGGCTACTGAAAGTTCTTAAGAGATCCAACAGGATAATGACAGCAGAACTTTTACAAGCTAAAAAACACGTTGAACATACTTGCGTTCACTATGCTTGGAGCTTGGTCTCGAATACTTCAAATATCCATCCCAAGGGACCTTTTTGAGACCAGCCCGAAGAGATATCATGTCTCTGACCCTGTGACAAGTAAATAATGTGGATGCAAAAGACTGTCATGTCAAGTAAATATATTGGATGCAAACTTCTTAGTAAATGACTTCTGTGATGGAGCCCCAAGGAAAGAGTGTTTTACCTCTCTGCAAACTCGATCCCTGTTTCACCGGGCCTTATAGTTTGGGGTTCCAAGTACCACACCTCACACACAACTGCCCATGATGTCATGAGTTGCAGCAAGTGCATAGTGAATGATTGTCTGCAAAGAGCATGCATGACCTTTTGTTACCAACACAAAGAAATGGCCTTAATATTTATGTACCACAAGAAAACTTGTTCCAATCACAGAAATAGCCTTTTCAAGAATCCTTCACAAAATTAAAATAATCTGTCCAGGTTGGTATGGAAGTAAGAAATACCCTTACTTTCTGCTGTTCCAGAAGGCGTCAACAAAAATCTTGTTGTATTTGATTGCAATTGGACAAACAGTGCAATCCAATTCAAACGCACCCTGAATATTGCCATGAAGCGAATCAGAAACAATTATATAGTAGGAGGGCAAATCACATGAAAGTTAGGTCTAAGATACCTTCTTAAACATCACGGTATAATTATTATTTACACATGTCCCTTCGGGAAATATGAGAAGAGGATTATTGTCAACTCCTTGGACATGGTCCCTTAACCTGAATCATGTGATTCATGTTTCCATGATTAATATGAGTTAATTGCCTAATGATACTTAAGAGGGGAAAAAGAATCATGCATACTTTCTTGCTACAATTTCACGATCCTTTGCCTCGCTACGATTGAACCAGATGCATCCTACGCTTTCTAATATTGTGCTTTGCAGAAGCCCTTCATATTCAAAGCAACAAAAGTCAATCACGGTTTTTACAATAACGCACCAAAGAACTCATCGATAAATCAATCACAAGCCTATTAAAAACTGAGCAATCAGAAAGGTCTTCAGCACACTTATACATGCACTAACATCCTGAGACTTACCAACCCAACCAGGATGTTTCTGCATTATAACAGCAAATGCAGTCATCTGCTCCAAGACGATGAAATCAATCATTGAAGTATGGTTGGCAACATATACCTGTTTAACCCCAATCATAAAGTAAGCACAGGTGTACAAGTATCAAGGAGATACAGAGTTAAATTTTTAAAAAGGAAACATCACCTGCTTAGGACGGATGCTAGGCCGTGGGCCGTGATATCTGACAACTCCTGTCCATGAAGCGACAAAGAAGCTGCAAATCATTTCCACCAAGACCCTCTGGTAGTACAACAAAAGGAACACATTTCATCATCAAGACATCAGTAGTTCAACTCCACAAGAAAGGAAAATAACAATATAGCAGACGATACCCTGTATTAAACAGCAGCTTCATGAATTCTACACGGAAGTGTAACGGAATAAAACAGTGAAAACAAAATCATAGAAGACAAACAAAAAACATAGAATTTAACCCACCTCTATCTTTTTCCTCAACCTATCTTGACCTTTGAGTAGCGCATTTATGGGGATAAACAATGAAAGGAAAATAATCCATCCAAAAGCTAAAGTGATGCACCTGCAGATTTATAACAATGAACTGGTCAGTCCAAACACACGGCTGCAAAATCTAAAGTTTGAGCAACAGACAAGAACCATATACTCATATATACAGAAGGGAAACAAGCGCTACTAGAATCAAACTGGACAGGATATATAATTGCATCCATTGGATAAATAAGAGAAACTGACCTCAAGGGAAAGAGAATACAGTATCTAACAACAACCCCAAAACACCAAAGTGGGAATAAGTAAATGTTCCAGTTCCAAGGTTCTGGAGGGTTCGATTTGAAACATCTTGTGAAAGAGTCCTACCAAAATCATAGAAAGTAACAATCTTTTAACAACAAGAGTCGACAAGAGCTGAGCTACAGATATCAAACTCAAGAATAATATAGAGTTCAAGAGATAAAGATCCATCCTTTATGTCATAAATTTGAAGTCTTTGGCTAAGTAATCGTGCGATAGATTTGGGTTGGAACAAAGAGATAAAAATCATCGGGAAACTCGAAATATCTTACATCAACAATGGCACCACCAGCTTCAGTGAGCGTTGGGGAGATATCGAGCAAATCACGTCTGAAATAATGAAGAATGGTGAATACTTAATAAGCCGATTCAATCGAATTCAAATAGTTCACAGAAAATTTTCTGAGAGAAATTACAGGCGGAGCTTGCCGCGAGGTTCGTTGATTGAGGAACCGGAGGGAAGGTAATCTTCGATGTTAGGATGATCGAGGTCAAGCTCGGATCTCGAAGTTACGAGCTTTCCTGCTATAGTGCTCATGTCTCACGCAACCGGTTCCCGATCGCCGGTAATTGTTTTTTTTTCTGGTTTTCCCAATCTTCAATTTTCCGATTGAGTTAGAGCTTTTTTTTTTTTAATTACGAGGCTTGAATCTGATTGAAA
Organism: Nasturtium officinale; assembly: GCA_963854855.1. Classification (NCBI taxonomy): domain Eukaryota; kingdom Viridiplantae; phylum Streptophyta; class Magnoliopsida; order Brassicales; family Brassicaceae; genus Nasturtium; species Nasturtium officinale. The sequence continues at coordinate 13,567,765 of OY978505.1, forward strand.
ATGCAAATATAGGCCCATTAGTATATACAGGCCCAATTTGATCAATCGAACAAGTTTTTTTAAGGTTGAAATTTAAGAGTTTTAATTCAAAATCAATTGGCGATTAACAATTATGGCAATTAAAAATAGAGACAAATATATAATATTGGCGTTGTTTTTGTAGTTCATTCATTTGGACCAAGTTTCACTTTGTTTAGATTGGTTATATACATTTCAGTTTATTGAATTCTAGTACCAAATCAAGTTCATATACATATTTCCTACTCAAAATTAACTGAAATTCCATGAAAATGCATGAAACGTTTATGTATTAACATCACAACCCAGTTTTCACTTTGAAAAGAAGTTTTCTGACACTAATAATTATACTACAACAAAAAAAAACTGAATAAGTTTATAAGATATTTATTTTTCTTTTGGTTTTTGTTTGATAAATATGTGCATTCTAGTATTTGTTTGAGACTTATGATTTTGGACATGCTATGTTAGATGATGTATGGTATACACATAGATATGAATGTTTTCTATAGATAGAATCATAGAAAATATCGTTATGATCGTCCACTGCATAAGCAGGTAAATTCTGGTATTAAAAATTATATATCTATTAATAATATTCTTAAAATTTGGTATAAATGAGAGTTTACGTATCCTTGACACTGCAATGGATGTATTTGCATTGACTTTGAAGGCATAAGCGTAGAGATTCTTAAAATTTTAAAGTAATCAAAGTTCCTCTACCGTCCATTCTTTCTTATCCTCACCAAATTTGGATGTAAGGAACAACAACTAATTCTATTCTGAGTACATTAACTAAAAAGCATTACTAAAAATGGTATACTAACCATAGAGAAAATACTATCTTTAAAACTAAGTTGACAAATAAAAACTCCCAAAATAGATAATAATTTTGCAAACACAAACATTAAGTTGAGTATCTTGCATTACGAAAAGAAACAAAACTAAAAAAATGGCTTCATCAAGATTTCAACTGGTTGCTCTTCTCGTCATATTCTCTCTCGTTATTACTGCTCAGTCCGAAGGTACTTGAGTTTTTTTTTTTCCCTTCATCTTAGGTATACATTAATAGCTTTTTTCTTCTAAACGTTTACTACGATGCATAACTATTTTTGGGAAATTTTGAAAATTCCTGAATTTTCTATTTTATATCCTAAAATCATGAAATTTCCAAAGTCCATAGATTTTTAAAAGTTTAGAAGAGATCCTAAATGATTTATAAACTTTGAAGAACCTTTCCTAAATCTAAATTATTATTGTATTTATAAAACTCTGTCAAGACTCAAAGTAATGGTACTTTTAAAACGAAAACTTTTTTTTTTTGTGTGTGTGGGGTATATATTTTGACCTAATAATATACATGTTTCTTAAATTAACGAAAAAGCAGAAAGGAAGTAATAGACGGACCGTGCCACTTAAGAGGAACATGTAACACCGACAGAGACTGCGACTGCGACACCCATTGCCACAGGAAGAGCGACCCTGCACCCATGACTGGCCACTGCCTCTTGGAAAAAGACATTCATGTTTGCTGCTGCTTAATGGATTAATCATCTCTTTAATTAAAGTCTCCGTCGTATACTTGTAAACTAATGTTGATGTTAAAGATAAATAAAAATGTTCCGTCGCAATTATTCCAAGTAAAAAAAAAAGAAGAAGAAGTGATCTTGTGTTTCTTATGATTTGATAATTCTTGTTTGCCATATTTTGCACTTGTATGTCATGAGAGTGTTATCTATGGTAAGAGAATGGCTATTTGTGATTTGTGAACAATTGTATAATGTATTTCTTTGAAAAGGTTTAAAGAAGGGAGACAAACATCTCGAGGACATTGTTGAAAAGGTTCATATTCATTCCTACTAGAAAAGTAATGATATTCTTCTAAGGACATTGTTGAATATGATGCTGCAATACACAACAAATAGATATATACACACATATCTATATATATATATATATCTTCCTTCTCAGTTTCAGAGAATGGCCAACTATCTCCGCCGTTGAAATCTACTCATCAGCCAGTGGTGGGTCTACCCAACGACCATGTTCTTTGATCAGACCTATCAGAGCATTTGTTGCCTCAGTCATGGCAATCCCACGCTTCACCACCGTCTGTCCACAAATTTCAAAGTTTAATTCTTTTCACTCGAAAGCTTGGAGATTTATAAACACGTTCATTAAGAATCCCAAGAATAAAGGTGTTACCTTTCCGACGTAAAGATCGATTTTTCCGGGAGAACCACCTACGTACCCGAAATCAGCATCTGCCATTTCTCCAGGTCCATTGACAATGCAACCCATGATCGCTATCTGCAGTAGCCATTTATTCAATTCCTTCACTTTTATTACATGATCCAGAAACCGAAAAAAAAAACAAGATTTCTTGAAAACAAGTAAAGGTCTGAGTTTTAACCGAAACGCCAGGCAAATGCGAAGTCTTTTCTCTAATCTCGGCACTGATTTCTTGCAAGTCGAAAAGCGTTCTTCCACAAGACGGGCACGATACGTATTCCTGCCATGATTCAGCAAAGTTTATGACTTCTTTTTTTCTTGAGAAGGAAAATACATAAAGATAGATTCTTTGAGCTTTTACCGTCTTAGTGTTACGCATCCTGCAGCCTTGTAATAAGTTGAAGGAAGTATTCCTAAGGAAATCAAAATCTTGGTCAGGTGCTTCGAGCATTACACCATCCCCGAGTCCATCCACAAGAAGGGCTCCAGCATAAGTCCCTGCGTGAATCACCAATTCGTCTCTGCATTGTACGTGAGAAGAAAGAAACCATCATTAGATCATAATTGGATTAACTGCATAATCTGGAGAGTCGTTATCTACCTGTGGATTCCAGTTGGGAACTTAACGTGGTGAATAACAGGAAAGTTAACTGAATTCTCGGATAGGAACTCAAATAGCCTACAAATTCAAGAAAATAATATCTCTTAGCTGATAAAGATCATAACTTTAAATTCAGCAAATTATTACACAGTTACCTCCGAGCTGCGTGTACTCTACTAACTTTGTCTTCAGTGAAGGGTACATCATGGAGAATCATACTAGCGTCGATTGTTTTGAGTATTTTAAGCTCCTCATATGGCTCATCACCTCGTAGAGAGACAACCAAGCGGGTACCTGAAAGTAAGAAATAACAAAGGAAAGTTGTTTTCGTTATAATGGTTTTTTGCGGGTAAGAAGAATCAGGTCACCTTCGGGGAGAAGCTTGTAAGCACCACCAGATAGTTCCTTGAGGTTGACAAGAACCATTGCATTGGGCAATGGCTTTGTGAGTTGCTCTGATAAAGGTGCTATAACTCCCATACTGACATCGATCAACCGTTTAAGAGCCAAACGCTGTTAACACAACTCAAAGTTTATATTCAGCCATGTCAAATCTTAAAGTAGGTGATATTGGGAAGAAAGGGTGATTCTTACAGCCACTTGATCATCTACAGGCGGTAGCTCTCTTAATAAGATTGAATCCACAGTTGCCAGGTCCTATACAAGCAATACTCTATAAAGTAAGAATTGGGAACCAATATCATAATGACAGTGAGACTACGTCTATGAAAATAAAGTTGAACCATATCTCACCTTGAATGGCATCCCCACGACAAGCTTTGTAGCGAGTGATCTGTAGAGGAGTTCAGGTGCCTAGAGAGAAAGTGAAATAGTGAATAGAAAGACAACGATCCATTCTACATATTCAGAATTACAAGAAAAAAGAGAAGGGCATTTATCAAAATTCACCTTTAGCTGATCCAGAGAAATTGACATCAGAACAGAACCATCACGGTGAAGGACACCTCTATAATCAACCTCTTCTCCCTATCATTTTGAATTTCAAAATTCTTGAGACATCATGAAGTACGTGGATGTTTTTTTCTTCTAAAATGTACCGTCTTACCTCTTTTTGTACAGGTAGATCACCGGTCCTACGCTGAAAATCAAAGTAATGTCTATGCTTTTCTTCAAAAGGTGCCTAATACACAAAGGACTGCATCAATGCCATAAAGTGGAAACTATAGAAGAGAAGCCTCAGAAAAAGAATCATTCATACAACGCCTTGTTGAAGTTCAGCAGCTTTAGTCCCGAGATTGGCTAATCGCTTGCAGGGATCTATCTCCTCTTCTGGTGGCTCCGTCAGTGAAACTCTTATTGTGTCACCAAGCCCGTCCTGCAATTACAAATAATCATCACCATATATAAACTGTTAAAGGAAAGATCTTTAATGTTTTTTTAATGTAATGAGGTACCTGAAGGAGCGTCCCGATTCCAATTGCAGATTTCATCCGTCCATCTTCGCCTTCTCCTGCCTCAGTAACTCCTAAATGCAAAGGATAATCCCATCCCTGAACATACATCTCAGCAACAAGCAAACGGTACGCTTGGACCATGATCACCGGGTTGCTCGCTTTCATTGAGAAAACAAAGTTGTGATAGTCTAATTTCCGACATATTCTTGCAAACTCAAACGCAGACTCAACCTGTGTGAAAGAACACAGATCAGACAACAGTACATGAAGAGAAACATACAAAGGCTTTAAGATTTTTTACCATTCCTCGTGGAGAATCCCCATAATAGCTCATGATACGGTCAGAAAGACTTCCATGATTTGTCCCTATACGCATTGCTCTGCCGTACTTTTTGCATTTCTCGACCAAAGGAGTGAAGACCTGAAAAAATAGTAACACATTTAGTTAAGGCTTAAGATTGATTAAAGACTTTACTAGTTTCACAAGACAAGTGAGACAAAGTCTTCCTTCCACCTGCTCAATGTGCTGAAGTTCTATCTGATATTCATCCTCTGTATATTCTATCGTCTCAAACTGGGCTCGTCTGTCCGCTACAAAAGCAAAAAATCATTCATTCTCGAGTTAAAGAAACAAGTGAAAGACCAAAAAAACATACCAAAATTTCCGGGGTTGACACGGATCTTGTCGAAGCATTCAGCAACCCGTAAGGCTACAGTAGGGGCAAAATGAATATCTGCTACCAGCGGTATATTGTAACTATAACCAAAAATGCAAAACACCAGATATGTTTCAAACTCCACAAACAAACATAGATAAAACTGAGTATGGCCATCGACTTACTTAAGCTGAACAAGTTTATCTTTAATTTCAAAGCAAGCATCAGCCTCTTTCTTCCCTTGAACAGTTATCCTCACAATATCTGCTCCTTTATCCGCTATTCTCATAACCTATAATCACATAACCAATAGCCATTTGTCTCTACAATATCAATCGAACAGTCATAAGCTGAACCAAGTTTTCATATATTGATGCATATACATATGTAAAAGGGTCACAAAACTCGGGAAATCAAAGCAAATGGATTAAAGGCACCGATGCAGAAACCTCATCAACAGTTGCAGCAACATCTTTTGTATCAGATGTAGTCATCGTTTGAATCCTTATAGGATGTTCGCTTCCAAGGGCGACATTTCCAACCATAACAGTACAAGTCTTCCTTCTCACTGTTTTATGCAATGACTCGCAATATTTCTGTCTTGGCACTACAAAACCAATCATTGAATCGAATCAAAAACTCGAAAAAACTAAACTTTTTTGATAATTCAGAATGAATCTCTTATGGTTATACCTAAGAGAGGGCTTCCTTCTGATGCGGGTTGGAGCTCAGCTAAATCAGAACCTTGGCTTGAATTCCGGATAACAGAAACTCTTCTTCTAGCAGATGTTAGACTTGTCAAATCACAAATTCTCACAAAGTTCATGCTTTTACCAAACCCGAGTTTGGAATCCGGGATCTTGACCCCGGAAACAGGAGCTGGCAATACTCCAGTTGCCATTTTCTCAGTAAATCAAAGTAACTGCATCGTCAAAGAACAAAATTAGCTGACTTAAACAAACAATTATTTATTTTTTAAAATCCAATTTGGTTACTAGAAACATCATGGGAATTGAATAAACAATAAAAGCAGAAAAGGGATAATTATCGTGTCGATCAAAACAGGCCTAAGAACTAATTCTACCAAACTGAGAGAACATTTGAGAGGATGCATGAAAACAGTACCTAAAGATCAAGCAATTGAGAAACCAGTGTTGAAGCCAAGGAATCAAAAATAGAGAAGAGAATGTTCCAGAGGAAGAAATTAGTGGTGAGAAGAGTTTGAGAGGGATTGATTTTCAGACATAAGTATGAAAGCTAGGTGCTGAAATAAACTCAAGGATAAAACGTTTTTTAGACTTTAGAAACAGCCAACACCAATAGAGAGACCATCACATTTTTTTTTTAATAAGCAGAAGACGCAAAAGTTGAAACTTTAGGACCTGTATTTATCTTCTCTTCAAATTTGAGCCTGTAGCTTTATACATTTTATGAAAACTTCTTGCAGTCATTTGTTTTTACCGTGATTTAACCTTTTCAGTTAACTAACTTCGATATTTTGGCTTTAATCAATGATACGTTCTTAATATTAAAATTTGGATATACAGTACTACATTTTGGTGACAAACAAACAAAAAAAGAAAGAATAAAATACTACATTAATTTGATTTCTTCCCATATTTCACATTAATATTTTCCAAACAGTTACATTATTGACTTTTTTCTCTTTCAATATGGCATGTTTTTTTCTTCTACATAATAGCATTTAAAGAAAAGAGTATGGGGAAAACAATATACAATCCCATTCTTTCCCCCAAAAATGTACCATTTCTAAGAAATATTATACTAATTTAGACTTATGATAAACCCTACATCTCATTAAGTTAAGAAAAAAAATGAAGAAGAGAAAAGATTAAGAAAACATAAAATAAGAGCTAAGGAGAGAACTTCTAAATTCCAATAAATTCATTTCCCAAATTGACCCACAATAAGAATTTAAATGAAAATCACGAAACGGTCCTCCAATTCTCTTTAATTTACACAGGCTTGCCAAGAAAACTGGAGTTAGCATACGCTCAAAATCAACTATCTTCTCGTATTACACATACATATCTTAAACCAATACCAAAAATTCAATTAAGAACCAAAGCAAAACCTCAGATTCTTGAAAGTCATATTACATTCAGAGTTTAATTAGCTTTCTTCTCTTAACTGTCTTCTTCTTCTTCTTCCAGCAAATACTTCTCAAGAATTGCCACTGTTGCCTGCTCCGCGCTGAATTAACAACAAAAGCAACATCATTTTAAGTAATTTGCTCAAAAAAAAACCCCCACAAATATTCAAACTCAAAATCCATTAATCCGATCAACAAAACACCAATTGCATACCTCCCAGGTCTAATGATCTTATACTTTCCGGCTTTACTCAGATCGACAATTGTAGATCCTGCACGACCCGATGGAAGCAAACCAGCATCATATACATAAGCACAATGCTGCCAAAGATTCTCAAAATCTTTAACACAAACACTGCTCCTATCACCACTTAGATTAGCACTTGTAAGAGCCAACACACTGCCTGAACCTCTCGAGACTTCCCTAATGAATTCACTATCTGGAACCCGTACTCCAATAGTATCAATTCCTGGGTTCAAAGACTTTTCAAGAATGCTTGATTCGCCTGTTTAAAACACTAGAAGAACACTCTCACATAAAGCGATCATAACGATACAACCTCATTAAGAAGAAGATGCAGACCTCGTTGAAGTACAACAGTAACTGGACCGGGCAAGAGTGAATCGAGTAAACCATGAGGTAAGTGACTCGTGGTAGCAACTCTCTTAATATCTAATACATCACCAACGCAGATAGCTAAAGGGCTTGTAAGCTTACGCCCCTTGATCTCATATATCCGGTTAACTGCTTCTAAAGAACTGTAATGTTATATAAATCAAACTATGTCCAGGCAACGTTAGAAGCTTATTTCAGTTAATAAAGTGAAGTTCTTAAGATTACCAAGCATCACAAGCGAAGCCATAAAGCGTATCCGTTGGTACAGCGATAACTTTCTCGGATTTGATAGCTTCAATAGCTTCTTGTGCATAGGCTTCAGTTGCAGGATGAACTAAACATGAATTGCTAACTACAAAGGGTTCAGCTCTCTCCAAACTCCAAACCATATTCTTTTGTAATCCCCATCTCAATCTTCTACTTTGGTTAGCAATTGAAAAGAATCTTAACTCGGAGACTCCTAATACACAGGGGAGAAAACAATTTGACAAAAACCCTTATTAATTTGTGAATTCGAGATTGAACCTTACCATCTAAAACTAATATAAAAGGTAGAGAGATAATGAACACGCAAGTTTTGTTCGAATCAAACAAACGAACTCATAAAAATATTTGCCTTTGAATTGAATCCAATTCCCAAAACGACGTGAACAAAACAAAGAAGATATTAACTACCCAACCTTTACGCAGGAGAGGAGACGATGACGCCGTTAAGATTCCGGGAAATTTCTCAGCGAGCCTCGTGGAGAGATTCATCGCTGTATAATCTACACACCGCCGTCGAGAAGAAAAACAAAGACTTAAGCCAAAGTCAGAAAATCTGACAGAAAGAGAGAAGAGTTTTCAGAAAATCGGCACGTGACTGCCTCGTGACCCATTGTTCTATTTAATTATTTCGCTTTTATTATTCAAATTAAAAAAAAAAAAAAAAAAAAAAAAAACCAATGCTACTACAAACCTTTGATTTGCAGAGATTGAGAAATCAAAGTTAGAAACTTACAACAGCACAATGGATATGTATGGGAAAGAAGCAAAACAAACAAAAGAACAATCTTTAAGCATAATTTCTCTTTTCTATTATACACACACACAATAACATGAACCAAACTACTGTATAAATGTAAATTCATCTTTTCACTTCCTGCTTCTCTACGAGGCATTTGGGTTATGCATAGAGGTTGTTGCATCCATCGGTTGGGGCGGTTGTGGTAGTTGTGTCAGTGTCTGAGCATTGTTCAGCTGTTGCTCTAGACTTCGGGCTCGCCATCTTCGTTTCCATCTCACAAACTCAACCATGACTGAGCTTCCGCATATGCAAACACCAAATCCAGCAAATGTTGACAGAAGAACTGATAGAACTGGTTGCAACTGCACCTGATATTACCGAGGGATCGGATTTTAACAACAAACATTTTTGAGTTTATTATATACTGATATATGATGAAGGTTGCAACTTTATGCGAGTTTTGCTCTCAGAGATCTCAAAAGAATTGCTTTTTTTAGGCCAAACCAAAAGCTTGCAAGTTCTTTAGCTTTAAGTATATGCCTCGCACCAGTTTTAGACAATATGTGTGATGAAGAGTACTAACCACAGAGTAAAATATATGGGCGAAGAGAACGACCAAAGCAAATTGGACAGATGCGTAGATCCAGACAAATCTTCTCATTACTGCCCAAAAAAATTTCAAAACCAAGAAATGGATCAGAGTGGAGGAGGTCATTGAAAAGAGTACTTTTTAACAGAAGACCTACCCATGGTTGATGCGGTCATGGATGCTAGAAGTCCAAGAATACAAGAAAACGGCAATGATATCGCGATTGCACCCGTACCCAATTTTTCAACCTGCAAATGAAACTTACCGTTATAGATATCTGTCTGTAGTATTTCTGTATACGTATATCTAAATCCAGATGGTTGTTGTGGTTAAGAGTGATTATATAGAGTAGAGACGGATTACCAGAAGCTGCTCGAGGAAGCAGAAGTAAGCGAGCATGCTGATGATTACTAAAACGGGCACCTCCTGCCAAACCCTTTCGAGACATAATGCAGAGATTTAGGCGAAGTTTACTACTTAACCAAAAGAAAGTTTGAATGTTTTAATTTATACAACAATGAGTCATATAAGAGTATTTTACCTGTACCCAGTGACATCTAGCTGATGAACACCAGAATTTCGCATGCTTTGGATCCGTAAGAGTGTTACGGGTAAGTTCTTAACTTCTTGTTTGCATACCTCACAAGTCTTGTTACCCTTTATGGTGAACCATTTGAGAGCACAATCTTTATGGGCAAGAGCAAGTTCGCCTTTGCAACTACATTCCATTTTTAAGGTTTCTCCTCCTTCACAGAGCTCTACCAAACAAATCCTACAAACTGCTTCATCCTCAGGTATGTCTTCTCCATCATCAGCATCACCTGTTTCTGTTTAATACATTAAGATAGATTTGTTGGGCCCAGTTAATAAATATCTAAGAAAAAAAAGTAAAATAACATACAACCGATTGAAACATGAAATTACCAGTATTAGCAGCCTCTGATGCACTTGAGACAATGTCTCCTTCCTTTACACGAGGAGTCGAAGGAATTACTCTGAAGAATGAATCCATTCCCTTTGGGCTTAAATCCTTGTCATTAACAGGCACAGAGCGAGAGCGAGCTATCTGAACACTCCCTTTGCTCTGCAATCCCAAGTATAAGTAGCTAAACAATCCTAAGGTTCTCTGAAGTGATAAATGAGAAAGCTTACGCTTGGAGTTCGAGGAGTAACACTGCTTCCACCGTGAGCTGACTCTGAGTTTGAAAGAATAACAGGAGTCACAGGTAGAGATGAAGTTCTCTTGATCCTAGGCGTAAATAATTTTGTAAGTGATAATGACCTCGCTATTGAAGCCTTCTCCTGCAACGCAGAGGGAGAATGTTGTCCCTTCTCGATATCGGTGTTAGAGTTTTTTGGTTTGAACCCAGCCTTTGGCAATAGATTCTTCAGGGACGACTTGCCACGGTGAGGAACAGAAGAAGCAGGACCTGGAGAACTTGAAGTCAAAGCAAAGTTCACTCTTTTCGGAGTTGGACTAGGTGTCGGAGGCATTTTGACTACAACTGGATCTTCAGGAGAAATACCAGTTGCTCTCGAGGGTATCTGCAAAGAGAGGTTGTTTCGCCTCCATTGTTGAACGTTTGTAGAAATCTCTTCTGTTATATCAGATGATCCTTCAGCCTTCTCATTAACAACAAAGATGAAAGTAACAAAAGAGTTCTATGAGAACTTAAAACACCACAGCATTTCCTCAAGAGAAGTAATCCCTTGGATGAAACTATGTAACAACACTAATCAGAGATTAAGATTCCCACACAACAATTTGATCTGCTCCAAAAGTATGAACTTTTAAACATACCAAGCAAATTTTGGCAAGTAATTAGTACAAAAGAGCTCTAATCTGTTCAATTCCATTCAACAGTCACATCTAATTCATTTCAAGTTCATATCTTTGAAACCAAGATTAATACTTGCATACGTACATCTGTTTGATGTGTATATGTACCTGATTAGAAGCAGGGGCAGAATCACCATGGCTTGAATCAAGAGAATCAAAAGGCATCTCCGCAGTGCCCATCACTATTCAAACAGCCAGAGATTGATGTCAGTTTGAGGTAACGTTTAATATCCAAAAGCAGAAGTAAGAGGAAGAGAGAACGATGCCAAACCTTAAGAGAAGAAAAATGAAAACTTCTAATAGAAGGCCAGACAAAAAAAACACACACAGAATAATATTATAAAGGAATCAGAAGCTTCATAGTTTGGTAGAGAAAAGCGTGACACAGTGGCTATAACTAGAAACAAAATCCACAAGTAGAAGAAGAAGAAGCTCAGAACTTAAAGAAACGTCCCCAAAAAAGAGATAAACTTCCTTAAAACCCGCCCAAAAGGAAGAAACTTTGAAACGGAAGGGGAGAGAGAGAGGTGTTAATTTGTTTATCTTCTCGAGATGAGTGCTAAGTATGATGAGGAAGATAGTGGAATTGGGCTGTAAGTGGGGAAGAAGAAGAACGAAAAAGAAACAAAAAAAAAAAGGAAAGAGAAAAGCATAATTCTCATTTGTGGAGAAAGAGATGAGTTTGCCTCTCTCTGCTGTGGTTGTCTCAGATTTGCCCATTTCTCTTTTCTCATTTTTATTCTCTTTTCTCAATCACTACAAATGTTTTTTTTTCTTTTCTTTTTGTTGTCATCATGATGTAAATTATTTACTGTTGGGCTTATAAGTTTTTATTAAATGTGAAACCAATCATTTTATTACTTTCTGAATCGACAATATTAACACAAGTTACTAAAAAAATCATTTGTGTACTTTGCAATTTGATTATATGACACACTATTTAGGATATCTGCTACACCAACTAATCGAGACAACAACAAAAACGTAGTTATTTGATTCAGCTGCGTGTTATTTGATGCGGTGCGGCAAAAAAAAAAAACTTAGTTATGTAATTTACAATTTATGTACAAGTACTATAATCGTGTGAATGTATGGATATGACATGTGTATCTCATTGTGGAGTTTCTTCTCTTTTCGGGTTTTGCTTTTGATATATCACCCAAGTTTGATGTAACACTTGCACTTGTATTATAGTTCCCATGTCCTCGCGAGAACCCTGTCACGTACGGCTTCCCAAAAACAACTTAGTTTTCACTGCAATTTTTCATTTCCGGTAATAGAATTAACATAGTTTTGGATTCTTTGGAAGAGACAACTATTTAGGCGGATTAACGAATTCCTATCAGATGTAAAGTAATTTTAGTGATAGTTATTTTTGTGTTTTTTTCTTAAACTAACACTTGTTTTCTTTGCTCAATAATTTTTCTTTATTTAGTGTTAAATTTAGTGTTTTCTCAATGTTTGTTAACGGTTAGCAATTACAAAAGCGCGTTGTGGAAATTCTAGAATTTTCCAAGCTATTAGATTTCTTCTTCTTTTGGAATCCTATTATATTTAATTATAGAAAATATACTTAATAACGTGTTATGGCTATATATTATGATATTGAACTTCTAATGTTGCTAGTGATCTACATATTAGGTTAAGCAAAGCTTGTGAACGCTTGTTTGATATCAAGTACTTAGAGATCCGAATTATCACACATCACGATCATGCGTGAAGTTTGTGCTTAGTTAGGTGGCGCAGATAACACGTTCTCTCATTAAATAAGTATTATATTCGACAATTATAAATATGATGATTTACGATGCGATTTGACATTTTATATATTTTTGCTTTTTTATTAATTCACGTTAATATGTGCCAAATTGTAACCGTCATCTTTATTTCATTTTTAAAGCTAGACTATAAATTCACGAACCATGCATTCAACTTTTGTCTTATTTTTTTTTTTTCAATTTAGGCCAAAGAAAATTACTATTAGGCAGTATTATCTATCCCTTTTAACTATGTATGATTATGAAGTACATTTCGACCAGCAGTGTTTTTTCATATAAATTATTGGGCTTTGAGGCACAAAAAGAAACCACAAACATACATAAACTATAAAAGAAGTTGTGAATGCTGATTAATGAAGGATAATGTCGCATTATATTATTTGAATTCGGCTTCGGAATGATGCCGCGGAAATAAAAGTGACTTTAGTTTACATATAGTTTGCTTCTTACGAAGAATCTCTGCTTTTTCAAAACTTTGTAGGAGTAATCATTTACATAATAAAGCTAGTTTTGACTAGAATTTAAAAATCAGCCAATCAATTTTTTTTGTTAAATGTTGAAATCAGCTCATCGTTATCAGTGTTAGATTGAAGATTTTAGCGTTTTGCCTTTCCTTTTTTGAAGATTTTATATTTCTTCATTTTTTTGTAATCATCTTACGCATTCATTTTTATGGTTATGGTCACAATCACAACATTCAGAGTTAATATTCTACCGTACCGCTGTGTTTAGATATAGAAAACATAACATATGAGACTCATTATGAATATATATATATATATGTAGGGGTAATTTATCTTCCCTACTTGATTCCAAATGCCAGCGCGATCTTTATAATTTTTATGACCATATAACTTAACGTAGTACTATGCAACAGTAGTTTCATTAATTGTTGAATTGGTTATATAACTGGAAATCTCTGATAAAAAGTTGGCGTAAATTGATATGACGGCATAATTAAATTGACGGTGTATGAAGACCTCTAACTAAGAACGATATTATAGTTGATTTTTTTACATGAACAAATTCTGGAAGTCTTATAAGTTAAAAAAAAAATTGTTGAACATATTCATATTGTTTGAAATATTTCCAGCTATCAGCTATGCACGGAAAATAAAAATGAATGAAATCGAGTATTGTGAATTGGATGTTGTTATATCTGAATGGCCAAACCTAGCTACCAATAACGTGAAAAGTAGCATACCAAATTGATCCAAACCAAACACCAGAATCGGCCGACACAAAAAGGCAAAGCTAATTAGCTAAAGCATATTGGTAGGCAATCTCTCTCTCTCTACAGATGTGCAGTATCATAGCCTTATAGGAATATTATGTTTTTTTTTTCTTTTTATAGTGACTACAGGGTAAGGGTATGTTTACATTTATCATAATAAACTTATTTGAGCATGTATTAATAGTCAGAATCTATATAAACAAATGACGACCTTACAAAGCTATATGTGTGTTTTCTATTCTACCCACCGTGCCCCATATTTTTTTATGCCATCTCATGGGTAATGTAGGGTTTACAGTTTTGCATTTATTTTTTTGGTTAAAATTGTTTTGCACTTATTGCAGGCGATGAATCATGCACTAACTATTCCCCTAACCATATTTGTGTAATAAATAATAAAGTGTGTGTGTACGACTAGTATGTGAGGTCAAACTCGAACACCCACATCGTTGGGGAGAAAGATATCCATAAGACTCTTTAGAATAAGTATATGTAGAATTAAATAAACGTACGCACATTAACAATGGCATTAGTGGGTTTTTGACACAGCCATCAAGTTTTGTCTTTCTTTTAGAAGATCTTAAAATATGCATTCTCGAAGATTATGGCACCTGGAAAAATATTTATCAAAATTTGTTGGACTACCGATCTTTATTTATCAGCATTTTAGTTCTTAGAAGTATTTTTTAAAAAAATAGGATGATTAATAATGTTTCATCATGACAGTATTCTGCAATATAAATTCAACAGTCTACCAGAATTTCAGACTAATTTGTACGTACAAGTTTATAGTCTTGTAGATGGAGACTGTTATTACTAATAATAAAAATAATCTTGAGTGCATTAAATTTTCGGAAACAAACGTATCATTATTTATTGTTAAGACATACTACAATATACAATGATAGTAATTCAATTCCTAAATATATAGTCTTCTGTTCCTCCGGCTTTGGGTCATGTGGGACCTAGGTCGGTCATAACTAAGATCACGGTTCACGAACTTCCATTTAAAGCTGCTTTCACTTCTTCTATTTTTCACTATTCACATTTCACAACAACGATGCAACATCGTGGTAAAATATGACACATTGGGATTTTCTTTCTTCTTTTCTTATTCAAGTAAATGATGAGTTTTGTTCAGGAATAACACTTTTGCAGACTGCATATTAATGAATTTACTACTTTCCAATTTACATACAAAAATTTGTTTGAAAAAAAGAAATAACAGGACAGACACAGAAACATAAATAATCCCAAGAGCAGAAACTAGAAAAACTAAAGACCAATCAATAGAGAATATGAAGAATAACGAACCAGAGATAGGATTTGATGTAATATAAAACAAAAACCCAACTTTCGAAGCTGAAGAAACAAAGATGTTTTTTAACAACCCATCACAGCGCAGTTATACACAAAGACACCAACATTTTCTTTAACTCCAAGAACTTTCCAATCCAAGTTTCCATCTTTAGCTCCCGATTTAGGACACCAAGAATTCACTACAATGCCTTCACCATTAGACCCTCTTTGCCCACAAAACAGTAACAATTGATCCCCACACGGTTTAAACGCCAATCCCCAACCGTTTGATGAGTCCACCATTGGCGGTAACCTTCCCATTACTTCCCATATGTTCTTCACCTTATCATACTTCTTAACCATATTAGTTAAGTACTCGAGGGTGAATAATTCGTTGTTCACCACCACAACAAGAGGTGGAGCCTGCGCAGCTCGGTTCACATTTGGATACATTCCTTCAATCTTTCTCCATTTCCTTGTCTCCAAATCAAATTCTTCCCCAGAAGTATCTGATACATTAGGGCTCGACATTCCTCCAATCACGTAGAATTTACCATCCATGAAAAACCCCGAGCATAGTCTTCGAGGGGAATGCATGCTGGGAAGCATTTCCCATCTCCCTGATGAAGAATCATAAAGCTCAGCTGATGCTAATATATTCCGGTTCATATCAGTACCTCCCGCAACTATAGCAATTCCTCCGAGGCTTCCTGATGCAAACAAGCAACGAGGATGATGCATTCCTTCGCATTTAACCCAACACCGTGACCTCAAACTGTATTTCCAAATCGCAAACTGAAACAACTCTCTCCCGAACACCAAAAGCTCGTCATCTACAGCTAAAGACTCTTTATCCGCGTGGCTGAAACACTCATCGCAGGGCATTTTAGGTAACACCATCCATTTCTTTTTCAAAGGAGAAAACATTAACCAACCTCTCGGGTCACAAACTATGAAAACAAGATACTCCACTATCCCCAATTCCTTTCTCAAACCAAACAAATGACCATCATTTATCAACTTATTGTACTTCTTGTTTACACAAGACAACGATGGGTAATCCGATCTCGGAACCCAAGCAAGACAATTTAGAGCAACATCATCAATAAGACCAGGTAGAAGCAAGTCACTTGATCCCAGCCTAAGGCGATGACCATCGTTCTCTCCTGCCCTCGAATTCACAACTGCAGAAGCAGAAGCAGATACTTCTCTTCTCTCGGAAGAATGTTCTTCCGCAGCCATTAATGATATAACCTATATATCAATACAAAGAATCCAAACCCAACTCAAAAACAAAGAACAGAATTTGTCAAGACTCTTCTTCAAGAATCAAAAACAAGTCTTTCTTAATTGGGCAACTACTGTCCCAGTATCCGGATATAGATTTTGGACGTTGCCCCAAAAAATCTCCATCTCTTTATTATTTTCTCCACCAAAATTTTCAAACCAATCAAAACAACAATATAACACACATCATCCTCAACCTTTCTTTTTATCCCAATCCAGTGAGTTTCCAAAGTTAGATAGTCTTCTAGCTCCGATGCCAAACCCAAATTAATCTGTAGAAATTGCTGAAATTGATTGAACTACACAATGTCAGAATCTTGAAAAAAATAACTTTACAAAACAGAAACAGGACAAAGAAAAAAGAGAGTAAAAAAATCGTATCTTTTATTTATATCTTCGATCTAAATAGAATAATTTCGGATTAACATGAATGAGATCGATCCTAAAACCCCATCGAAAGTAAAATCTTAATAGAGCAATCAGATCTGAATTCGAGACTTAAACTCCCCAAAAAAATCACAAAACAAAATCTGAAAAAGGGAAATGCATCCAGATCCGGAAAATAGTGGATCAAACGGAGCAGAGAAGAGGATGAATAAATAATGCAATAAAAACGAAAAAGATAAGACTAATCCATGCTTACCCCCAACAAAAATCCAATGGTAGATTTAGATCTTGTTGTCTCGGGTCAATCCCCCGAAAATAATATTAACCGTTGAAAATTTCGCCGGCGACCAGCATAGAGTAAAAAGGTACAGAGAGCGAGAGAGAGAGAGAGAAGGGACTGGAACAGCGATAAACTGAAAAAAATGGTTAAAGAGAAGAAGAAGAAGGGATAGTAGGGTTATATAACGAAGTGAAGCCAAAAAAAGCAGACAGAAGCTTAACACTTCATGTCTTCCATTATTAATCCTATACTTTTAGATATTTCCACTTTGACCCCAATCATATAGATGTCTAATTCAAAATAATTTTGGAAATTGTTTGATTATACTATAACATTTATATATATATATATATATATTATTTTCCAACATCAGGAAACTCTTAGTTTACAATATCTAAGTGAAATTTCGATATTAATTTCAATACTTGAATATTAGGTATTAGGTAATAGCTGTACGTATACACACTTTTTTTAGAAGCTGTCTGAGACACTTTTATTTGTTTACCGTGTTTAGTTTTAGATTTTTGTTGATGGACTCTCAAACATATGCACTATTCAATTATACATTTCTATTTTTTTTTAAATCTAGAGAAGGTATATCCTATGACCGACTAGCGTCTAGCGCTTTCTTGGACATTGATATATATATATTTAGCTTGAAACTTCCGTAACAAGTTCCATAATTTATTGATTCCTTTGTTAATTCTTAATTGAACTAAAGAACATAAAAATATATTTTTACATAAGACATAATTTTGTGCTTTAAAAACGACTCTAATTCGCCTTAATACGGTTGATCATCATTCTATATATGCTTTCAATACTTTCATAATCAAATACAAAGTTAATTTTAATGATGTTATACTTAATACTCTTAATACTTTAAAAATAACATATTATATGATTTATCTCAAGACTAATTGACGAAAATTTTATATTAATAATTGAATATATATTGATTTTATTCATTTTGCATAGCCCAATCAAATTACATCGGGATACAACAACATATACGAGCATTTCCATTAGGCACACATAAAGCATTGTTAAAAGGTGGTGTGCCTCCACAGCTCGTGAAACAAACTTGTTTTGTTTGACACAGTCCTTTGAATTCACAATCTTGTGATGGATCATCCATTATCCCTGTTTATTCAATTGATTTACAAACTATTTACGTATAACATATTTTTTTAATAACCAGTAAAACTATATTGCAATCAAATATTCATACGGATCGTACGTAATTAGATAGAAATACCTTTTTTAATTGAAAAATATATAGAAAGAGATCTCTCGAGTTGACTGCACATTGTTAACAAGGAGAGAAACTGTAATGAGAAGGGCAACACATTGAATCTTCGACGACACCATCTTCCGATGAAAAATTCACTTTACAAATTGATACTTATGAACTATTTTTATATTACAAATCAATAAGAACCGATGATTGTTTTTATAGCTTATTCAAATTATATAAATAATTTTTCGATTTAAGTACATGCATATTATCATTTAAATTACATAATTGATTAGTACATCTATATAACTTATGAAATTTAAATCGCATAAATGATAAGCACATTTGTTAGTATATTTTAATAACACATATAGTAAATAATAATAATAATAATAAGCAATAAATTTAGAGAGATGTGTATAATATGATTAATATACATCAAAGATTTGAATAGTGATGCCAGTGCATAACATATTTAAACAATAAATCAAATTTAGCAAACCAATATCTTAATAAAATGATGCTAGTTTAATTTTAAAGGGAAAATGGTTAGAACACAATAGTTTTAAAAAGTAGTCAAATAATACCCAATTTTGTTTGATAAAACCATTTAATTCCCAACAAAAATAAAACTGCGAAAAATAAATACTCATGTTTACATCAGCCTTTACTCCAGTTATCTATTGAAAACGAAGTATATGTTGGATCAATGATAATGATTGATGAAGTTGGCCAATTCATGTTTGAAGTTGAGACATGTGTTTAATATATACCTCAGTTACATTTTCGTGCATATTTATATATGAACTAATAATTTTTTTGAATCAATATATGTAGTAACGAAATTTGGGCAAATCTATAAATTTTATCTGACTCCGTTAAGCAAAACGTTAACCTTGATGATGTGGTTATCCACGTAAGCCTCGACGTAGGTTTCACTGGATTATTTGAGGCAACCTTAAAACGACATCGTTTCGTCAGAGCTGAGATTTTTTTTAAACGACATCGTTGTAGTCTTTTTCTTCAATTCTTCTTTCTCTCAGCAACGAAACCACTGATTCGATCGCAAAAACTTCCTTATCGGTTCTTGCTTTCAAGATTTTACGACCTCAGACACCAATTTATCAGCCTCCGATTCAGAAATTTTCTGACATAATGTAATATAGACGCCAAGATGAGATAGTGATTTGGCGACGAGAATGTTGCCATCGATTGAAAATGGAGTGGTTGCTGAATTATCATTTTTTGCATATCTTTCTTGGATTGATCAATTTTTAGTTCCTACTTCCAGTTTTGGTTGATTGGATATTGAATCGGTGGTTTGATTGCTGAGAGGAGGAAGAAGAAGAAGAGTAAAAACCACGTCGTCGTTTTAAGGTTGTCTCAAATCTTCCAATTAAACCAACGTGGTGATAACCACGTCATCAGAGTTAACGGTTTGTTAACGGGGTTAGATAAATTACATTGATTTGCTCAATTTAGTTTTAGTACATACTAGTTCATGTGCACGGAAGTATAGTTGAGGTATAGATTAAACATATGTCTCTTCAAGCATGAATTGGCCGATGGCAAACAAAAAAACAATGCACAATAACATGACAATTAAAAACAATGACCCCCAAGTTAGGTCAACTTGTTGTAGGGATAAATGGAAGAAATAACTATTCTTCAAGCTTGTAACAATTCTAAGAATATCAAAAGCTTCCGAGTTTTTAGTTAGTACTTGAGGTTTCAGAGATCCCATTGGCTTCTTCTTCTTCTTCAACGAGTAAAGCAGCATTGCGTTTGCACCAACAAAAATACTCAGGGACATGTCCTTCTTCTCCAACTACCCATGGATGCTCCGACACATTCTTCATTGTCATTCTCTCGCTCGGATCTGCAAAACCCCACAAGATATTAAGACTCAAAATCTTTACTTTTTACTTTACAGTTTTAACTACACCAAAAGGATGGAATTTACTCACTTTTGCAAAGGAGACCTTCGATCAAATCTCTTAGAAGAGGATTCAGTCCATCAGGTATTATCAAAGGGTCGTTAACAATCTGTGAGCGATAACAGTTTAGGAATCATGGGAGGATGTTATCAGATTTCCAAATAGACTTCTTCAGATCCAAGAAAAGCATTGATTTGATGCAAAAACCTACCTTGTCGTAAGTATCCTGAAGAGTTTCAGCAAGAAACGGGTATTGCCCCAGTATCATACAATACAAAGTAACTCCCACAGCCCATGTATCCGCAGCTCTCCCACTATACGTTATACCTGACACTGATTTTGATCCCAAAAGAATACATATTCTCTTCATTCTCTGTACGCTTACGAGTTTAGACCAAGCTAAACAAAAGATTTACCTAAACAACATTCTGGAGCAGTGAAGACTGGTGTGCCCGGAGATCGACGCAGTTGATCATCATCATCCTGCAGCAACAACAGATCGATACTTAACACTCAGGACACAAGATATATATATCAAGAATTAATGAAAACAACTATCATTTATTACCTTGAATGCTTGACTGACACTGAAATCTCCTATCTTCACTGTACCACTACTAGTAACCAGTAGATTATCTGGTTTAATGTCCCCGTGAATTACATTCTGTTTTTTTTATACCCATAGAAACAGTATCAAGACAGTATTTGGTGATAAACGATGAAGCGAGAGAAGCACAACTAAAAACAAAGATCATACGTGAGCATGAAGATACATCAGGCCAGCAACTATATCCCGCAAATACTTTCTAGCAGTTACTTCTCCAAGAGCACCAGGTGGTCCAGAACCGTCATATACCCATTTTCCATCAACATATTCGAGAACTAAGATAAAGGAGAAAGCCAAGTATAGTAAGAAAAGAGGGGTGAGTATATATCAAAAACGACAGAAAGAGAAAGGACAATAAATACCCATGTAAAAATGATCAGTTTCGGGGTCATCTATCACCTCAATGAGGTTAACAATGTTAGGATGCTCCAGAATTTTCATAATCATAACCTGAAAGTGATGAGATAAAAGAGTTACAACGAAACCAATAGAAATGCTGATTAGCCAAACCAATGCAGAGAAGTCATGATACCTCACGAAGGACATCACTCATAGCAGTCTCTGAAGGTGCAACCCTTAGCCTCAATAACTGCGACTTGTGAAACGCCTGCAAACCAAATCATTAATTCATTGAGATGGATCTACTTCAAGTAAGTAACATCATAAAATCAGCTAGACAAAAAAGAACAGATTTCACGAGATAATGAGGGAAAGAAAACAAGAGCTTACCTTGATAGCATAATACTGGCCATCTACAGTGCTTCGATATAAAACCTGTTGTAAATGCAAAAAAAAAATAATGTTATGGAATCCAAAACTCAGGTTGCTTTTGGAATCTGGATGATACAATTAAAAGGATTGGATAGTATTGTAAATGAGATTCACACTTACCACTTTACCATAGCTACCAGCTCCAATTTTACATATGCGAACATACTCATTGATCATCTTGTCACCATTTTCATCCTAAATATTAAACAACAAATAAATTGGCATAGACACACCACGGAATATTCTAAGAAGCATAATAATATGAGAAACAGGCACCAAAAGTCACTTACCTCTCCACGGATAAGTTCATTAGTTTCTCTCACTGGAATGTGCCTGCAGATTAATCCATTATCTAATCTATATTTCAAAATTTCCTCAGATCGTTTAGAACGGCTCTTCTGCTCTACTTCTTCCTCATCTTCTTCTTCTTCTTCTCCTCCTCTCGCAGTGCTAGTAACATCACTGTCACATGAATAAGCATCATCATCGTAGGGCTTAGGCGATTGTCGGGTTCTACCAGAAGTGCCAAAGCATCCAAAGCAACCCATGGTACGGGCAAACAAAAAACTATCACGAAACATGATCTACTTCTCAAAAAAACAAAATGCTCCTCAAAGTATAATGAAATATGAACTGCTCACAAGTTAACTGAGAAACCTGTACAAAAAAGTGACATCAAAATTAACATTCCGACTTGATCATCCAAGTAAATAAACACAAAAAACTATGTATAAATCGAAATCTTACCCCGTGAATAAAGGTATTACGAGGGCTTCAAGCCCGACGAAATCGACTATTCTAAAGGATGCCATTCAGCGAGATGAACAATACAACTTGAGACATCATAACCACTGCAATCGAAACGCAACATGTCTAAAACTGCAACCTTATAAAGACGCTAAATTTATGACAATGCCTAGCCTCCTTCTTCACGAGCATCAACTCGTTGACTGCATAGCCCCAATAATTACGAGCTACAAAGCTTCAACAACCGGCAATAAAGTCAAGATGAACTACAAGGTTCTGCATTAAAAGGTCAAATCCTCATTAAATTTGCTGACAAAAAAACCACCAAAGGGAAGGGTTTAATAAATTTTAAAACTTGTGTTAAATACGTATTACATCACATTGTGTGTATTATTATGATTCTGGCGTAAAGGAGTAAACTTTTTTCAACCCAAAGGATCAATTCAGACTAAAGAAAGAAAAAATAAATGATCGAGAGCAACAGAGCTAGACAAAAATGTCAAATATTGTAAATCGAACAATGCAAACAAGGAGAGAAGAACAACGAAAGACTTCAAAGACGGTAGCTTCAAAATCACATATACCACAAACCAGAATCTCCTTAGAAAAAAAACCCAAATTTCGAAATCGGATGCGCAGAATAGATAAACCCAGGAAATAATGCAATGAAAATTCATCCGGAGACCCGAGTGTTCGTCGGCAATGGAAACCAAAAAATAACAGAAACAAAAAAGCGAGAAACTTACACTAAAGCAGATTTATAAGACAATACGAAAAGAGGGATTTTGGATCTTAATGAAAGGGCTCTCAAGTCTCAGCGTCGTGCGTGAGATTAGATATCATACACACCAACATAAAGATAAAAAGAGAAAGCTTTCGAAGCCTTGGATCGAAATTCTCTCCCCTTCGGTTCTCTTTATTTTTGGGGTTTATATATACTATTCTTATAAAAAGGAGTTTTATTTTATATATAAATATAAAAACATCACCAGCTAATGTGACAAACCCTCCTAATGGATGCTTAACAATTTTTTAATTTTAATTTTTGATTATTTCAAGATTAGAACCCCTAAATAGATACTTAAAAATTTTATTCTTCCAATGGTAAGAACTTCATTAGGGGTTTTTAAAAGTTAAAAATATTTTTTGAAATTTATGTATTTTAAGTTTAATTTACTTTTATACAATACATACTTTCAAAACATGAATTTATTTTGGTACTTTGATTCATGTTATTTTGAATTATGTTAGTTTGATACAATTTTTATATTGAAAATTGACATGAAATTATTTGATTAACAAATGACAATTTTATTTATTTGGTCACTATGATAATACAAGAGTATTTTGCTTCCAAGCGTATCAATAGATGCATCTCAATAAGATGTAAATTTACGAAGAACAAAAGATGAAATAAAATACAAGACAAAACACTATGACTATAAACTGAAAGAACAAAAGAAAAGAAAGAGTCTTTAGTTTATTCTGGATCAAAACAAAAAGAGGAACATCAGCTTTGTGGCCTTCATGTGCCTTCTCAACCTGCCAGCACACAAGATGAAACAGATCTTGGCACGTCTGACAAGTTATAGCCATTGTGTCATGACCAAGGAGTGTAAAACCCATCATAGGCTTCATAGCTAAACCCCATGGATTCTGATAACCAGCAGAAATACCACTTCCAAGAGCACTGTTTCCATACAAATGGCTAGAGGTGTTGAATGGACTTTGATCCACAGGCTTAACAGGAGCATATACATTAATTCCTTTACTGATACTACCCTTTGAAGCACCAGCAGATGCAGAACTATTGCTTTCTGCAGAGAGCGTCTTCACAACATCAACTTTGTTTGTAGAGAGCTTGCTCTGGGTAGAAGCAGAAACATTAGAAGCAAAAGTCACATTGGTGATAGTAGGAGCAAAGTAGGGAGGATACTCCAACAATCAATTTCAACCACAACAAGAATCACAAAAAAACATGGAACTTTCTTAACAAATTTAAGTACCAATCTAATACATTTAATCAATGAAGCAGATATATAAAGTTCTCATATCTCTCAGTTAGCAAAGACATTATTTTGTTCAGAAGCAAATAGTACCAATTTTACCAGAGTGCTTGTAGGAGTGAGCATTGCAGAGATTGTTGGTCTCCTCCTTGCAGGATGAAATCACTAACAGAGATTGCTGAACCCTCATTGCATGCCAAAACATTTTCTAAGAACAAAACAATAACAAAAATCAAAATTTGATTTGAGGGTTATTGATTTAAATCAAAACTACAGATCGTAAGCACTGACCGATACTTTATGAGGTAAGTCTCAAGAGATTAAGGACTGATCTTTGCTGCAATTTCGGCAAGAGACACTTGGCTCTTCTCCTTGTTGAGTTTCAGCTTTTTAGTTTCCTCCGCCTCTAGATTCACATCCCTCGCCGCTATCTCGTTGCCGTAACAATTTGATCGATGTGTTTAGATCAAACTCAGAATTGATGTGTTGTTGCCTTCTGCGAGATAGAAGAAAGAAAGATAGATAATTTTGCGAAAAAATCAACTCACTAAAGGAAAAAAAATTACCACCCAATTGCATACTGCCACATCATCATTAAGAACCGATGCTAAAACTACTCATTTAAGGATCGACTCTTAAGTAATTATCTATTTTTAATTTAATTTTATTAGTTTTTATGTTAAGTACTCTACCTAAGCACTCCTTAAAACCCCTCGTTGGAGGTGGTATTCATTGATTCTAACTTATATAAGTTGTAAGAATAAAATTACAAACACCACATATGGGAGTTTTGAGCTTAGAATGATTGTTTTATGTCACTATAATCTTACATCTTCATCTGTAAAATAGATTACAACTTTCCTAGTTACTAAATTCTTGAATTTTGTAATGGAAACCAACTCAAAAAGAATTATTGTTCACGTCAATGGATAATAAGTTGTAACTGTTGAATAAATGTGTAAACTTTCTTAACCTTAAAACGTAAAAATGCATCAGACACTATGGGCTAAAATCAACAGCATAATTGTTTCTGGCTTTTTAATTGAATTTTTGACTCTTTCACAAATGATCTACTTCGTTCTATGTACTTGACTTATAAATATCGACAATATATGATTTAAATTAATTAATCATATTGAAAATATCTGAACACGATTCCAAATCGTGGGCAATGAAAGAAACACAAAACAAAAGGGAAAGAAATTGTCACCTCTCGTAACTACGTAAGTCCCATACACGCAGTTTTAGTGTTAAAGTATTATCTGACACACACTTTCTCTCTCTCTCTCTCTCTCATCACGCCGGCGCAATGACCGTCGGCGTTTTAGCTTTGCAAGGTTCTTTCAATGAGCACATCGCGGCTCTGCGGCGGCTCGGCGTTCAAGGCGTTGAGATTAGGAAGGCGGATCAGCTTCTCACCGTTTCTTCTCTCATCATTCCTGGTGGCGAGAGCACCACCATGGCCAAGCTCGCCGAATACCATTTCTTGGTCCTCTCTCTCTTTCTCTCACTCTTTCTTTCTATAATCGAAATTTTATTGTTTTTGCGAGGACCCACTTGGAGAAACTTGGAAAGGTTCCTTCTTTTATGTGTTTTGACACCAATCTTCACTAATTGGCCATTTCAGAATCGAAAGTTATTAATTTCTCCAGAATTTCAGATTTTAAGATATCGATTCAGTCGTTCGTGTCTTGTTCCTGAAAGTATTGTCTAAAGAAATTGGCTTTATGATTAAAAAAATAGGAACTTTGGGAATTAGGCTGAGTTAATCTACGAGTAGATAAGTAATGTTTGTGGTTTCTCTGTTTATGTTTAATGTTTTGTACCTGAAACAGCTTAAAAATTGTCAACTAAACTATTTCATTAGATGACCCTGAACCGATGATGAGTCTAGCTAGAATCGTGAAAGGGAGAGCTTCCATTTACGTTTGTCTATATTTGATTGCTTATACAGTTTGAGTGGTAAGGAAAAACAATAGTATTAAAAAAGTCTTCTCTCTGTTGTAATTTTTCTTTGATTTGCTCATTTTGAAGTTTCCTGCTCTACGTGAGTTTGTTAAGACTGGGAAACCTGTTTGGGGGACGTGTGCTGGTCTTATATTCTTGGCAGACAGAGCCGTTGGTAAGTACTTGTGATTCATCTTCCTGTCAATTGTGTTATGAAAATTTTAGAAACTGAAACGAGAGAAAATGTTGAAAATTTCAGGTCAGAAACAGGGAGGTCAGGAATTAGTAGGTGGCCTTGATTGCACTGTGCATCGGAATTTCTTTGGTAGCCAGGTAAAGTTATTATGTCTTTTATCAAGATTTTGAATTTATGCTATTCACATTTCACAATATATGTCAATCAGTTTTTAGACTGCTTAAATTGTCATGAGCTATGACTTAATTGTATCCAAAACTCGGTCTTTTCATAAGAATTCAGTTGCTGGTCTCTAATTGACTAAGTTCATATGGATTCACTCCTAGTGTCAAATAAGTTCTTAACCATGTGAGAATCTTCGATTGTTAATTGATGTGTAGATTCAAAGTTTTGAAGCTGATATCTCAGTACCTCAACTAACATCTAAAGAAGGTGGGCCTGAGACATTCCGAGGAGTGTTCATACGTGCTCCTGCTGTTGTCGATGTTGGCCCTGATGTCGAAGTCCTAGCGGATTATCCTGTCCCATCAAACAAGGTCTTGTATTCAAGCTCTACCGTACAAATCCAAGAGGTTTGCATAGTTTTTCACCAATGCTCATGAAAATATTAACGTTTTTGTGAGGTTATGTATGAACCTCTCTTCTTGTTGGTTTCATTTTTCTGGAATAAATCAGGAAGATGCTCTTCCTGAAACTAGAGTCATTGTTGCTGTGAAACAAAAAAACTTGTTAGCAACTGCTTTTCATCCGGAGTTAACAGCAGACACACGATGGTAATCAGATAATTCTTTTCCCGGTGTTTTGATTTCTTAAAGTGTTTTGAATTTTTGATCTATATGCTCGTACTTTACTCTTTTCTGATTCATTGTTTTCCAGGCACAGTTATTTCATGAAGATGACGAAAGAGCTCAAACAAGAAGCTTCTCCAAGCAGTAGTAGCAGTATTGTTTCAGTTGGTGAAACAAGTTTCGGTCAAGAGCAAGCTAAGCCTGATCTTCCAATATTTCAATAGCTGAATAGAGAGAGAAGACACTTACTTCTCTTGAAATAAAAACTAAAGAAAATGTCAGATTCTTTTTCTTTTAAAGATGTATTGGGAAATTGCTAGCAAGTTTGCTATTCTGCGCACAAGAAAGTTTCAGATGACTCTCTAATGGATTCATGTACTTGTTTCTTGACACAACTTTGTATATCGTTGAGTCTCACTCAAACAGGTTTCCTGGTTCGATTTGGGCTGTGCCTTGTGCATTATGAAAGGTCGTTTGGCCAAGAATTGAGAGCTTTAGAAAACTGGCAAATTTATATAGATAGAACAAATCACTTTTGAAAATGTAACTCGGAATGGTTTTGGTTCAATGGTATAGAAGAAAGAATAAACCTGGTCCTGGAGTGGCTGTACTAAGTCTTCAAATATTTGTTTGTATATCAAACTGTGTTTGAATTAAGCCTCTAATTCTATTGTTGGTGTTTATGTCTTTTTGTGTTTGTTATTTGGAAATAATAAAAAGATTTCCTCTTGTTTTCTCAGTTTCCATTCTTACACCGCAAGAAAATGTAAATAAAACATAAGGGTTAAAAGTTCATTATACGGCTTATTAAGTTATAAACTATTAATTTAGTCAATCTTTTTCTTCTTTTCCAAGTAATCTTGCATTCTCTGGAATTTAAGAATGGCCCAAACCAAATGCCAAAGTCCCAACTCCGGCCAAAGAGTCGCCGTGGTGTGAAGAAGTGACTTCGAAGTCTGCCACGTCATGAAGTTACTCAGCCGATCTCCTCCTCCGGTTCTTATCACAAGATCTGGATCCGGCACAACCGACGAGGTATGCATACACTCTTCAACATCAGTCACCTCCAGAACTACAGAACCATCTCCAGCATCACACTTTCTAATGCAAGAATCTCGAATAGCGTGAACAATCTCGTTAACTGTGCTGTAAGCAACGCAAACCACAACCATCAGATCCGTATTCTCCTCCGTAACTTTCATCAGTCTCAGCGCCGCGTCTCTAAGACGCTCGTTTAGCGAATTCAAATCACCGGCAAAGACCACTCTCATGCCCTTTAGATTCCCTTTGACAGCTTGATCGATGGTGAACTCAACTTTCTCCAGCATAAGATCCATGACACACTTGACTTCTTCAGGTTCTCTCTTGAAATTATCGACACCAAAAGCGTAGAGTGTAACGTACGGTACACCAATCTCTTTGCAGTACTGAAGAACATATGTCACGGACACAAAACCGCCTCTGTGTCCTGCGTCTAGGCCTGTAAGTTTGTGTTTCTTGGCGAATCTACGGTTTCCATCCATGATGAATGAGATGTGATTAGGGATTGGACCGGTGCATAAAACTCTGAATATGAATTTCCTCATTAGACTCATCAAAGCGAGGAAGATTGTAGTGACTTCGCCTAATTCTTCTCTGGTATACATATCGGAAAATTTAACCAGGCTTTTGTGGTTATCGAGGGGGAGAGTTCAAGAGCATTTGAGCCTTTTTGGTTTTGTTTTGAGTGAAATATAAACCAAAAAAGGAAAGAAGTTTTTTTTTTTTTTTTTTCCATTTTTGGAGGGAATGCAAATGGAATGAACATATGATAACGGCTGAATTTTAGGGGAAGGGATGAAATGGCTGATCATAGTGAATACTGAATAGTGATTGTTCACTTTATTCTTGGTTTAATCAAATATGTAATGTCTCCGGTTAAGACATTTTTAAAATTAGTCGTATATGTTCACTTTTCTTACTTAAAAAAAAAATTAAAAAAAATTAGCCCAACCACTTTTACATTACTATTTTCATATTTTTATTTATATATTAAATAAAAATAACTAAAATATGTAATGTGCTTAACTTAAAAATATATAAATAACAATAGTTAATCTATTTCTGGAAAATTAACCTCTACACAAGTTTGTATTGGTTATGGACCAGATTATCAAAAAGGAAGAAGAATAATTTTGACCAAAAAAAGAAGAAAAAACAGATTAGAGGCTCAAAAGAAGATGAACTTATCTAAGAAAGAACTTAGAACAAACACGTAGAGACTCTTCCAAGTTCGAATGCAGTGACACACAAAAATGGCTCTGGGTTTATTCTTTCAAATATTTTTGCTACCTTTTAGTTTCAGTTATTATATTTTTCAAATCTCTAATTAGAATCCAATGAGCCATTATTTTTAAGAGAAATTGCAACTAATTAAGATATGTTTCGAGGAAAAAAAAACAAGACAAGGCAATTACAGCAGTCTAACTTCAAAATAAAATAAAATTACAGCAGTTTAAAAGACTAGAACTACAGTAAGTAAGTAGATGTGAGAATTCCAATCAAAATCAAATCTGATAAAAGGATAAACATCATAGTAGGTTGACAATATTATTGTGTTCATTATGCCCCACTTAACTTATAAACCAATTCATACCCACCTTCACAATTTTCCATCCCTCCAAGTAGTTAGTTTTATAATTACAAACTTAAATATGTATTGTATTAGTCGAGTTTATTTTAAAATCGTAATTCTATGTCTTTTTCTATAAAGAATTGCGATTTAAAAAATTTTAAAATTGACAAATTTTGTCATCAAATATTTACAATTTGTTCAGTTCGAAGTAATTAATGCTTACCGAGAAATGGCAAAAAGTAAATGAAAGTTATTTACCGCTCGCTTGAGAATACATCTAATTCTCATCGATCAAATCCAATGTACATAATGTATTTCACCGGCAGGAAATTTTACAAATTTCTTTTATTTATCAACGACATGTTTTCTACCAGATATGAACGAGGATGAAACAAAACAATGACAATAACAAAACTACTCTTTTTATATTACATATTTTAGCCAACAAAAAATTAAGCTCATATATATGAAATATGCATAAAAGTAAAGAGATCCCACCACAAAATCAATATTTGATTGCTTTTCCTTGATTTTTAAGCAAAGGTGCAAGTTGCTCCTTCCATTATCATACACCACCACACTCTCCATTATTTCCATACACAGGATTTGATAATTACTAACAAAGTAATGATTTCCTTTTAGTTTTTGCACAATCACATCACACATACACTGTGTATGTATATACATTATCACCGTCATGCCAACAACTGCAAAAAAAATTTGTAGCAAAGCAAAAGTTTGTCATCACGATAATAGATGTTATATGTACACTTGAATTATTACCTCTATTTGGTTACTGATTATCAATTGCAACTTGATTAGTTCCTTAAATTGATAATTCCATTATTACTCTTACATATTTAACCGGTAAGTCATACCAACATCGGACTATAGTTACTGAAACCTACTGCAGATGTTAGCATTTTACAGGAGATAGAAATTAGTTGCCCTATTACAAACATATAGTAATTAAGTACATGCTTCGATCATTTGTTCTGAAGAAATCATTACACTAAACCAAAATACAACTCTCTCTTTTTGTTAATAAATTCCAAAAAGTCTATACATCCAATAATTTTTCCTGGAGGTAAAACAATTCATCTGATAAGATATGATGAAAATTTTACAAAAAAAAAACATCATTGATAATTAAGTATCAACTTAGTTGTAACAATGTTGACCTCTTAACCAATTAATTTCCCCCATTTCAAAAATAACCCTTGCTCTTCATATAAAGTTGTATCTTACACAAACACAAAGTATCAAACACTCTCAAAAACAAAAAACCACCATGGAACATTTTCTCATCCTCCTCCTCTCCACCGTCTTCCTCCTCCTAATCACCACTCCCAGAGCCCTATCTCAGCCCTCTCCAGCCGTAGCTCCGGCCCCACCAGGACCCACAAACGTCACTAAAATCCTTGAGAAAGCTGGTCAATTCACCGTCTTCATTCGACTCCTCAAATCCACCGGAGTTGGTAACCAACTCTACGGCCAACTCAACAACTCCGACAACGGAATCACTATCTTCGCACCGAGCGATTCCTCGTTCTCCAGTCTCAAAGCCGGAACCCTAAATTCCTTAACCGACGAGCAACAAGTAGAGCTAATTCAGTTTCATGTCATACCAACTTACGTTTCTTCCTCAAACTTCCAAACAATAAGCAACCCTCTCCGTACTCAAGCCGGTGACTCCGCCGAAGGACATTTCCCTCTCAATGTTACAACCAGTGGTAGTACGGTAAATATCACGACCGGTGTAACCAACACCACCGTCTCCGGCAATGTCTACAGCGATGGACAGCTCGCTGTTTACCAAGTCGATAAGGTTTTGCTTCCTCAACAAGTATTCGACCCTCGTCCTCCGCCTCCGGCTCCTGCTCCGTCGGTATCGAAATCAAAGAAGAAGAAGGAAGAAAGTGATAGTCCCGGTGATGATTCTCCGGCGGACGCTTCGTTTGCTTCGCGAAATATTGCTTATGTGCGTGATGCGGTGTCGTTTTGCTTTATTAGCGCATTGCTCGCATGGTTTTATTTTTGATGATAAAATTGCTATTATTTCTTATGATTTTTTTTCTTCCATGTGATGATTTTGTGTTCATCAATCAATTAAATGATATTTTTCCTTTGATTTATTTTTCATTTTTCAAATTTTTTCATCACTAATACGGTTGCCTAATTGATCATATACATGGAATGGAAGGCAATAACAAATATCGTTTAGGTTTGGCGAAACAAAAATTATTATATACATATTTAAATTTAAGATCATTTAATTTTGGTTGATAGCCGGATTAATTAAATACAACCCTAAAAACTATATAGTTTTATTTATTTATCGTGGAAGCAAAAAATATTACAGTTTCTTGCATTGTAAACTATAAAGTTTTTTTGTTTGTTATAATAAAATAATAATCTACGGATCAAATGGTTTGATCAATAAAATTGTATTACACAAACAACAAATCTTACAACGACTACAGCAACAAATTCGTTATTCATTTCTGAAAATTAAATCTTTAAGCATATCGTCGGTAGCTTCTCCACCTATTCTCCTACTTTACTTATTAATTGACTGCTGCTATAATGAATCTTTGACCATTCCTCGAAATTTCATTTGTTTCTCACACAGAGTTATATCATTTAAAAGTATAATTATACAACGGGCAACCTCAAGACATGATCAAACTTCCAAAATGCATAGATAAAGATATATAAAATGATGAAATTTGATCAAATCTATATATAGATTTCTTTTTGAAAATATCTATGAGTGTTAACATGTATCTTGAAAAAAAAAATGGTATATAAGAAAGAATAATAATGTACTGTAATTTAAAAGCTTGATGCAATATGCATGGATATAAATGTACAATTATACTTTAGAATGTTTTTATTGGATATTCTAATCCCGAACTAGAATGATAATTTAGCTCAAAATACAAGTAAAAAATCAACTTCATATGTACTTAAGTTAAAAAAAAAAAAAAAGCATATTATTTAATCCAGTTATGCAGGCGACCTTGTGGTACATTATTTCGATCTAAATAAATTCCATCGAGTTTGGCAATCCATGAGCGTACTTGACCACATCGACGGCTAAAGGCTCCTCGGTATGCTCTCCAAATAGTCTGAAAAAACTCCATTTTTAGGCCATACCTCAGATGACAAGCCCATACTATTCTTTTAGATGAGCTTTCAGGAAAATTAAAATCGTAAGCCTGATTGAATTTCACTTCGTGGAGACCCATAGCTTGGTTTAGGTTAGATGTGCAATTGACTGAGTATCCGAGTTTATTACGAAATTATAAAGTATTATATTATGGATGCAACCCGCCCCTCCGCATCGTGGATTTCGACTACCACTACTACACACTATACCTTCGTCCAAACCAAAACACATACCAAGAACTACCATCAAAACTATGAAATGATTCATCTTTTGGATTTTTTTTTTTTTTTTTAAGTATCTCTAGTAGAATCGTTTGTGCTGAATAACTTTAATATCATCTTTATCAAACAACTTTTTAAAGGCATTAACTAAATTTAATCACAAACATGAACCAGATGAACTTAAGGACGGAAAAGTATTCGGTGTCGAAAAATAAGGTTAATCAATAATTTCAGATTACTAATTTGAGACCATATGAATTAATCTTGCAAATTTATGTTTCCCAATAACTCCCTTGCTTTTATATATTGTGGATTTATGAATATTTAGGATTGATGCTATTTTTTCTATTTATTAGTGAATATATGTAAAACCACTGTCTAAATTTGATCATATCATGTATTATACAATGAAAAATAAATCAATCTCTTAACCAAAATAAACACATCAAATGATATTATTTTCTTAAATATAATGATACACTATAATATGAAAAAGAAAGCCAGCTAATTGATTTGAGAAATCAAAACTCGTGTAAAAAAACTGGTGACAATTTTAGAAAAACCATTAGTCTCTCTATTAAACAGCATGCCAAATTGCAAATCTTCAAGAATAAAAGTCCATTCAATTGAACTTTCCAACGCAAAAAAAATCTATTTACAATTTGGAATTTAAATTTGAAACATAGGTGACGACTCCTCCCCCAGAGAATCATTCACTACATATAAATCACCCCAACAAGAAGCTTATAATGAGAAGGAATAAAGACCAACCAAATAGTTCAAGCTATGTGTGAAGAGGAAAGGCTTTACAAAAACTATATATGTTGAATCTCCAAAACTCTCTTACCCACTTTTCACATTTTTTGTGATCTTGCATCTACACAACCACCAATATGATCCTTAGTACTTCTTTATAAGCAGTCTTACTTGTTTCTATTTTTATCTTTTTAATCTCTTGTTTTTTGGCATTAGTTTACTGTAGAATAATTATAA
Organism: Nasturtium officinale; assembly: GCA_963854855.1. Taxonomy (NCBI): domain Eukaryota; kingdom Viridiplantae; phylum Streptophyta; class Magnoliopsida; order Brassicales; family Brassicaceae; genus Nasturtium; species Nasturtium officinale. The sequence continues at coordinate 13,602,352 of OY978505.1, forward strand.
AAAGAAAACGTGGATAAATCCATTTAAACCTGCGGGCTTATAAAATTCGGTAAAAAACCCAGACGTGCTTATAAAGAAGTCACATAATTTTGGGTGAAATTAATTAGAATGATTTCAAGAATGTTGTCTACATCATTTATCTATATAATTGTAAAAAAAAATATATCATCAAAGTACTAACGGCCACTTCTTTGATGAGTCAGCATGCACAATAATATAATTTACATAGTCAAGAATTCGAGTATCAGCAAAAACTAACTAAGCATACATACTTTGAATTTGAGTCCACAGATCTTGTGTGGAATTGTTTTGTTAAAAACTAATTTAGCATACATTCATTTACTTTATTTACCATAATTAACGTTTAACGGAAAAAAAGAAAAAAAAAGAAGAAAAAAAAGAAGGTCGTTGGAGTATCTTTAAGTTTCTACTAGAAACTCCACGTCTCTTCCTAGCCATCAACATTATTTATTATTATACTTCTAAATAGCCCTCTGATTTGACTTTATTTACCATATTACCCTTTCTTCACCATTTTCATATCTTTTTTTTTCTTTTTCTTTTTTTTTCGTTTTAGTCTGTTTCCTTTTTTTTTACCGTACAACAATGGCGAGAGGCTCTTCCCAATCCCAACAATCAACCTCCACCGCTTCGTCAACCGCTAGGCCCGGTCTGGCCGGTCCTCGTGGATCCGCCGCAGCTTCAGCCGGCATGCGTCGCCGCAGAATCGGTGGCGGTGGAGGCGTATTATCAGGCGGCGGATCCGCAGCTGGAACAGGAGCGAGCAACATGCTGAGATTCTACACAGATGAAGCTCCTGGATTGAAGATCTCACCTACCGTGGTTCTCATCATGAGCCTCTGTTTCATCGGTTTCGTCACCGCTCTTCACGTCTTCGGAAAACTCTACCTCCACAAGTCCGGATCTCAAGCTTAGATCCGGATCCGGATCCTGATCCTTTTGAGTCTTTTTCTTGTAATTTTTTTTGTTTTTTTTTTGTTTTCGATGAGATCCATGTAAATCGCTGAATAAAACATGTTTACTTTTGGAATACATTAAATCCATTTGACATTAGTAGTCAGTGTTGGTTTTGATCTCTCTATATATGAACCTACTCAGTTCATGATCTGAGGTACATGATGCAAAATCCAAAATTTGCTTGTTTTGAATATAGTTCGGTTTTTATTTAAAACTAATAATCTGGGGGAGAAGCATTCTTCTTTGTGAAGATTCCAACTTACATCTCACAACTTGTTGTGACGATCTTTCAATCTGATTGGCCATTTTTTGATTATGAAATCACAAATTTTACTAACAAATCAATAAAACATGTATCTACTACAAATAAAGTTACTATAGTTATACCATGTAGTATATACAATACAATGTATCATCTCTTTAGAATTAATTTCCTTGTAACTTGGTTTAGATCTCTTTAGAGTGCTCTTTTATGTGAATTGTGTAGGCAAGAAGAAGAATGACGTTGAATATACTTTACTTTACTTACTTACTTACTTGGTGTTTCCATTTGTATACGTGATTGTCAACCATGATGTGATCTCTTACATACAAAAGAAATATCACAAATGTATATATATGGATACATTTCTTAGCAGTTTTGGGGATCAATTCATCGATATGCATAAAGTGATGCCCCCGAGAATGCTAACAAGTTTGAGCCGAAGTCAATTAGATGATTCAAATATTCATTATTTACCACTTACATGTTTAATGGGATTTTTATTTTCTGATTTTATAAACATTTTTTAAGTTAATAATCAAGAAGGAAAAAAGAAACAAAAATTGAAAAAACTTATGGCCCAGTAAGATCCGTAGGCCCATTAGAGATTGGAATCACTCCTACTAGGCTAATAACCAACATTTTTGATTTTTGACAATTAATATACGCAACTCCATGTGTAATATAATATGTGTGACTAAATGGTTATGACTTATGAGAGACCAAAGGTTAAGCACACTTTCAGTCTTTTACTAACTAGCGATTCACTGAAAGAAATAATTATGTACAACTCAATATAACATGTATTCTTTTCGATATGTTATATATATGGGGTCAAATTACAAGAAGGCAATCTAAGAACAACGTATAGCAAAAGTGTTAAAAGGCAACGACATATTGGCATTAAAGAGACAAGAGGATCACAACCCCAAATGCCACAATTCGATATATAAACAACGATTATTGTTCTGAATTAAAACCGATCCTCACACTACAGGATGCTTCCAACATTAGCAAAAGTTGCTCGATGTGTATGTATATATATATATATATATATATTTGTTACTCTTAGAATCGCACCGCACTTTTTCTGCATTACACATCTTCATTCAGAATCTATATGACAACAATAATTGTAATAATAAAATGACATCACGAGAACAACCTGCACCTGATTAATTGTTTCAAAGTTCTGTTTTTCTCTCTTTTACATAGTTTCATTTCTTTTTCAGAACATTATTTCATTCTTCTTGTACATAATCCTTCCTTTTTTGTTGAATAAGTATCACATTCAACTCAACTCCGAATAAAAATAGAATTTGATTTTTGATCTATATAGTCGTTTTGGTAAAATAGGAGCATCGATTTATAGGAAAACAGGAAAAATATCTAACGATAGTGAGTTTTTATTCTTAAATATGATTTATAACGAGGAATTAAGGACATAGAATTTGGTTTGCCATTGCCCAAAAAAAAAAAAAAAAAAAAAAGAGTTTGGTTTGCCAAATACGACTTCAGATTTAAGTTTCAATTAATTTACCTTTATCAAATAAAAATAGAGGACCCAACTTTAATGTAGGCTCCAATTTGACAAATTGCTTTCTCCTTATGGGATACCATTTGTCTCTACAATTCTTTTTTGACGGACCCACTTTTCTTATCACAAGTTCATCTAATTCTACCCAACCTGGTAAATTATATTGTTTGCTCAAGATCAGTCAACACGAAATGTCTACAAGTGAAGATACGTATACGAACTAATGTGTTGTATATTTTTTGTTTTCCTTTTGGGTTCACGGATGTGCTCTATAAATTTATACTCATAATAAAAAAGGCTAAAAACGAAATCTGTTGTAAGATGGAGTTTGGAATAGAATTTGAGTAGGGCTAGAAATATTCTTAGTTAAACTCGAATTTGAGTTTTGATACTTTCCACCTCAAAAAGACCAGTTGAATTACTCTTATTGGTTATTTCATTTATTTGTTATCCAAAAAACAACACCACGGCACAAAAGGAGAACAAGCAGCGAAACATAGGTTCGAACACAATTGCATAACACATATTACACATTACAATTTTTTAGTCGTCTAGACCAACCGATCCTTAAATTGTAAGAAATTTATTGGTAGATGAATTTAAATTGTGAGAATTTCTTGTTGGTGTGATGATTTTTAATATCTTGGTATTCAAAAAATTTAGCTATATTTAATTTTGTAATTGTATTAAGATCTACTGTTGTTGTTAAGATATGAAAAATTTAATCATTTTATTCGTAATATAGATGTGCATTAAATTTTACAGAATCTTATAGAAATTTTTTTAAATACACACGCTCTCTATAAAATAAAATAAATTTCTCAATTTTTGAAAAAAATATTCAAGTACATTTTTACCAACAATGAAATCAAATACTAGTAGTATATTTTCTTTGTTGTGATTTTTGCGGAACAGCAATTAACTACAAACATGTAACAAGGAGGAAGTATTTATTACACAGAAAAATAAAAATGATAGAAGAGAGAGGGGCTCAGAGGAGTGTCTTTAATCGTATGATACAGACAGACACTTGTGACTTTAATAAAGTCATTGGCGTTGCTTTGTCGTTTTCTCACGACAATTTTTTTCTATTGACACGACGTCTCCTAATTATCCACCTCCTCTTTTTTCCTTTTTATTGTTTTCTCTGCCAAAACATAAAGTTTTGTTATTCTTTTTTTTTCTTTCAATAAAACAATATCTGTTTGGCACAGAGAAAAGTATTTGTTTCTTTCGTATGTGCATTATTGTTATGTCATCTTATTATATAAATTTGTATGCATTTTATAAAAATATGAAGTGTATTAGATTTATAATTTTTAAAATTACAGAACGTATCACACAAATATTTCTATTTACTAACAAATTTCTAAAAGCTAAAATTGTAATAAATGTTATTTAAGTATAAAAACTAAATTCTCAACCAGAAAATTGTTCTACATATCTACACTAAAGTCTAAAACTAGAAATTCAATATAATTGTGTCTATTCATGGGAAAAACTCTTAGTCAGACAAGGAAAAAATAAATTTAATTAATTTGGAAGAAAGAAAAAAGAAATACTAGATGCGTATATATTTTAGAAAATTAGTTTAGTTCGGAAAGAAACATGAAAAATACGATCCATTCTTTCTTATAGTGATTAATCTTTGACTAGAAAGTTATGATCAGCAGACATAAGAATATGGTAATCTTATCATTAAGATTAAGAGATTACACGTTTCGAGTTGTGGTGCAATATTAGAATAAATAATATATATTTCTTATCAGAATTGAATATTAAGTAAGTACTAAAGAAAAATAAGGGGAGGATATTAGGCTAATTTTAGAAGGAGTTGCCAGGAAAATGTAAAAAAAAAAAAAAAAAAGTGGAGCCCAAGGGGCAGCAAATATCAAGGGGGTCTTTGTTAGTTGTTGGGACTCAGTCACTCAGAACTCTGAAGAGACTCATTCTTTCTCCTTCTCCCATCCCATCATCCTTTTTGTTTTTTTTTCGTCTCCAATGAAAGGGTATAAAATAAATGTTCTAAAATAAAAATTGTTTGTGAGTGCAATGTATATAAGTAAGCTGCAAAATGTGAAAATAATTGTCAATTAATAAAATCATAATCAGATAAAATCAGATACTATTTTCTGAATGCGCAATGTAACCTAACATACGGCACATCAGACGTAAATATGAATAAACGATATTATATTTGTATTCATGTTATATTACTAATAAATAGTTAATTACTAAACCATATATATGAGCAAATAAACATGTCTTGTTTTAAAATTCTGCCCGCAACCATTTGTCAGTTGTCACTATCAAATATAATGTGTTTTCCATTTGAAGAATGCGTGGTCATTTACGTTAGTTTAACTATTTGCTTAATCAACCATATATGGAACCCTCACACAAAAATAAGCAAAATTTCATCCAAAATGGCCTAAATGAATTTTGATATCCAAAAGAACTAATCCTGATAGATTCTCAATTAGATAATCCTTAAATTTTACCCAAAGATTAATCATACACAATTACATATTCCATTTTTTTCGCCCTTCGTTTCAGATGATATTCAAATTCAATTCTAATTGTCCTCCCGATAAAAAGTAGAAGAGTATATAAGTAGATATTTCTGAATGATCAGTCGATGTGATTATTTACTATAACGGATTTTTTTTAATTGATATGTTTTTTAAATACAATACTTTAGTTTATCAATAACAAACTTATAATGCTGATTTTCATAATATTCGTTTCAGAAAAAGAGAGAAAATGTGCTCTTTTTTTTTTTACAAAATCGAAAGGAGCCTAGTCTTCTGTCTTTAGCCGGTTGGTTGGTTCTTAAGAACGCAATGAAAAGAGAGAAACAAGAAAAAGCTGATCAAATTTTCGAATAAATTAAACATAACATCATAAAAGAAAGATTCCAAAGAGATACTGTTTCATTTGCAAGAGTATGCCAATAAAAAGATAATCAATTTGCGGTTTATATTCCTCATAAGTTAAGAATATGACGGTGTGAATGAGATTAAAGTATACGTTATTTCGTTATAGCATAGTCCAATCGATGCATATTCTTTGTAGTTGGATGGAATTTGTTGGAAAATGATAACCATTTAAACATCCACTAAAATTTAATAAAATATATGATACCTGAGGCTGATTAATACAGTCATCAACAAAACTTGAGGACAAAAATTTGAAAAATGGAAAAATTTATAGCAGATTAATTGATTTTTTTTTTTTTTGTGTAAAAAAATCGAGTGGACATACAATTGTTGATAAAGTGAAAACGTCACTTATATCCTAAGCCCAAATAACCATCAACTAAAAAGATAAATATAAGTGAAGGTAAGTGTCAATATGTATTCGTCTATCCAACGAAGGGTTTAGTGCAAAAAATAATGGTGAATTTGACTTTGTGTTTAATACATGGCTGGTTCTGCATTTTGTAAGCCCTAAACAAAAAAAAATCATGGAACCATTTAAATACTAATATTATATTTTGCAAAAATTAGAGTCTGTTTGTGTATAAAATTTGGGTTTAAGAAGTTGGAAGTCGGTGCCAATCTTAAAATCCTCATCACAACTTCAAATAATTTCCATTTTCTCATCCATTCTTCCAAAGAGGCTTCACTCAGAAGTCAGAACCTATATGAAAAAACGTGCACAAGGTAAAGAGTGGAGGTTAATTGAATTAGGCTTTAAGTTGGCCTCAAGATTATTTATCAGTACCTTTTTCTTTTGAACATCTTTTTTATCAGTACGTAATACTAACATTTTAACATAGCAAAAATGTAAAAGAAAACAAATTGTGCAAACGTGTGTATATGATAAAAGTATAGTTTTTTTATTTATTTGTTTATGTAAATATAACTTTATTGTGACGACAATATATATATATATATATATACACATACATAACTTTATTGGGAAAAAAAGAAAAGAAGAAGAAGGCGAAAGAGAGTGTGTAGGTGTGGGTTCTGTTCTGTCTTGCCTGTGTCTCCCCCGCTTCTCTCTCTCTCTCTCTTCACCAAATTGGCTTTTTTTTTTGTGCTAATTTACTCTTTTAATATATATATATTTTTTATTTCTTACATCTGCAAATTATCTATGTCTGTTCCTTGTGCTTCCTCTTCTCAGTACCTGCTAATGGAGGAAGAAGAATCATACTTTAAAACTCTTGTTCTCATTTGATTCCTCCGCTTCATCTTCTCTTTATATCTCTCATTAATTCGTAATTCCACTCTTATTTCTCATCTTTCCCATTAATAGCTAATATTAACTTTGCTTCTTCTTTGTGAATTGTACCTGAAACCAAAAGAAAAGAAGAAGAAGAGAGACAACTTTTCTTTGATGGGTTTTACTTGTTTTGTTGTGATTTGATTAAAAATAGCAACTTTGTGTTTTTTGTGCTGCTGGTGTTGCTGTCTCTTTGCTCAAACAAGCTTTTCAATGGATTTTGACTTGAATACTGAAATTGCGGAAGTGGGGGAGGAAGAGAATGATGTAGGAGTTAGAGGAGCTGGGATTGAGAAGGCTAGACTTGGAATTTCACCATCTTCTTCTTCTTCATGCTCTTCCGGATCATCATCATCATCATCTTCTACAGCTTCTGTTTCTTCCATTTACTCTGAGCTTTGGCATGCTTGTGCTGGTCCTCTCACTTCTCTTCCCAAGAAAGGCAATGTAGTTGTGTATTTCCCACAAGGTCATTTGGAGCAAGATGCTATGGTTTCATATTCATCTCCTCTTCAAATCCCCAAATTTGATCTCAATCCTCAAATCTTTTGCCGGGTGGTTACCGTGCAATTACTTGTAAGTCTGTCTGTATCATTACCAAAAAAGAAAACATTCCTTTTTGTGTCCTCTTTTCTATTCTTAAACAAGTTCTGTTTTTTCCTCTAATTGTGGGTATTGTTTTGCAAATTTGATTTTTTTTTTGGATGGGAAACAAAAGGCTAATAAAGAAACTGATGAGGTCTACACTCAAGTCGCTCTGCTTCCACTGCAAGAGGTACACTTTTTACTCAACTTTTAGTTCTTTGACAATGTAAATGATGTTTGGAATGAGCAAATTTATATACAATAGATGCTACGGTAGAAGGGATTATGAATAATTTTGTTTTATTTTTGTTCTCTTAGTGACTCAAACTCATTCCTTCAAAAGAAAATCATAGAGAATTGAAGTATTGAAATCTTTGGCCTTCTTGATTCTGCATTTATAATCTTAGTGATGTTAATATGTTGAAGATACTTCTTGGGGTTTATAGTTTTCGATGCTAAATGCGGAGGGGAAAGAGGTCAAGGAGTTAGGAGGAGATGAAGAGAGGAATGGAAGCTCATCTGTCAAACGAACACCTCATATGTTCTGCAAAACCTTAACTGCTTCGGACACAAGCACCCATGGAGGTTTCTCTGTACCTAGAAGAGCTGCTGAAGATTGTTTTGCTCCTCTTGTATGGTTTTCTAGACTTCATTTTTTTCATTTTTTTCTGGATAAGAGGCTTGTTATAAGCCTTATTTCACGGATCTTAGGATTACAAACAACAGAGGCCATCTCAAGAACTCATTGCAAAAGACCTCCATGGAGTAGAGTGGAAGTTTCGGCATATCTATAGAGGTAACTAGGGTTGAGTTTGTTATTGTTCGTTTCGTTTTTTTTTTCTGTGAAACCAAAATGCTTAGCCCTCTACCCTGTAATAAGGTCAACCAAGGAGGCATCTGCTCACAACAGGTTGGAGTCTATTTGTCAGTCAAAAGAATCTTGTCTCTGGTGATGCGGTTCTCTTTCTGAGGTAAACATACTCTTGGTGGTTTCAAGCTCTTGATCCATAAATGCTACATTCGTTACTAATATTTTCGTTTATAGAGATGAAGAAGGAGAGCTGAGATTAGGAATCAGAAGAGCAGCACGGCCAAGAAATGGACTTCCTGATTCAATCATTGAGAAGAATTCATTTTCCAACGTTCTGTCTCTTGTGGCTAATGCTGTATCTACAAAAACCATGTTTCATGTGTTTTACAGTCCACGGTAAAATACTGTGAACAACTGCCATGAGTAATAATTCTTAACTAGGTTTAGGAAAGATAGAACTATAATGTTGATTCATTGGTTCATTTACAGAGCGACGCACACAGAGTTTGTGATTCCTTATGAGAAGTATATCACAAGCATCAGGAATCCCATTTGCATAGGGACAAGATTCAGAATGCGATTGGAAATGGAAGATTCTCCTGAGAGAAGGTATTGTTGCTTTCTTGCTTCTTTCTTGGAAAAGAATTTAAATTGGCTTTTTCTTGCAGATGTGCTGGTGTAGTGACAGGAGTCTGTGACTTGGACCCTTATAGGTGGCCAAACTCCAAATGGAGGTGCTTGTTGGTGCGTTCTACTTGATCTGTTTGGAGTGTCTGTCTATTAACGTGTAGAAGACTTTTTCATTTACCAGGATTTGTAGTTACATCTTTGACATTTGTTTGGCAGGTGCGTTGGGATGAGTCTTTTGTGAGTGATCATCAGGAAAGAGTTTCCCCTTGGGAGATTGATCCCTCGGTTTCTCTCCCACACTTAAGCATTCAGTCATCTCCAAGGCCTAAAAGGCCATGGGCAGGTCTACTGGATACTACTCCACCTGGAAACCCCATTACCGGTAATTTAAGTACAACTCTCTTCTCTTTGAACTTTCTTCAGTATATTATTATTGATTACTATTCTTGGTTGCAGCAGAAAGGGGTGGTTTTTTGGACTTTGAGGAGTCAGTTAGACCCTCTAAGGTCTTGCAAGGTCAAGAAAATATAGGTTCTGCATCATCCTCACAGGGATTTGATGTTACGAACCGCCGGATCCTGGATTTTGCGATGCAGTCTCATGAAAATCCAGTTCTTTTGTCAAGTAGAGTGAAGGATCCATTTGGTGATTTTGTTGGTGCTACGGCTCTAGACCCAGCCTATTCAGGTGCTATGGACCTGGATAGGTTTCCAAGGGTCTTGCAAGGTCAAGAAATATGTTCTCTTAAATCTTTACCGCAATTTGCTGGTTTCAATCCAGCTGCTGCTTCAGGAAAATCTAATATTGGATACACCGATCCCTTTGCTTATCAAGCCAGCAAGTCAAGTTTCTATCCTCTAGCCTTACATGGGATTAGGAGCACTCATGTTCCATATCAGAATCCATACAATGCGGGAGACAAATCTTCGGGTCACCCTTCTCGTGCAATAAACGTTGGTGGAGAGACTAGAAAGTTTGATGCACGAAATGAAGGTGGCCTACCTAATAATGTTTCAGCTGATTTGCCATTCAAGATTGATATGTTGGGGAAACAGAAAAGCAGTGACTTTAATATGAATGTTTCATCAGGATGTAAACTTTTCGGTTTTTCTTTACCTGTGGAGACACCTGCGTCTAACCCACAAAGCTCGAGCAAAAGGATCTGTACAAAGGTAAAGCTTTTTTGTGCATTAGCATCTATTTGTCTTGTTGGAGCTGCATTTCTAGATGTCACTTCCAATCAATTCTTGTATTGAATTGTTATCAAAAGGTTCACAAGCAAGGAAGCCAAGTGGGGAGAGCTATTGATTTATCCCGACTAAATGGTTATGATGATCTCCTTACTGAGCTAGAACGGCTGTTTAACATGGAAGGGCTTCTCAGGGATCCTGAAAAAGGATGGAGGATCTTATACACTGACAGTGAGAATGATATGATGGTCGTTGGCGATGATCCATGGCAGTAAGTTCTTTCATATTTTCTAAAGCTCAATGACAATTTAGCTGCAAGCTTGAAATTGGCTTTTTGGCTATGGACAGTGATTTCTGCAATGTGGTGTGGAAGATACATTTATACACGAAAGATGAGGTGGAGAATGCGAATGACGATAGCAAGAGTTGTTTAGAACAAGCTGTTCTTATGATGGAAGCATCGAAGTCATCTTCTGTGAGCCAACCTGATTCTTCTCCAACGGTCACTAGAGTGATATAAATAAACCAGAAAGAAGTGTCTCTCCTTCTTTGCTTTAAGTGTGTTTTGCTTACAAAAGACAAAAAAAAAACTTCAACTTCTTTGTCTTCGGTTCTGTCTTTTTGTTTGTTTGTGTTTCTTCTGATTTCCATGGATTTGGATCGTTTTACTCAAGAAATTTGCGAGTTTATGGGATGTGTAGATGATACCGTTGGATGATTTTCGATTGAGGTCTTAAATTTGCGGTTGAGACGGTACAATGGATTTTAACATTTAAAATTTTATATATGATTTTAACATTTGGACTGAGGTCTTCTCCTTCGTTAATTTCTTGGAGATTCTCTTATTAGTTTTTTTCTCTTGTTTTTTGGTAAAAAAAAAGTCAATTCGATTTGTTAACTTCTGTTAGTTGTAGATTTAAATTTTCTTTTTGATCCGACTAAACTACATAAATAACACATCTGAAGCCTTAAAAGATAAAATACAAATTTTGATGCATTTCTACACTTCAAATTACTAAATTTTGCATATATATATAATTAATTTGTCTTTAGAAAACTTTCTTATGAATTTTAGTATTCTAATTTTAGAGTTTTTAATTTTTTTTTAAGGTTTTCTCAAGAAATTTATCAGTAAATGTTAATACTTTTATGGACGTTAATCAAATCATGAATGTTCAATGATTGAAAGTTAATGTATTATTAACAGATGTTTCAATTAATTTATGCCTCCAAAAATATATTTACTTTTTAGCGAAAATAGCTAAATAGTTTTCGTTGGAACTTTAGTTTTAAAATTTACTTTCATATTTATCTCAATATTTATTACGAATTATGTTATAACTTTTACAAATTTTGTAATTTAAAAAGAATGAATTGACATTCTACTGTGAGGAATCAATACCATTTTAAGAATATGTTAGAATCTCTTTATTTGATCAATATAAGGTATAAATTAAGGAAAATAATAATGTGATGTTATCATTTCATTCGTTACAATGTACCAAACTCTTTGGGATACATGTACTTTGTAGTTGATAAGATCATGTACATTTTCACAATGCTAATTTTCTTTTCCCCGATTATCTTAAACTAATGTATAGACGATTGATTATGATTAAAAGTTATAAACATTCCTGTTTTAAAATTGTACAATTACATAAAAAGAGTAAACATATCCATGGTCAAAAATCCTGTAGTATTTCGGAGCCTTAGTTCATCTGTTTCCAAAATATAAAAATTTGAGTATTATTATTTTATCAAGAATTTAACAACAACATAACTGTGAAAAGAAACAACACAACACAAAATAATACTTGAACAAACAAACAAAAACATCATAATAATAAGACATAAATTGGATCACATAGTAACGGAATTAAAACATGCTTTCTGTGTATAGACATAAATTGGATCAGATACAAAGGACTTAATAGTAACCAGATCTAGAATGAGGAGGATGACCATGAAGATGTTCATATTCAGAGATGTCTTCTTTCTTAAAAATCTGGTTTTGGTTTGGATTATACTCTGGCCTGTAGTTCATGTTGTATCCTGGAGCAAATCCTTGAGTAATATTACCATGACCACTGTTTCCAAACAGTAAAGCATGATTAGAGAAAATTGGATTCTGGTTGTAGTTGAAAGCATTCAGGTCCACCATTCTTCTTTGACTACCCTCATCATTCCCAAAAGCAGCATTGCTGGAACTTCCCACATAGAAGTTTGGAACAGTCTCCTGTAACAATTTGGAGGCTTGTAGTGTAACTGTTTGCTTAAAATTTTCAAGCTTACCTTTGAATCCATCTAGTTTTGGTAACTCAAGTCCTTCAATGGGATCTTCCCACCAGTGCCCAAGGGCTTTAGTATTTTCTCTTATTTTCCTCAAGTCTTCATGCTTCTTTTTCTCCAATTCCAGTTCATCCAACACCTGCAGATATCAACCCAAAAGGTAGAGTTTTTGCTGTCCTAAATTTCGGTAAAAAAAACTAGGATATATAGTTCATTCTACTCTGGTTTGGTCCCAAGAGATTATGGACATTTCCGAACTTCTTCAATTACAAAGAAACATAAAAGTCTGGAAATATAATTTTAATCAACCCCAGCTAATTACATTTCTAATACCTCGGAATATATATATATATATATATATATATAATATTGAAAAGGAGTGATATATATATATATATATATAAGTACACCAGTTATGTCAATCATTTTTTATACCATATGATTCTACAACCATTGGCATTTTTATCTGTCATACAATGAACATATAAATCTATTCTAATTATGGTGAAAATATATTTTCTAATATTTATATATTAGTTTTTAACCCAAAAAACATTATATATAGCAAAGAAAACAAACATGTGAATCAATATCAAACATAATAGTTTTTTTTCAATTTATATGCTTTAGAAAAGATAAATTACCTGAGTAAGATGAATATTCAGATCCTTAACATTGGAACTTCTACGAGCTTCACTAAGTTGCATGTTGTTTTGTTGGCGAGAAAGTGGTTGAGGGGTATTTTGTAAGAATTTATCAATTACAGATTCAACATTTGGATGACCAAAAGAAAATACTTTCCGACCAGGTGAAAACACAACTACTATAATTTCTGCACCACAAAGTGTACAAAGTTCACTAGACTTTTTAAAAAGTTCAATCTTCTTTTTGAGAAAGTAACTTGAAGGTTACTTTCATTTTTCATTTTCACCATCTCTACTTTTTGACGACCCTTGTTTTTCTTCACCATTTTCCAGGGATATTTTGAGAAGATAAAATTTGATTGATGTTTGTAGCATAAAACTGTTCATATATTTATAGCAGAATATTACATTCCAACAGTTAATATTTTAAATTTTCTAAGAGTAAATTCAATTTTAATTGACTGTATATTATATTTGAATTTTAATTTTACCATTCTTGCAACATTTCACAATCATCATATTCTATCAATAAAAGGAATGCAATTCATATTATTTGACTATAAGACTGTAATTTCATTTGTTACAATGAATCAAAATCTGCCAGAAAGATGCACCTTTAATTATTTGTGATCTTTGCATATCTAATGAAAATATCAATGTAAAGATATTGATATATAGCAACACATATGTGATGTGGCTGCCTAGAAACTCTCTAATGATATCTCCAACCTATTTTTCTATTTATAATTTCAAAATATAGTATTTCATTTTAAATTTAGATTTTTATACAACACAATTCCAAAATGAAGATTCCTACTTTTAGTGTGTATTGAAAATAGAAAAAATCCAAATATAGTGAAAATTGAATATTTCCATTTTAAATTTTGAAATAGAATTGAATTAGAGAATATTTGACTCCAAAATGAATTTTGAAAGTAAATATAAAAATAGGATTGGAGATTATCTTAGAAGAATGTAATATCTTTAACAAGTTAGTGACGGAAATTGAAAACAAATATCGTATCCGTTGACAATTTTTTTTGCAACTGTTTGTAAATTTTTAACTAGAAAGCTAGCTTCTATGTTAAATTGTTAATTATTTTAACTCTTAGCGGCTGGTCGGCTTGGTAAAAAAGTTCATCCTCTTCTCTAACTTTTTGAGTAACATGAATAGTTCGAGATTGGATGAGAACAATTTGGATTAGTATGTACATATTTATGATTGACAAAAAGTTACTATTTTAACATATGGCAAAAAAAAATCCATTATATTCTTGATGTGGTTATATTCATCGCTATTTTCTAAAATAGAACATGCTTTTCCGGTTATTGATTACTGATTTGTTATGTATGAAAATATATTTATAAGATAGTTATATGATTTTTGCAGTTGTTATAACAAATATATTCCTTTAAATTTTCAAGTAATTATATTCGTTATTATTTTTGAAAAAAAAAACATGATTGGCGATTGATTGTGAATGATATAAAAATTATGATGAAATAGTTATATGATTTTATCAGCAGGCATTATAGATCGGTGAACCATTGCGATAGATTTGATATGAATATATAACATCTGAGTTAGGCATTTCCTTGAATTATTTGTAGCATTCTCAATAAATGAATATTTGTTTGATATATTATTTTAGGATCATAATTTTCGCTATATTATGTTTTTGTATGATTTCAGAAATCTTAGTTATTCTTTTTTCAATGTCTATACTCTATACTTTCATTAATTCTGGAAAATGTTTACATAATCAGTAAATAATACACTCATTAAACAAGTAGGAGAATAATTATAAACTTAAGAAATCTTAGTTATTCATGTGTTAAATACAAAAACTGAAATTGTAGAAACAGATACAATGATATTATACTATATAACTAGGGTTCTAAAATAAAGTTAATTTTGGTTTCGACCGTTATGTCGATTGTGGAAAATTCAATTTTATATTGCAAATGGATATGCCGTTATATTTTCGTTACCGATAGTGACAATTTTTATAAAGAAATAGTAATATTTATTTCAATTGATATTTATAGCTCTCATGTCTCATTCAGAATGAGTCATTCTATGCACTGATAGAAAAAAAAATTGAATGACAAAAAATAATTAAATAATTTTTGTTATATGTTGTAGCAAATTCTTTTAAATCACACAATTATTAATATCTGGAAATTAATCTAAAGATATTCAACTTATTTTTGTTGAAAGTAAATGTCATCCAAAAAGTGAAATTCTAATTATAAAATATGCATATAAATAGTGTAAGAATATTTTCATAGTACATAGTAAGCTTAGAGTAGATATAATCCAAGTCTAGAGATAATCAAATAACTATGAATAGTTGATTAATTCTATAAAATTCAATATTGACTAAAATATTAAAGTTTTATTTTAAGGTACAATTGGTTTTATCAGAATTTTGTAAAAATAGTAAATTTTCATCTTTTGAAATTTTTAAGTTATAAATATTATGGAAATCTATTTGTGATAAATAAAATTATAAATATATATTCCAAATTTTTGGAAATATGAATTAAATATCTAAACTCAGATTCTTTGAACATTAAAAAAAAAACATTAATAGGTAAAATACCAGAAGTGTGAAAAATATTAAAAAATATAAAATTTCACTGCATTATCCATAATTTTTTAAATATTGTTTTAAATATTTTTGATACGTAAGGTATAAGTAGATATTTCAAGTTTTTGGAATTTTGTTTTTGAACTAAACATAAAAACATTCTGGTTCATTTCACATTTTCTATAAAAAAAATTAATATACAAGACGTGTCCAAAATGTTAAGGAAATATAATTTTCTTACAATATATATATATATTGAATATTTGTATACTGAATAATCTTATAAGTATTTTCTTTAAAATAGAAATATATAATAGCAGAAGATTGAAGTCACTAGGTCATTGGTATGTATCAAGAAATTTATTTTAAGTTTGAAATTATTGTAATTATTCTAAATAAAAATTAGTTTAGTTGCTAGCATAATCGGTCAGCTGCAACTTTCTGCCGCGATTATGACCAAATTGTCACATTATTTAGGATAATTGGTGATCGTAAGTTTTCTAAACTTCAAAATAAAATAAAAGGTTACTCTTATCACTTAATAGGGATCGCAAATTTCCTAAATTTCAGAATAAAATAAAAGGTTACACCTATCACCAAAAATGGTTTACTAAAGATGATCTGATTTTATTGATAATGGTGATCAGAGTAATTAATCAATGTGCAGAAATGACAATAGAGGAGAAGAGCTGATTTTTTTATATATATAATTAATAAATGAAAAATGGAGCCCATAATTTACAAAGCTATATCTCTCTGTGGCTCCTGGCTTCCGAGTAATTTTATCATATGGTCCACAATAATTAAAAAAAAAAAAAAAACCTATTCGAGTATACAAATTACCGATTAAACTCACTTTTCTGCCTATCAAATGTTGTAACTAAATCAGCCTGTGCTTTGCTTTGCAAAATACATCCTGCAGAGTAGCAAGATCACAGCCAAGATTCTGAATCGACATTGAAGAGAGACAACAACATCATACAAGCCAGAGAAAAAAACAATACCGGTTCGATTCTTGAGAGAATTCAAGCAAATCTTGGCAAACTCCTGTGTATCCTCTGATGATCCTGATCATTGTTCTGTGCATAGCGTTAAGAATCAAAAGGAACAACAAATCATCCCGAGAGGGAGAGAACAGAACAAAACAGGTAGAAATTTATCACTCAGAATCCGAGTCAATGGAGAGGAACATCCGAGGAGGTCTTACAGAACGCTTCCCGCGTGGAAATGAAAATAGTTGATCTGATCTTTGCTTCTTTGCCTTGTCTTGTCTACTGTTATTCATACCCAGAAGCAACGATGCTGCAAATACGTAGTTATAATCAGCAAGTATACCGCATTGACTGGTTATAAAGAAGCATTGTTTAAAGAAAAAATAAGCAACATTTAGAAACTAAACTAAAACACATCTTTCTTCTTCAATTGTTTACAAGACCCAACAGCTTAGTAATAAAGTAAAGAAAAATGTAACGCAACATCACGAACAGGATCCACATTTATATGTTCCTTTGATGTCCTCAGGAAAGCATATACTTAGTTAGAGAACGAACCAGTCTCTGTTGTAGTATCTAAAGAACCTTCCCTTGTAGACATCACCTGGCTTGAGTTAAGCCCGTTTGCAGTTGCAGGCTCTTCGTGATTCCTAAAGGCGCTATCGCCTAGCCTAAGCGAGATCCAGTCTTCACTGCGGACACCATTTGACATATCAGCTTCGTTCTTAAAACCCGACTGAGAAGCATCTGGTTTTGTTGGCAAAAATATTTGAAGTGAGGGATCGTCTCTACCAAATGCAAGAGGATTGTCAACTAGGCCGTCGTTTGCTTCAGACCGTCCAGCAGAGCCCATAACCACAGGAACAGATGGCATTGATGTCTCAGGAGCCATGGTGTAACCTCCATTTATTTCAGGAGCACAGCTTAGTGGAGAATGCTGATGCAACCCAACCAAACCTTCTGAAACGTCAGGGTCAGATCCAAATAGTTGGAACCCAGAGGCTTCTGGAGTTTCAGAATGAAAAGACCAAAGGGGTGTATCAAATTCATCATCATTGAAAAGACCTAAGCGTGAACTTCCCCCAGCTATGCCGTGTGGGTCCTCATTATATGAGTTAATTATTCCAGGAGGGTTCAGTGGAAAATTCACTCCACCATCTGCTCGACAATCACTGTACGCAGGTCCTGGAGTGATTACTACATCGTTTTCGTCATCAGAATCACTTAGAACAATGATTTCATTATTTCTACCCTCTCCAGCTTGGTCTCTGTCAGGAAAGTTATAACCTGAATCAACATTCATGGAAATGGAATCAAGTTCCATGGCGTTGCCTACAAAGTCAAACGCTCCAATAGCACCCTGGTTCACGCTTGCATCATCACCATCCCTACCACTTCCAGTAGCACTACTACTCATTGGTATAATATTCTTCTCCCGATACCCAACCTTTTCTTGCCTATTACTGGAAGATACTCCATTTGTATTAGGTTTGCTAACTTCCCAAATGCCATTGCGATTCTTCCTTATTCCAAGTTTCAGAGGGGTGTGGCCATCTGAGACACCTTCTTGTTTAACCGAATTTAATACTTCCATCTTCCGTTTAATCTCATCAGCAGACGGACAAAGACTACCATCCGGTGCATGCCACTGTGAGAGTTCCCCCAGTGCCCTACGCTCGCTCTCTCTTTTGGTCTTTACACGCCAGGAACCATCAGGTTTCATTTCAATTTCAGAAACCTCTTCATCACAATGCTTCATCTGTCGAGCAGGAAGACAGTAATTGAATCAAAGCATAAATACAAAGACTCAAGAATTCTAGTATTCCCATCAGTATACCTTAGAGGTGATACGGTTAAAATAAGGATCCACGATTACATGCTCAACTGAGTAGTTCTTCAGACAAATAGGGCACTGCCACTGCATGTTAACAAACCATAGAACAAATAAAGTCAGAAAACAAGAGGAATAACTCAATATCTAGACAAGGATAGGAGACCTGCCTTTCTGGAACGTTGATTCAACTCCACAAACACCTCAAGGTCAAAACAGCCCATGTGCACACAGGGTAAAAATCTCCCAGCAACTTTAATCCTAGAACCGCTCATCTAATGACACAAGCAGAAAAGAAAATAAAAGTTCATTCTGCAAAATATTTTTTTAGGAAGATTGACTGCCATATGTAAACTGAGCTACTATTAGGAACTTACAGGACACCGGAGATTGACACCGAAAAAATCAGCAACAACTTCAATGTCACTATCACTGTCGGCATTATCATCTCCACCTCCACCTCCAATGCATCGGCGAACACGTGCAAGAGCATCTTCAAAAGTCTCCCCTTTACCCTCTTCTGGAATCAAATTTAGAACCTGGATACAAAATTGAGTAGATATATAGACAACTTGTATATCATTAACGCACAATAACTGAATTCCTGAGAATTCAGGGACATTAACAAAGGGAACAATATAGTGATTAAAGGAACATAAAATGTTGCAGCACGAGGACAGACTACACTTATGTAACTAACTGCAACCCAACAAGGCTTCATCTTGTACCCCAAGAGTTATACAAGACCAGTCTCAGCGAGTCATCTGAGTGAAACAGAGGAAGACATAATAGGAATCTAAGATTTGAAATCTAAAAAACCATTTCAAGATTTTGTGGAAGAGCGAAATAACACGCGAATAGCCAAAATGTAAATGTGTAACCAAAAAAACACCCACACATTTCTTGCTTGGGATGCCAATTAAATTTTTTTTCTTTATTTTTGTATTCAGAAGATAATTTTCTTTCCGTTCTGAACATTTATGTCCTTATTTCCCCCACAGACTGACCAAATCTTTTGAATGATTCTTATGCAATATCTGTTATCAGTACCTGTTGTAGAGTCCTGCGCTTCACAAGTCTAACTCCAAAGCAAAAACTCCGACCATCACCTCCACTCAAGGATATTCTGTTACCTCCATCCCTAATACAAGGTGTGATCTGCAATAATAGTAAAATGAGATGGTAACAAATTACACCACTGATTGCAAGATTTTCAATGTATGAGAGATTGACTCCTATATTTAAGTCAAAGGATTACTACTGAGAAAGGGGTGAAAAACACACAATAGGTCCATCGTCGCGGCCATTGACTCCCAAAAGCTGTGACCCAGGTCGGTTAATGGCACGTACAGGCATACCTATGAAATGATATGATATATATATATCATGAATCCCATATAAAAAAATATAAAGCCGTCTTTCGGAATATAATTAGAATAACAGAAAAATTAAGACAATGTGAATGCAAATGCTATGTGCCCCCGAGAATTGACGACTATATGCAAGAAAACCCCATTCCCCTGTTTCGAAGGAAATGCTGATAACAGAATAAAACTCTGGAAGATGTCACTGCCATACCATTGACCTGCAGATCAGCATACTGAGGCCATTGCATCCTAAAGAGAACTTTGTCATTCAAGAGCATACACCAAGCCTATAAAAATTGAATCCAGTTAGAGACGCATAGGTAGATTCAGCTTTACATATTTAACAGACTTTACAAACCCCGACCTGAACATCGTACTCTTGTTTGGCCAACAAGTCCTTGTCTGCCCTTGTGATTTGAAATGTTCTCTCAACACTCTGCATTGGGTTTGTACTGGACAGTTTTGGATCGGAGTATTAGAAAAAAATAAAACCCAGTCACAGTTTTACTTCAGCAGGTGCTGTGCATCTAGCTAGGAAAAAAATGTAATTAATGTTCTCTAGATACTAGAATGAAGGGTAATATCAGTTCCAGTTGAAAAGTCAGACTACTAGCAGGACAGTGATTGAAACTTAATCCAAAGCTATTACCCCTTCCAAAAGAAAGGAAAAAAATATATATATAAAATACTAATTCACACAATGCAGATGGTTCATTAGTGAGCGCTTTATTGCAGACCACTGGAGGAAAAAATCGGCGAGAACGTAATTATTGAAGGATGAAACAGATGGTGATGTATTATATAGGATAGCCCACTGAGTGCGTCAACTTTCCAAAGTTAAAAAGCTAACAACTGTAACTTTAAAGAATGGCACTCAAAGTATACAAGTTCAAAACGATAGAGCTCTTACCCATCAGTTGGGATGGTCGTTGCTGTCAGCCTCACTGGAGAGAGTGGGTGTGCCATTGTAACCCAAAAACTGAACAAGGAAGAACATGTAAGACAATTTTGAATAACAATATATTGGATAGCCAAATGTGTTAATGTAAAGATAACAATTAAAATTTACAACTAAATTCTAACTAATATGGAAACAGTTCTAGAAACAAAGGAAGAAGGAGATATTTGCGGTTACAACTCAAACGATATTGTTTCACTAAATGAAACCGCAACTGCTGCCTCTACTCCGCGTACTTTTTGTGCCGAGATTAATAACAATTAGACGCAAGAAGATAAAGAAACTAGAATGGAAAGCATGTCAATTGTAAAAATATGCCTCTCTTTTTCAGTTCTGGCAGGGAAGAATTATCATGCCGTAGGATAGGAACTCAGACGGAAATCAATCACAACTCAAACTTTAACTCAGACAAAACAAGTAAAACCCCTGCAAAACTTACGGGTCAGCTCGAGTAAGTCGACAGAGTTCGCAATAAAATGAATCAGGAAGTGGTGGATTTCCATCCATAGGCTTATCTGGGACAAAAACACAGCCAACATGCTCCCAAATATGGCATCTTGTATCGTCACACTGAAATCGAGAAAAATGACGGATTACAACCAGAAAGTATCACCGAACTTCTCAAATGGAATCAATATTAAATATATAAGGTCATCAGCTATGATATACCAAGAAATGCTCTACAGCCAGCTCAAACAGGAATAAACAAAATGAGTTTGTCCAAGATTACCTGTATCATTGAGTCTGTCTGCAGTGAATTTCCACAAACACATCGAACTTTCATTTCTGGAAGAAAGGGATCTTCAGGCTCTCCCTTAACTTTAAGAATACTGGTATCTGAACTTACTTGCCCTTTTGATGCTAAATCACTTGCCCCAGATACTTGCCGTTTCCTGTGGAACAGAAAAAAATGTGGTGATAAGGAATCGCATAGAAAAAGCATGACATTTCTTAAGAAATCTATTTCAAGAAACGAACATTCACCTATATGTATCATCGACTAGTTTTGCAACTTCTTCCTTTGCCACAGTATTCTTTTTAGACCACAACCTGGCAGCTGTTAATAGGGGATGAAGACAATAACTTATCAGAAGATGGCAGAGCCAGCAGTGACATTTAATACATTGAGACGTGAATAAACAAAGATTAGTGCTTTAATAAACCTTGTTCATCAGAAAGAAGGGTCAAGATCCGGTCAATAAGTTCCTGTAGAATAGAAATTCAAAAAGAAGTAAGAAAAAACACATTTCATAACGACAATAACCCAAGTTGGTACTCTGACAATAATCAGTACCCTGTGAGCACCCCCGAAGCCTATCTGGTACCTAAATTACAAATTCCCACAGAAAACAACACATATCTACCAAACAAAAATTGATGAAACAAAAAATCGTCAAGTTCAAATGAAAAAGATAAAACTTTTTGCAAGGTATATGTCTTAGATTCAGCTTGACAACTGCATTATTTACAAAGTGTATCACCTAAAACATGTGAAGGATCAAACTGTAACCATCTAAACATTATCTTCTACGCCACAACCGTAATTACAACAAATGAAAGATTAACAGAAAGATCTTACCTGCTTCTTTCCCTGTTTCGAAAGTCCGAGCTGAGTGAGTACATCCTTGAGCTCTTTAATCCGGAAAGATGAAAGCTTTTCCTGGAAAACACACAACAAATCAAACTTTGAGCCTAACTAAAGCAAGATCAAATCAATTAACAGCAATCACGAACCATGAATCCAAAACCCTTGTAAAAAAGCCATATTTTTGACTCAGAGAAATAGAAATCCAGGTCATGAAAAAGACAAAGCTTTTTGTAAAATCCGCTTAGTATAGAAGCAACACAGATAAATAAAGCAGACGAATTGAAAAGAAAAAAAAAGGCATAGATATTCTAGCCAATTAAATACCTTACAACTAGCTTCCAAATCCATGTCTTTCAAGCTCAAGACAACACAAGAAGCAAAGCTCAGTTCAAAACACACGAACGTAAACACAGCACACAGTCTCCATACAGCAGACGATCTAAGAAACCAAGCACAAAGAAAAAGAAAGATTACTCAAACCCTTTTAACTTCGAAAATTAAACAATTCACAGAAATTAAACGGAAACACAAACCAAAGGATCGAACACTGCATCATCACGTATTGAAACTGATGTATTAAATAAGAGATTTGAGATTAGGGTTTTCGCAGCTCTTCGATAAGATTTTACCCAGGAAAATATATAGAAAAAGACGCCTACTTCAGACGGAAACAAAAAAAGAAAGAAAGAAAGTAGAAATCGAATTTTCGAGACGAAAAACAAAAGAAGGGTAGCCGGACGAGTCGCTGATTATCAAATCCGGTTTAATGACGGCAATTACGTCCGGGTTTAGTTCCTGTGTGGTGACGTGCACAGGCCTTAAGTCCCCTCTCCACCAAAATTGACGTGTTTTTGACTTTCGGTTCTTCTTCCTTCCCTCAACACTAATCTTTAGATTTACTTCCGTAACGGAGTTATGTCGAATATTCCCCAAATATTTTGATCACAACCGGCCCGGTTCTTAGGAATTTTCAAGTGGTTGTGCATCATATTGGTACATTTTTATTTTGGAATTATCGTCTAGACCTAATTTTGGCAGGTAATGTAGGTTCTCAAGATTCGTGGATTATTCAATTCAACCGGTTATCTAAATCTGAATTCTTATTAATTTTATTTTAGTCAGTATTTGTTTTTTTTAAACTAAGACATTTAAAATATGTATGAGATGATCGAATCATAATGTTTATCAACGAATTAATTTACTTGAGAATTAGTTGTTCTCCATCTTTCTCTTGTTGGCATGTGTAGATTGTGTATGATTTGATTCTAATTTTATAGGTAAGAATTTGGAAAAGTATCACCATATCTTTCTCTATTTTTGTCATTGAATTGACTTATCATATTTTTTTTGGGTCAATAACTTAACTTTATCATCTTTGCATCTTAGTTAACTTCTTTATTTTCTTGTGTAAAAGGAAGGTTACATAACCCTTTCTTATAAAAAAAAAACAAAAAGAAGGAAGGTTACATTGAGCTTCCCATGATTAAAATTTAAAAACAAAGAAAATATGATACAACTGTGTTAACTCTTACGTAAGATACACACACAAAAGAGAAAAACAAAAACAAAAAAACTCTCCCAAAAGCACACTGCACATATAAGTTTTAAAAGTACTTGTATAGGATAAACTTATTTCAGTGATTCTCTAACGACTATCATGTACTCGATCTTCCAAGGAAACCTAACCATTTTAGGGTGATCTGTTTTAAACAGTTACTTTGTCAGGTAAAATTTTAATTCTGTTGGAGACAGATGTTGTTCTAATTCAAATAAGAATCTACAAATATTGAATTCTTTATCAAAAAAAAAATATTGTAAAAAAAAAATTACAAATATTGCATGTGTCCACAACTATTTGGGCTTTGATATTACGGCCGAAGAGTACTTCAGTTGTATTGTCGTAATATGGACATATGAACCAAGCTGTTATTTCTCTCGCTCTTTTCCTTTCCCATTTTTTTATGCAACGTGAAGCAAGAAGGTTTTCAATCTTAATGTTGGGCATTTGGGAACTGTTGAAATGTGGCTTTTGAGGCTAAATTTTCATCCCAAAACTCTTCGTACTATCCTCTATTGCAACTCCAAGGATTTTGTAAAATGATGGTGTGAATCTGAGATATTTAAAATAGTTTAAGTGACATAAGCATTTGCATGATTTTATATGATCTGCTTAGTGATGACTATTGAGTTCTTGGGCTAGTCTTATTAACTTGATATTTTCTTTTTTTAAGCTTCTAATGGAAACTAATTAGCAGTGAGATCTTGAGTTCATAATATCACTATCATAAATCTTAATTGTCATTTAGTTTGCCTCTTTCTATGTGGCTACAATCAAATGACTTCCAGAATTATTATCATAAGTTAGGTCATCGTGTTAACGTTATCTCCAATAATTTGGCATTACTCTCATCTCCAATATGTTACATTGGGTTGCTCTTTTTTTGTATTTGTGCGTATATCCCGTAGATGATTTGAGTCTGCATCTATTCACAGATGTTACTTATGTGCAAGTTCTTTTATATTGGCGAAAAATCTGTTCGATTTCATGTATTTGGACTCTGGAGGGTAAGACATGACATCTAGGTCCCATGGTAAGTCTCAAAAGCATTCACTTATCCTTAACTAGTCCTTGTATAATGTTGGTAATTTATACACCAAGAGCAGCTCCTGGAGTGTCATTTTCTACCCCAACTTGAGCATTTGGATTATTGTGACACTTATCCATACTAAATAGGATCTATAGAGTCTAATTACGTACGCATAACCTTCACAAAATATTGTATTATGGTTCTCTTAATTAAGCTAATCTAGTTATAATTTGATTAAAGGGTATAGTTTTAGTCTTATGCAAGCCATTGAAAGGTTGGTTCAATCATCATTAGCTATTAAATGCATTTGTCTGATTCTACTTGATGTGTCCATCTGTGTGATAAATTGTGAAAGTGATGTTAAAAGGTTTAAGACTCTGTTTAATACAGAAGCTTAGGTGGAATTAGTTATTGTCTATTGAACAAGTTGGTTTCGAAAATGATGAGTAAGATGCATTTATTCTTGGTGATAAAAAAAAAAATAGAAAAGACTTATTGTCCTCGGCATTCTTTTAAATCCAACAAATAAGAGAGGAAAAAAAGAAAAGAATCCAAGCTACAATTGTTCAAGATTATAATTTATTATTATAATAATTATTATTATTATATGATATATCTCAATTTAATTCACTCAGTCACAGACACAACATTTTTTTCTTCTTTTTTCCTGTTAAAGTAGTGATTAATGGGAGAAAGAGAAGAGGTATCTACTAGACTAAAATATCAAATGCACATAACACACAACACAACAAGACAAAAGAAATCTTCCCTCATTAGAAAGGCGTCATTAATTACATAGTATTACTATATATCTGTACCCTCATTTATCCATTACCAATTCAAGATCTTGTTTCTTTTCCTCTCTTTCATTAGATTTTTTTTTTAAACAAGATCCCAAATTCTGAATCCAGAAAAAAAAAAAATGTTGTCAACAACTCTTAGTGGCAACTATGGTTTCCCTCTCTGCATCTCTGGGATCACTCAGCAATTAACTTTCTCGAAAGAGTAATGATATTTCTGTTCATTTCTTTTCTCTCTCTTGAGATCTTCTGTGTTTAATTGACTTCTCTGTCTCCGTCTATGTTGAAGAATGGCAGATCATGAGAAGAGAAGAAAGGAGATGAAAAGGAAAAGGAGATCAGAAGGAAAAGCTGAGAGCAGGAGCCAAGGTGAAGAAGAAATGGGTATTGAGAGAGTTGACGAGCTATGGCTTGAAGAGATGAGAGAGGATGAAGAAGTAAGAGATCTAGTTGCTTTATTACAAGATCTAGGCTCGTGGAGTTTTTCTTCTCACACAGCTAAAGCTGCTTAGTTGTTCGAAAATCCAACAACCCCCATTAAATTTAAGTAGATCTCACTAAGTTATGTATCATGTAAAACTGCAGATCAAAAATCTTTTTAGCTGGACAATTTGGGAGTATCAACTTAATATATTCCTCTATGTTTTTATGGTTGTTGGTTTTGGTTGACACGTTTATTTGTCGTTGGTGTGATGCTTTCCTGCTTCTTTTTTGGCATGACCCTCTTCTTTTGTTGGTTAACTCTTCGCCTCTCTTCATCGATAATTGCTCCTTGTCTTCTTCTTAAGTTTTAACAATTCTTAGAAACATAACCTTTCACATAAACTTTGCTGGATAACATAAAATCTTACGAACTAGTAAAAACAATCTGGTGACAAGTTCCTTATCAAAATCCCTAATACAGACACTCTTTATCAATGGATATAAAACAATTTATACCTTTTGATAAGTAGAGCAATTACCTTCAGCACAACAGAAATTAAATGCAGAATTAGACGACGTTTGACATCTACTACATATCGAAATTTAAGACGATAAAGGCAAAATTATCCGAAAACTGCATAATTTAAAACCATAATAAAAGTCTCAGAGATATCCAAAAAGGGGGAAGAGATAGGAAAGTCGCAGAAAAACTAAAAAATAAAAAGGATCAAACTCCATCAAGTTTTAAAACCAAAGAAAACCAAAACGAGAATCTCATCATTTGGCTCCCTTCTTGACTGCAGCCTTGGTAACCTTAGCTCCAGTTGGGTCCTTCTTGTCCACACTCTTGATAACACCCACAGCAACCGTCTGCCTCATGTCCCTAACGGCGAAACGTCCCAAAGGTGGGTACTCGGAGAAAGTCTCCACAACCATAGGCTTGGTCGGAGTCATCTTAACCATACCGGCATCACCATTCTTCAAAAATTTAGGCTCCTTCTCAATCTCCTTACCAGAACGCCTGTCAATCTTGGTCAAGATCTCAGAGAACTTGACTGCAATGTGGGAGGTGTGGCAATCGAGCACTGGGGCATAACCGTTTCCAATCTGACCAGGGTGGTTCATGATAATAACCTGGGAGGTAAAGTTAGCAGCACCCTTAGCTGGGTCATCCTTGGAGTTGGAGGCAACGTAACCTCTCTTCAGATCCTTCACAGCAACATTCTTGACATTGAATCCAACATTGTCACCTGGAAGAGCCTCAACAAGGGACTCGTGGTGCATCTCAACAGACTTGACCTCAGTGGTCAACCCTGAGGGAGCAAAGGTCACAACCATACCAGGCTTGAGCATACCAGTCTCAACACGTCCCACTGGCACCGTTCCAATACCACCAATCTTGTAGACATCCTGAAGGGGAAGACGAAGGGGCTTGTCTGATGGCCTCTTGGGCTCGTTGATTTGGTCAAGAGCCTCAAGAAGAGTAGGTCCCTTGTACCAGTCAAGGTTGGTAGACCTCTCAATCATGTTGTCTCCCTCGAATCCAGAGATAGGCACAAATGGGATTTTGTCAGGGTTGTATCCGACCTTCTTCAGGTATGAAGACACCTCCTTGATGATTTCATCGTACCTAGCCTTGGAGTACTTGGGGGTAGTGGCATCCATCTTCAAACAAGAAAAAGACAGTTGTTAAAAACCAAATCAAGAGTCAATCAACCAATAACAATAGCAGACAACATTAACAAAGATGAAAGTTAGCTGACCTTGTTACAGCAGCAAATCATTTGCTTGACACCAAGGGTGAAAGCAAGGAGAGCGTGCTCACGAGTCTGACCATCCTTGGAGATACCAGCTTCAAAACCACCAGTTGTGGAGTCAATGATAAGGACAGCACAATCAGCCTGGGAGGTACCAGTAATCATGTTCTTGATGAAATCACGATGTCCAGGAGCATCAATGACTGTGCAGTAGTACTTGGTTGTTTCGAATTTCCAAAGAGCAATATCGATGGTGATACCACGCTCACGCTCGGCCTTAAGTTTGTCCAACACCCATGCGTACTTGAAAGACCTCTTGTTCATCTCAGCAGCTTCCTTCTCGAACCTCTCAATCACACGCTTGTCAATACCACCAAGCTTGTAGATCAAGTGACCAGTTGTTGTCGATTTTCCAGAGTCGACATGGCCGATGACCACGATGTTAATGTGAAACTTCTCTTTACCCATAGCTGTTATATCAAAACAAAACAAAAAGAAATTGAATCAACCATAATAAACCACACAAAGGTCATCAACCAAAAAAAAATCATACAGATCCATTGAAACAATACCAAATCTGATTATTAAAACTACTGAGATCTAACTCCGAAACATCAAATATATCAAAGCCAAGGAACATCATAAAAAATAGCAAAATCAAGACAATACATCGAAATGAAGAGTGAATAGATAGATCGAATAGACTATAAATTATAACAACATGCGATGCTATTAGCATATTGGATTTTCAAAATCAAACGAGACGATACTAAAAGTAAGCGATTCTGTAAACAAAAGGATTAAGCAAATAGATCTATGAATAATCAGATCTTAAACACGAGAATCAAAGTAAGCATAGCAGCAACGACTAAACGATAATTACAGTCGAAACACAGCTCTACCGAACCTAAAGAGAAAGAGCATCAAAAATAATAAGATGAAGATCAGAAACCTAAACAGAGAGAAATATCGAACCTGCAAGTAAGAATCTAAGAGGAGTCTTGCGGCTACGAAAATGAGATCAATGTGAGAGAGCACCATAAATGGTCGACACAAGGGTACTTATAGCTACGAAGTCTAGGGTTTTCGCATTCTCTTCGTCTTTCTACTTTGACTAATTTGCCCTTACGCTTTTTCGCTTTTTTTTTTTTTTTTTTTTTTTTTTTAATGATGAACAAGTAAAATAGAATATTCCCTTCGCTACGTTGCCAACAAAAAAATAATTAATATAACGAAACTATAGCTAAATCATCGGGAATATAACATTGATTTAAATGCATTTACAAAATGGAGTTGTTGATTGGATTCGGACCCTAATTGAACCATAATATCTATTTAAATTTCAAATCTAAAACAAGTTGGTTATTATTGAAAAGAAAAATAAAATAAAATATTTGTATTCATCGACTAACGAGAATGTATAAGAGATAAGATGACTAAAATATAACATACATAAATTTATATAATCAATTTTCTTATATTTGTAGCTATGTGTTAACTTGCACAAACTTTTAACTGCTTAATCAAAAGTTATCTAGGCGACATGCATATTGTAGTTACATAATATCTATGTAAAATTCAAATCTAACATAAAGTTGGTTCTAATGAAACAACATATGAAGACATAGACACATCATCATTTTTCCTAATATTTGTAGCTATGTATTGACTTGCATAAAATAATAAATGGCTAATCAAATTTGAAAAATAACATAGGCCACAGACATACAACTTTAAATTTGTTGAGAATTAATTAGACAACAATAACATATAAGTCTCATAAAGAAAAATATATTTAGG
The DNA here is from genome assembly GCA_963854855.1 of Nasturtium officinale. Lineage (NCBI taxonomy): Eukaryota > Viridiplantae > Streptophyta > Magnoliopsida > Brassicales > Brassicaceae > Nasturtium > Nasturtium officinale. The sequence continues at coordinate 13,632,209 of OY978505.1, forward strand.
AGATGTTTTGAATAGACAACTCAACCACAATCGAGATCAACAAGTAGGGACAGTGACTTCATGAAGATATGTGATATCAATCAACAATCTATTATCTCATTCTTGCCTGCTCATTTCTTAAAGATTGAAAGCCTGCTTCTTCTTACTTTACAAACACTTGCTGACAAGATTTAAGACAAAACTGCATATGAGATTCGCCGCGAGAATTCATGGGCTTTTTGCTTCACCCGTTTATCAGTTTTTTTTTTTTTTAATTAAATCTTTATGCAAATGTGTTTTTAGACATAAAATTTCATAATATATATATATTTCTATTTTGAATGTTTTACTTTGTGTTGGGAAATCTCCATTGCAAATAAACATTTATGGAGTAGTTTCAGAGAATGCATAAATTGGTTCTTTTTGATAAAATAATTGCTCTGAAACTTTCCTCAGTTTTCCAGTATCTGTGGGAATCTTCGAAAATAGGTGGCATAAACTATGCAAAGTCATGGCATAAACTATGCAAAGTATGGCACGAGTATTCTCTTAATTAAGAATGAATTTATTAAACGCCAAGTCTATAGTATATTATACTAGCAAATGTTAAACTCCACAAGAGATTCCTCCCGGACCACCAAAATTGAAAAAGTACCCGAGTGGAGTAGTTTGAAATCTAATTCTCTTACCAATTCTTATTCCATAACATTTGGGACTATCTAACAACACATCTACGGGAAACGAACCAATTCTACGTTTTATATAGTTAGCATTCAAGACATCAACATTTCTAAACAATGCTGATCTCAGAGGGCCTTTTCGCGGAAATAAACCATTACCCATTGGAGGGCTTAAACCAGAAGGTGAGGCCTGAGCTACACCTCCAACTCCAGCCATACCTGCACCATTGCCCATTAGGTGAAATAGCTCTTTTGGCCAATAGCCGATGAATACATTTGGCAAAGTTTGACTAATCCACCAGTTTCCTGTTTGTTCATCCTTTTTTTTGTGTACATTGAAAGACAAAGCAAAATCATTTGTTAGTTATAAAGATTCACAATAAAAATTTGCATAGAATCTTCAAAACATATCACTAAAATAAAAAACATGAAAGAAGTGTATAAGGTTAGGAAAAATACCTGATGGATGGCCCATTGCAACGAAATAGCTTTCCCTGGCTTATAGTCATAAGGTTTGGCTAAAGGAACCACATTCGATACTTGAACAAACCCTGGACATGCCATATTGTAACATCCCTTTGCATCTTTACCCTATCAAAATCATATTCAATATTTTTTACACATGTTATTTGAATCAATTAGGATTTCAGGAAAATATATATATAAATATATTGATCGTTGTCACACCTTCCAAAATCCATATGACCAAAGACGTCCGTCGCCAAAAAGACCTGGATTTATCTGTCAAAAAGACTTTGCAATACTGTAAGATTACCCATAAAGTTTAAATGGATTTTAAGGGAAAGAAACCAAGAAACTGTAAAACCTACCATCAAACCCGTTGAGATGAAATTGACTTCACCATAATATCCACTGCCTAAATACATTTGATTATATGAAGCTTGATCTCTATCGATTTTTAGGCTAAATGCATTGAACCTGGCTTCTATTCCACGATATGGACCAATGTGTTGCTTTACTCCAGCGATCTATATGTATATATATACATTAATACTTGAAATGTACATATAGATATTTATTATAGTAAAAAAAGTGAATGCTTACATGTGTTCTAAGGCTATCACCTGAGAGCGGATGGTAATACTTCTCGGCCAAAAATTGCGCGTTGATGTTGAATTCTTTTGTATTTCTCAATACAGGAACCCGTTCCAGATGGACAGTTTATTTCATTCTGATATGGTTTGCTGTTTCCAGTTTGATTCCTTATTTCATTTCATGTCTTGAAAATGATGGTTTCATCTTTGAAAAAAAAAAAAAAGTTAAATAGTCTACTTTTAAAATCCCATTTTATAACAAGTAATATGTAAAGAGGAGATGAATTTCTGAAACTATGTACCTGGATTGTGTGGTTTTTGAGTAAGGCGTGATCAAGTCCTGGTTGCTTATGAATATCTATGCAATCGTACGTTACATTTCCACTTATCTACCAATGGAAAAAGAAGACATGAGACTTTTATAACAAAGATAAGCAAGAGCAAGATGATGTTGAACTCAGTCCAAGAGCAAGATGATGTTGAACTCAGTCCAAGATAGAGAAAGATAATGTTAAATCAATTGAAGTAGATAACAACAACAGAAAGGAGACCTGGGTCTCAAGTTTTTGTTTTGAAAGTTGACCTTAAAAGATGTGAGAGGCATCGTGTCGTAATCCGAACGAGCTAGGGGCGCTACGAAGAACAAAAGAGATAAAAGATTCATAACAAGAGCTATCATAATTCTTGTAGACATTTTTATTAGTTTTGTATCCTTAAGAATGATAACACTCTTGTCATTTATATACATATACCATGTCAACGAGAGAGAAGCAATAAAAAATGGCGGTACATTTATTATTGATTTTTACTAAGGAAATAGATTCTGATAAAAGAAACATGTTACGTTACACTTCAGTCCAATACCGTAATAAGTAGTATTGCAAACGGATATTAAATGGGGGAATATGATGGTGATTTGACAAGAAACTAATCAATGTGTTGACCCAAAAACAAACGTTTTATTCAATCGCTTGAGGTTCCTGTTTTGGATTCAAATCCAAAGAATAAAAGAGAATAAGTGATGAGATGCATCCAAGAAGATCAATCACACACACACATTCAATTTCGAATCCTAATTTGACTTTTCTCGTAAGTAAAAGCCCGAAGACCATAAGAGTAAAGTATACTCTATACGGATTTGTTAAGTAACTTGCATTGGTTATTTATTTATGATTATTTTTTCAAAACATCTATCTTCATTGAATTAGAAAACATTCAATTTATACATAAGAGATTTTGGTGAAAGGAAACATGTTAGCACTTATTGGTGAAAGAATCAACTTTTACTCCTCTTTAGCTAGCTAAAGGAGGCGCCTCTCTTGGTGGCGAGCTCGGGGTAGGAGACTCAAAACTCGGATTTCCAGGGCAAGACTTAGCGAATTGGCAATACTGACATTTCCAACGTTCTTCTTCAGCAGTATACTCTGCTTCTCGTTCATTTTTCCAAAACTCAATGACTTCTCTATATTTGTTCATTGCCCATTCATGATCATGGTGGAATCTAATCTCAGCTATTATAGATTGATCCTTCTGAAACTCGTACCTAAGGCAAAGTTTTGCACTCAACTACGATCAGATGATCAAAGATATATTATTAATGTGTTATATATGATTAAGAACAAGCCATCTTCTACTTACTTTAATAATAATTGATCATTTGCTACCGGAAGCATCTTAAAAGTGTTTTCGTAGTACCTAACTATCTCTTCAAGTGTCTGCATCGAGTAAAAGTATAGTAAGAATATAAAAACCCCATTTCATAAATGCAGAAACTTTGGCTTAGTGAAAGTTAATATACCTGAGCTCGGATACCTGCATTAGCAATGTTATCTCTGACATCTTGGGATAATACGTAGTGGCGATTCAAAGAGAAGTAATCGAAAAAAGGTCCCGCCGGAAACCCTTCTTTGACTACAGTGTCCCATAGAAGCTTGTAAAGCATTAACTGAAGCCTATCAAATATTAGTAGTTTAAGGATAATTAGCATTAAACTCCCAAGGATGAAACCAAACCCGAAAAAGAGAGCATTTTCTTCAATTCTAGCAAGCACTTACCTTCCATTCCTTCTCTGTGGCTCAGCTGGGAGTGTATCACGATGCCGCGTCTTTGTATCTATCAATATCGGTCCGGTATGAGAAGACTCTTCCGGGTACGCCTTTCTAAGCTCGTCAATAATTCCCACAATCCATTGACCTCCAACAAATCCGAGGCTAATGATAAAGACCATGAATAAATCACTTGTCATTGGTACATAACCAAAAATTGGGTCACGCAGAAAAGTAAGTGAGAACGATCATGAGACTCAAACAAATGGATTGAGCAAACTAGATTATGCAAAGTTACAAGCTTGGAGCAAAAGAAGATGAAAACTAATGGAAGAACAACTCCATAAGGAGGAAAAGGCAAACAAAGTTGCATCTAATATAAACTACAAAACATTATCCTAGTAGCAACAGGTGGAAGCTAAGAGAGGGACAGAAACAGAACTGAAATAAGAAATGTAGAAGGAAACTCACAGTAACAATTCACGAGTTCGTCCTTCAAACAAGAATTGATTAACACCTGCGATTGAATTAAGCAGCTTCAAAGCCCATTTATCTTCATTAGATTCAACTCTTACTCTAACCTTTTTAACAACCTGCACGTTATTACCAAAAGCTAGATAATTTAAGACAATTGTTCACATAAGGATCTAGCAACAGTAAAGTTGATCTCAAGACCTCTTCTTCAAGCTCCAAATGACGAGCCTGACCAAGTTTCATAGCTTTGCTGACCTTTCTTCTGCCAAAACAAAGAACATTCTCCATTTGTTTCTCACACCATTCCTATAACAAGAAAAAAGAGATCAATGATCTGTGACTTGAAATCTCTTTTTGAATCCGTGATCAACGTACTGTGCCGGTGAGATCTGTGACACCTAAAGCTTGGTTTCTCCTAAATCGATGCAAATAAGTGTCTTCAATATCCGAACATCCCGAGAGTTTCCTCTTGGAGAAGAGAGTAACTGAACGAATAGTCTTGGGGCTTCTGCCGGCGAGGATCTTTGACGGAGAAGACGAGCGGATCACAGAAGGGAAGATGGAGCGCGTTGCTGCAAGTGCTGCATCGATAATTGCCATTTCTTCTTCACTGACGATCTCGATTGGGATCTCGTCAAGGACATGGTGGTGGGTTTCTGAGGTTATAATAGTAACATCGCCGGATTGAGCGGGATTAGTGGATTTGGTCGTGGTGAGCGACTCGGAGGTTGACTCGGACAGTGACTCGGCCATGTTTAAGGAACGTGTGTATGGGTCTTTCGTTGCGATGTAAAAAAATTTCAAAACCAAAGGGTTAAAAAGACAAAATTGGAACTAAACCGAGGGGGTTTAGGAACGCTGAACCAGAGAACAATGTAGTCCTTTTTACATTTAAATGTATAAAATCAATCAATTATTTCAGTGTTATTATATGCTTTTTGTGAACTGATGTCCGAAAAATAGATTAAGCTTGTGTGAATGATTTCTTATTTTATTTATGTGTCGATTGGTCAGAGATTTCTCAAAACTAAGAACTCTGTTATCAAAGCTCCATTACCTTATTATATATAAAAACGTTGATGAAAGCTATTATGGTCTAAATCAATTTATGTTCTCAATTTTATCATGTATATGCGTATATTATAAATCGATCGTCTATAGTTTTTGCATTATTTCATACATATGAACAGACCTTTATGTTACAACTTACAACAAGCATAAAGACTATGCATTTCCAAGTCCCAACATTCAAGTAATGACTTGATGCAAAAAATATGCGAACATATTGTAATCTAATATTTGATCAATCAATTCGCTGATCCTCTCAGGCGACAACCGGATACGATGCACATGTCGCAATACCTGCAAATTCAAGAACGAGTCAACAAAAGATAGAGAGAAAGAGAGAGAGAGAGACCAAATGTGAACATCTAAGAGAATCTGACTCTCTAGAGAACTTCAGATAATGGTGTGATAATTTCATGATGGTTAGAGAACTTACCACACATGTTCTTCCCCATCTCCATTTTGAAGTAACCTTTATCGCCCCATTCCGCTCCCCATGAGTTCTTTATAAGCCAATATGGTACACCGTCTTCAACTCCATAACCAACCGCCAAAACCGCGTGGTTCACATCCTATTTTCACATTAGGAAAACCGAATTGAGCACTAAGCTAAGAGCCTAAGATAATTCTAGTTGCAACAGTGTAAATTTTTTTTAGCTGTTTAAAGAGGAAAGCCTCACCATTGGAGTATTTCCACAATGACTACTAGTGTAAACTCCACTCTTGTAAAGCCTAAACGAGTTTAAAACCTCGAATGCTATGCTTACTGGCCTTACCAATCCAACCGCATGCTTCAATTCATCTTCAGCACCCTGTTTGTTGATTCAATCCTCGTTACAGATTACAAAATGTATATTTTCAGGCAGGTGAAATTAAAAATACATGAAAGATGCTTACCAGAGTAATGTTGACTGAGTCGAGTACTTGTATACCGACGTTTTCTGCTGAAAATTTGCAGGTTCCATCTTTACCTGTGTAAGGATAAGCTTCCTCTGTGTCAAGTCCACCGTTGGATTTGATGTATTCAAAGGCTTGAGAAGGAAGGCCACCATTGCAGCCATAGTTATTGAAAGCGCCAGCACAATCCACAAGCTGTTGTTCAGAGAGAGATATTCCTTTTCCAAATGCCTGATGATAAGCTGCCTCAAGAGCTCCAGTTGTACTGCATTACAAAAATCGTAACACATGAAACACAATATTAGATTTTAATTTCACATTGAAGGGGTTCCCACCAAAAACTAATGAGATATTAGTATCTTAATCATTGGTTTTACCTGAATGTCCAGCAAGATCCACAACCTCCCTGGTTTTTGACGGGACTAACAATACCGTCTTCTCTCCAGTCTTTCTGCAGTTACACAATTTGAGGACTCAGGACCAAACTATAAGAGATGTGCAGCTAAAACATGTCTTCGTAACGCTTAAGAAAATGAACTGGATAATACAGTGCAGCAAGAATGAGTCATGGACTTACCGTTTCTGGAAGAGCTGCTTGTGTGAGTTTGTGGCTGCCATTTAAAGTGGCAGAGCAGTTTTGAGTAGCACCAAGCTTGTTCCTTTGAAACTCTTGCCAGGTCAAATCAGCAAATTCTGTATGTATTCAAGAGACAATCATCAATAAACACACAAAAAGAAGAAACATAATAATAACTTAATATTCACGCAAACTAGTCCCTCATGTATCAATAACAATCTTGAATCACGTGAAGCAACTAAAGAAAAAAAGAAGCTAAAATAAAATTTATAAAATACTAATTCACTGAGAAGCTTCCAAAGACAGAAAAGTTAGTTTTCACGTTTCTCCACAAGGCTTTCATACATAAGCCAGTTGGTTAAAGAGTCCAGAAATGTTTCTCACAGTAATGAAAAGTCTGAAACGAAGAAGGGATCATAAAATTACGATTAAGAGCGAGTTTGTAAGACAAGTCTTTCTTATTGGTAGATCTGATTAAATCCAGATTCTCTTTAAAAATGGAGAATCGAAGCTTCATCTCCTCCGCGTTCTGATACTTTTTTCCATACCTTCATTACCAAAACGATTGTCAAATAACGGACTACAAGTCAACGGTGGATATGACTGACTTACCGGTGAGTGAAGCGAGCGAAGGAGAGAACGTGACGAGATTGACCTAAGATCTGGGAAACAGATTCCTCTACCTCCCGAAGACCATCGGAGACCATTCGGATCGGGTTTGACTCATCAAATATGATATCCGCCATCGCCGATGCGGCGATGAGAATCACTAGAACCACCGATGATAAGATTGTTTTCATAGACATGGCTCTCTCGATCTTACTTTTTTTTTTTCTTTCTTAAAAGCCTAAAATGTCAGCTTCAGTATTTAGCTAGAGTGATAGTGAGTGTGTGAGTGAGTGGGGAAGAAGACGGAAAAGAAATACAGCCGGATATGTTATCGGGACACGTGGTGGAATTATACTGGACAGTATTTCTCCAGATACTTGGAATGTTGACGTGTATCGTGATGTCACTAATCATGTTTTCATGATTTTTTATACGAGACTAGGATATTACGAAACAACCCATGATTTTTTTAGATTTTCGGTTCGGACTGGGTCGGTAACCAAAACCCGATGTAAGCCGTTCGAGTTATTTGTGGTAACCGAAATAGATCCGAACCGGTTTTATTTTAAAGGCGGTTTTTTTTTTGCTTTGTAAAACCCTACCGCCTCTTGTGTTCTCTCTCCTCGTCTCCACTCCCATTCTCCGGCGGCGGATTGCACATGTCGGGAGCTAACAATCTTCCAAGGCGTCTAAGGCCGAACTTACTAATTACGGGGACTCCTGGCACCGGTAAATCGACGACGGCTTCTGCTCTGGCCGAAGCTACGAATCTCCGGTATATTTGTATCGGAGATCTGGTTAAAGAGAAAAACTTGCACGATGGCTGGGACGATAAGTTCGATTGTTACATCATCAACGAAGATTTGGTTTAATCCTAATTTCCTTTCTTCTCAAATTTTTATTTATTTCAACTTCTATTAGTCAAAAACTTTGATTTGTGAATCATTTTAAGATCTCTGGCTAATTGTTCGTCAGATTTTAGCTTCTTTGTTTGGAATTATCTACTTGGGCTAAATATTTAAAAAAAGCTTTACTCTTTTGTTAGACAAATACGCGATTTCAATTCAAATTCATGACTTTACCTTTGGAATCTTAGTCCATTACATGTAATTTGTTACTTGTCTTTTGTGGCTGATCAACTGAACAAACAAAGTCTTTGCTAGATTTTTTGGTTGCGTTTCTAAATGTTTCAAAAAGTATGCTTCTTTCCGAAATCGTAACATGTATTAGAATAGCCCTTCTAAGCTATTGTATTTAACTTGTGGATCAGGTGTGTGATGAGCTTGAAGATGTTATGGTAGGAGGAGGAAACATTGTGGACTACCATGGCTGTGACTTCTTTCCACAGCGATGGTTTGATCGTGTTGTGGTGCTTCAAACTGAGAACTCTGTTCTGTATGACCGTTTAACTAAGAGGTCAGAATCGAATCCATCTTTCTTCATTAACAAATAGTTTAGTTGTTTCAATTTAGCAGAATTTAATTGTCTTCTCAACCAAAACAGGGGTTATTCTGGAACCAAGCTTAATAACAACATTGAATGTGAAATCTTTCAAGTCCTACTTGAAGAAGCACACGAAAGCTATGACGAAGATATTGTCACTGCGCTACCGAGTAACACAATCCAAGATATCTCTAACAATGTCGCAACTTTGGCGGATTGGATTACTACATGGCGACCGTGAGAATCATTGTATTGGAATCTGATGAAAATGCATCATTGTTAATGAGTTACAAGGTTCAGCTTTTGCTAGTTTCATTTTATGGATTATGAATCGATCTTTGTTGCAATTTGTATACGGAAGTACAACTCAGCTGTTTGGATCTGCTTATGTATTCTCCTTCTGATACTTTTAATGAAAAAAAAAAAAGTTTCATCTTTTCTATCATTTTGGTGCAAATTCACGAATGTGAAAACATAATCTTATATCATACTCAACTACTCATCCTTTCATGGTCAATCGAATTCATCAGTGCGTAATTCAATATAACCACGTCCTGAGTTCGAACGTCAAAGCAACAGCGAAACAAGTACGAGTTATATTTGAAATGAAAAGTCTGTGTCTTTTCTTATTTGATTAGGTTAATTTCTCTTCCCGTCACTATTTCTAAGAATTTTAATTATAAGGTTAGAATCTGATCATGTATTGTTAGCAATTTGGGAAGAATTTAGTAAAGCTTGTATCTTTTGACTTTCAACGGCGTGCCTGTAAAATGTTCGACAAAATGACTCAATGAGAACAATTGCCACTGAAAAAAGCGACTTAGTAATACCTCAAGGTGTTTGTTTGTTCAGGTGGATCTTCAGTTTGATTTGTCCCTTTCTTCAGGTGAAACAATGCTGGAGAAAATGTTTCTCCTTAGACATCTATTTGTTTCGAGGTGTTTCTCATCAGTTACTTCAAAGCAGACACTTAAAGTGGGAGATGTTTTAAGAGAAACAAGAGTGTTCTCAAGTGAAGATGTTAAGGCCTATGCTGAGGTGAGCCATGATTGGAACCCACTTCATTTCGATTCAGAATCTGCCCGTAAAGCCGGTTTTGAGAATCCCCTTGTCCATGGGATGCTTGTTTCTTCCATGTTTCCTCGTATTATCTCTGCCCATTTTGTAAGTTCTGTAGTTTTAGTTTTTATCATCTACCTGTCCTAGTGCCTGATTATACAGAAACATGACTAAATCTCTTTGATCTTGTTGCAGCCAGGAGCGGTTTATGTATCTCAAACTCTGCATTTTCGATCACCAGTTTACATAGGAGATGAAATTCTCGGATTGGTTCAAGCTACAGCTTTAAGAGAAAACAAGAATAAGTACATGTAAGCTAATTTTAACCCACCAGAATCAAAAACTTATGTGTTTCCTTTTTCATATTGTAACTTAATCTTCATTACGTTTTGTTAGTGTCAAATTCTCAACTAAATGCTTCAAGAACCACATCGAACTTGTTGTTCTTGATGGTGAAGCTACTGCTATTTTACCAAACCTCGAGATGTTGCAGCCGATGACATAAAACCGTAAGTATTTTTTTTTGTCTGTTTTCCAATTTAAGCTAATATACTTCTGATCTTCCAACATTATTTTGTATTTTTCATCTCAATAATATTAAATTTTAAACCAAAACCGAAATCTTATAAAGAAAAAGTCATTAAAAAAAAAAAAAATCTAAACTACCTACTGTAAATCCTCTAACAGCATGTTCATAATCTTTAATTTGAAAAGATATTACCATTTTTTCTCAAATGAGAGAAGAAAGAAAACGAGAGAACCAAAATGGAAAACAGAGGCTTCTCTTTCAGATCAATCCTCATTCACTCTCTCTGGATAACTCTCACTGGGATCCTTTTATTCAGCCTTTCCACCACAAAAAACCATAACTTTGGTTACATCAAATTCTTTTCGATATCCGGAACATTACTCATGACTTTGCCTTGGATAATCCAACTTCTGGTCACTTCTGTTGTTATATTACTGCATAAAACCAGAGGTTACAACTTAATGTGGATTGTCAAGTCACCAAAACCAAAAGAGAAACATCACACAAATGTGGCCACTACTATTAGTACCACTTCTTCTGCATCATCTCCTCTTTCATCTCTCCAGGTTCTGAAGAAAGCTGAAGTAGATGAGTATGAGATCAGGATTGTGATTGGTGCTGATGGTTCTAAAAGTCCAAAGGATGGATCTTCTGCAACACCTTTGGAGATGCTCAAGGAGATTGAACAAGGAAGAAATAACACCAAACTTCTCACTAATGGATCACCTGTTGCTGCTTAAATGTGACTCTGTTCTTGTCCTGTTTTTTTTGTGTGTTTTCATTTCTGCTGGTCTGAAACTTGTAGTGCTTACAAGTTCTTATGTGATTTTTATTATTTTAAATGATTTTTGTTGCAACTACACAATAACTTTCTATATTGTTTCAATCACAGATTCACACTCAAATATCTTAAACAAATCAAAAACATAACTAAGCCAAACACCAAAATCAAAAATTGTTTTTTGGAGATTGGATGTACAAAGACGACGATTGTGTCTGGTGATAATCATATAGTACAATATCGAAGAACTAAGAAAGTTATTAGATTTTTCACCTCCCATCTCCATATTAAAGACATGCTCTAGGACAAATCCGAATTCCGTATTTGGTAACAGAGAGAAAGAGGAATACAAGTTATAATCTGAGAATTGGATAATCATTAAGTGGATAAACATTTCCAGAGTGACAAACTGATTATGTTGGGATAAGTGAGACAGACAAATTAATCTTTAGAGCTAATAAGATCTGACTGTTGATATGTACATCAGAAATTACCTCTTATCGCTGATGCTGGAAAGATTGGACTGAACATCTTCTGCAGGAAATGTAACCGTTTTGACAGCAGGTGAGAGATTCTTAGGCTTCTCTGGTTCTGCAACTATGTGAAGAGTGTTCTTAGTGTCTAATGTCTGTCCCCATGGCTGATCTGTTGGCTGACAGGCATAAGGTGAGTGGTTTGTTGAGGAAGAAGACATCGATGGACCTGACCAACTCCATGAAGCGGATGAGACTACAAGAGAGGATGCATCTACCAGAACTGGAGCAAATGTGCCAATCCCAAGAGTATATGGTGAGAAATCAGGCAAAGGTAGGTTTTTGTTTAGGTATAGGACTACTTGTTCCATTGTAGGTCTTGACTCTGGCACAATATTTGAACAGAGCAAACCAAGTTTCATAACCATCTCGACTTCCTCAAGTATGAATTCACCTCCCAATCTTGAGTCAGTAGCATCAAGCAAAGAATCCTTTTTCCAGCACTCACAAACCCATTTGATCAGATGCCGTTTCTCAGCTTGCAACTGCGGTTCCACAGGTCTCCTCCCACATGCTACTTCAAGCATGAAAATTCCAAATGCATAAACATCAGTTCCTGTGGAAGCTCCCATTGTGATTAGCTCCGGAGCCATGTACCCTACAGTTCCCACGGCTGCTGTTATAGCTGCATTGCCTCCATGTTCATGAAACCTGGCCATGCCAAAATCCCCTAACCTTCCATTGAACTCTGCGTCTAACATAATGTTGGAAGCTTTGACATCTCGGTGCAGAACAACTTGAGCAGCACCTGTATGCAGATACCAGAGAGCAGAAGCTATACCCTTAACAACCACAAGTCTTTGTGGCCAAGAGAGAACCGGTTTCCGGTCATCAAACAAATGCTCGTCGAGACTACCATTAGGCATATACTCTGAGACAAGAAGAAGTTCACGTTTTCTTCTGCAATATCCAAAAAGAGGTACAAGATTCCTGTGTTTCAGACATCTCATGCTCACGACTTCAGCCACAAATTGCTTCACACCTTCTTCACCATTATGGGAAACTCTCTTCACTGCTATTTCCCTGCCTTGTGGGAGATTTCCTCTATAAACTTCTCCAAAACCTCCTTTTCCTAGAAATTCATCTTTGCTAAACCCTTTTGTTGCTTTGTACAAGGACCTGTACGAGAACCGATGAGCATCAAACTCGTTTTCCCATGTTTCAGATACTTCTGAATACTTTCTTCTCCTGCGGAAATAAAGTCCTGCAAGAACAGCCAACACCACAATAGCCAGACAAACAGGCAAAACAATTATTAGCAGAGATCGTTTCTTATGTGGAGCTTTAGGATGAGGAACTTCAGGAAGTTTTGAGATGTCAAGTTGCTGCAATGATCCACTACTTGTGCTAAAACTCCACCAAAGAATATATTGATCACTGATAGCTGTCCCTGTTGCTGCCGAGAATCCAACAAAAAGTCTTGAGCTATTAGGAAAAATTTCAGAAAGATTGATGGGTTGTGACAAAAGAGGCCGACTTGGTTTCTGAACTTCAAGAGGAGCCATTGAAACATTGAGCGAAGTGCCTTCATAATCCACCCAAACCTGTATAGGGTCTCCACTCAAGAGGTTTATGCTTTCGTTATTCCTTTTCATGTCGGAATAGTAAGATGCAGAAGCTATACCAACAGATATAGGACTGTTCACATCAATCCCCACATGATTGTGGTCGATATCTTTGAAATCAGGGTTCCAAATAGTGTCAAGCTCAACAGCAAGTACTTGAGAAGAGGAAGATCCACTTGTTGATGCATTGAAAATCCCCAAGTATCTAGTTGATTCTGCGTATGTGAAATCCATAGAAGGAGATACTACAAAGGCAATACCATGGCCACCTTCAACACCTGGCTTTGGCACCAGAGCACACACGAAATGTGTTGAGAAGGAGAGTGATCCAGCGGAACCGAACTCAATCGGTTCCTTGTAAAAAGCATGACCCATTTTATGCTCTGAAGCGTTTGTTAGCTGCAATAACCCACTGGGAAGTACTATTGCAGATTTATCAAGATAAAGATTTTCTTGGTCGAGGAAGTTTTCATAGACAAACCTTGTCTCTTGCTGTATTGCTAGAGTAATCAGATGAAGAGAAGAGATAATCAAGAACTGAAGTAACCAACGAGCCATTGCAGCTGATGAATCAAAGAGTCTGGATCTTATTATGTGCAGATCATCACTCAACTCGAAACGATGCATCTCATATGAACAAAAAAGGATGTGATGTGAGCTTATGTTTTAGTGGATCCAATCCTATCAAACTTTCTAAGATATTTTAACCAGGAAAATAATAACTTTATAATATTGTTTACTTAACCAAGGTTTTTCTAGCTTTACAAACTGTACTCCACTAACACGATAACTTTAAATAAATTAAGGAGATTAATAATAAAGCAAGCCTAGCGTGAACTTCGAAATATTCCATTTGAGACAATATTTTAACTCTCAACTTTAATCTAAACAGACAACGCAACTGCTCCGTGGAGGTAACCTGAAACAATAATAACGCGTGTAACAGTCGTCTATAAATAAATTAAAATGTATCTAGTCTATCATTGGAGTTTTCTTCTAGTGTAAGTGTAACACATCTGATAAAGCAGTCGACAAAAATATAATATTTAAAAGAACATATTATAAACATGGTCTTGACCTTTTAGAAGCAGAATGAAATAAATTCATCAGCAGCATAATAATGAGGCAGGGCAAAAGGAAGAAGCCGAGCAAAGCCTGGCTCATTCATGATCATGACAACTACAAATATTCTTTAAATGATGAATATGACAAGTGATAGAAAATGTAGTTAGGGTCCTATCTTGTGAACCTAAAACCCTTTAGGATTTCCAAATTTACCACTACCAAATACAGGAGGATAAAACAAATGAAATTACTGAAGCTAAGATTGGAAAGAAGAAAATAGAAAATCACTATAACATAATACTATCGGGAATTACATAGAGCATCTTCTTTCATTGTTTTGTTTTTATCACAGTATTAGACACTAGGCAGTAGCCTCACCAAGAGCAGTACGGTATTTAGATTGAAACCGCTAAGTTCTCTTAGACAACTTGATTAATAGGGGCAAATTCATAAATTTAATTATACACTGTAAAACAGTTATTTTCACAATATTTAAAAACGTAAACCAATTCACCACAAAAAAAAAAAAAAAAAAAAAAAGGAAAGTTTGAAAGTAGGATTTGAACCCACGCCCTTTCGGACAAGAATATTCATGTGGCGCCTTAGACCAACTCGGCCATATCAACATTTTGAAATTGTAAGATTTCATCATCGTCCAACTCCGTATTGAATCGAGTGAGAAATAAACACAGATTCAGTCGCCGGAGAAGAAGTGTTAGAGATGACGGAGGAGCTTCCTCCGATCATAACCGGAGTAAGAATCCCGATCCCTGGTGAATCTGGAGAGAAATCCGGCAACGAAACCTGCCCGTCAAGGTACTCAACAACTTGTCTCATCTCAGGCCTTGATTCCGGCACAAGATTCGTGCATAGCAACCCTAATTTCAATACCATCTCGATTTGAGACCTCATTTCACCACTCAACTTAGGATCTCGAGCTTTGACTAAACATTGATTTTTCCAGCATTCACAAACCCATTTCACCAGAAGTTGTTTCTCACTCGGCATGTTAGGTTCTACAGGTCTTCTCCCGCAAACTACTTCCAGTATAAATGCACCAAATCCGTATACATCTGTTTTAGTTGAAGCTCCCATTGATGTTAGCTCAGGTGCCATGTATCCTACAGTTCCAACTGCTCTTGTTGTGGTTGGATCAGCTCCATGGTCATGAAACCTAGCCATACCAAAATCTCCTAATTTTCCATTGAACTCTCTATCCAACATTACATTAGAAGCTTTGATATCTCTGTGTAGAACAACTTGTGTAGCTTCTCTGTGCAAGTAATGGAGAGCTGAAGCTATTCCCTTTAGAATCACAAGCCTTTTTGACCAAGAAAGAGATGGTTCTCTGTTATGAAACAAGAACTGGTCAAGACTTCCATTAGGCATGTATTTGGATATGAGAAGAAACTCGCCTTTTCTCCTGCAATATCCGAGAAGTGGAACTAAGTTCCTGTGATCTAACCGACCCATGCTTGCGATTTCAGCTACAAATTGTTTCATCCCTCGTTCTCCATCATGGGAGAATCTTTTCACGGCTATGTCTCCTTCATGAGGCAGAGTTCCTTTGTAGACTTCTCCGAATCCTCCTTTACCGAGGAAACCATCTTTGTGGAATCCTTTTGTTGCTCTGTATATGGATTTGTAGGAGTATCGGTGTGGACCATACTCTTTCTCCCATTCCTCTCTTACTTCTGCATACTTGTTTCTCCTGTATAGATAAGCTCCTCCTAGAAGTGCCAAAATAATGATTCCAAGTACAATCAACAGCAGAATCAGCACCAGAGGAGGATTATTCTTAGATTTAGGCTGAGGAACTTGGGGAAGTTTTGAGATGTCCAGGTTCTGTAATAAAGCCTTGCTTCTGCTGAAACTCCAACCGAGTATGTAATGGTTACTTGCCAGTTGTCCTGTTGCTGCAGAAAATCCGACAAACATTCTATCCTGGATAACTTCTGAAAGATTGATGGATCTGGATAAAAGACTCCGACTTGGCTTCGGAATCTCAAGAGGCGCCAATGAAACGTTTAGCACATTTCCATCAAAGTCCACCCACACCTGGATGGAATCTCCACTTAATAGATTTATGCTTTTGTTCAGACTTTTTTTGTCTGGAAAGTAAGAAGCCGGAGCAGATTCGACAGAGGTCAGGCTGTTCACATCGATACCAACATGATTGTTATTGATGTCATCGAATTCTGCACTTTCAACAGTATCAAGCTCAATAGCAAAGATATGAGATGAAGGAGATCTGTTGGTTGTGGTGTTGAAAAGACCGAGATACTGAGTTGCATCTGCGTTTGAAAGATCCATGGAAGGAGATAGAAAGAAAGCAATACCATTTCCGCCAGTAATTCCCGGTTGACGCACCATGGCACACACAAAATGAGTTGAGAACGAGAGAGATTCAGATGAATTGAACTCAAAGGGTTGCCTGAAGAAAGCATGACCCTTCTGTTGCTGTGAAGTGTTGGTTAGCTGTAATAGTCCACTGGGAAGGATTTGAGCAATCCCATCAAGATGAAGATCTCCCTGGCGAAAACCATTGAAGATAAACCCAGTTTCTTGTTGACTTGACAGGTGAATGAGAAGAAGAAAGGAGATCACCATCCAGATGAGATCAAATGCTTCAGCCATTGTTAATGCAACAGATTTTTTGCTATTCTGAGAAAAGTCTTGTCTCTGAGTCAATGGTTATGGGTAAATAAATATCCCCCATCTGCAAAACAAGGTCGGAAATCATCCTGCAATTTACAATTCTATGAGAATTGCCAAGAGTTGACTTCAAACAATATGATAGTTTTCAAAGACAGCTGTTACAATTTGGTCTTCTTTGTTAAACAAATACACAAGTTCCACATAACAGAATATCCTTGTAATTTTTGTCAAACAAAAAATCGTGTAATTTAACAATATCCTTAAAATACTCAATTGACATTAAGATAATTTAAGAGACTATGAGGAGGAAATTAAAATAAAAACACACTATATGTTGAATAATTATATGATGTCAATGTCAAGTGTATTTAGAACAAGGACCATTTCAATCGTAAACTTAGCAATCTGAGAATGTCGTCATATCCACAGGCTTAACGGAAATTTCCACCCATATTTCCTAAGATTTGTTGCTATTCCAAATTGCTATAATGCCTAACTACATGATGCCACAAGAAAACATATACTTCAATTTGGATTCAACAACAACAACAAGAAGAGAGAGAGACGCTATTAGGAATAAAATGTACACAGTGGTTCAGCTTGTAACTTCACCAACTCTATTAGGAATAAAATGTCATTTTCTATGAATTCCCTATGTATGTGAGACGCTCCTTCGTTGAACTTGGTCAAAACAAGCAACCATAAATTATTTATTTTTATTTAGTTTGTAGAAGCTCTTTTATCTCATTGGTTGATCAAAGGCCTATAAACCTTATAGATTAGGTAGTTTGAAGATTAATAGATGCAAGTTTACAGGAGATTAGCGCCATACAATTAGCGCCGTTCGCCGTAATTCTACGCAGAGTAGGAAGTGGTATCCGTCAAGAGCATAGAAAATAAAATATTGTCTACAGTGAATCTAATAAGGATCGGAAAGAATTATTCGGGAAAGATTTATCTTTGTAATAGTTCTCATCATTTATAATAAAATTAATAAATCTAGACGATAAAAAAAAACCACACAGTTCAAATAAAATGGTCCTCCCTTCATTATTCATTATTCATTATTCATTTAAAGTCAGTGGAGCAGAAAATGGAATATATCAAGATCAATTGAAATCATAGAAAATCTAAGTGAATCCAGACGTTATTATGGAAATAAAGGAAAATATTGTGAAAGATCTTATTTAATTACAACATTGTTTTTAAGATACCAACCCTTGATTAATTGAAATCATTTTAAAATGTGCATTAAGTGGGTAAGTGCAGAGAGAGAAAACCGGATAAATTTTTATAATTTATTTCCGACCGGACCTTACCAATTATCTCAAAACTTTCACAACAACACACCAAAAACACAATAAAATTACAATTGACGAAAAAAAACAATAAAAAATTCAAGGAATAACGCACCAGAGAAGTCGTCTCAGTCCGAATCTTGGATCGCTTCGACGAAATCAAGGTGAATTATTGGAGGATTAGAGTGACATCACTAACGATAGTTAAGGTATATGATCATTCTGAGTTCATTGAATAATTCCAGCCCAAATGCTCTCCAGGAAATTTAGCTCCGTGAAAGCGTTAACTTTGTATGATAAATCTATTAAATTGAAGTTCTAGAATCACTGGTTTGATTTTGGATGTGTATGTTGTGATCAATTTAAGTTTTTCTTTGTTGATCTTCTACGAATGTGAACTGTTCGATAAAATGCCTGAAAGAAGATTTGTTTGTAGTACTATGAAGCTTATTTATGTATTAGGTATGCTAAGTGTGATTGTAGTTTCAGGAAATTTTGGGTTCGGTTTATTTGCAATATGAGATGCAATTGGTGTTTCTATGCTCTCTCCTTGTATACACCTTTTGAAATTGATCTGACATTATCTTTTGGTCAACATTGTATTTTTTTTTTTTTTTTTTACTTTGATGCTCAAAAGGTCTGATCTTTAGTGCTATATGCAGCTCAATTCCATGGCGCCAAGATGGAAATGGAAAGGTGCTGAAGCAAAAGCTCTTGCAGAACCTATTTCAAAATCAGTCTCAGATCTCCAGCTCGCACTAGCCAAAACAGAGTCCTTGGGTTCCCTCTCGAGTTGCAATGTGCTTCTAGCGGTTGATGCAGAGCAAGCTGAGCTTTTTGACCGTTGTTGTTTTGGCAGACTCGTTCTATCCGCAGACAAAGTCAACAAATGGATTCAGCTAAGCTTTGAAGAAGCTTTCTTTTTGTTATACAATCTCAAATGCATCAAAATCTCTCTTCCAGGTCGTTGCTTGGAGGATGAAGTAGTAGTCACATGGCTCTACATGAAATCAAATAGACCAAACTTCCCTATGTTTTTCAAAGCTTATTCACATTTACGATCCAAGAACTGGGTTTTGAGATCCGGGTTGCAATATGGTGTGGATTTCGTGGCATACCGTCACCATCCTTCTCTTGTCCACTCTGAATACTCGGTTTTGGTCCAGTCCCGTGACAGTGACCGGTTAAGAGTGTGGTCAGATATTCATTGTGCTGTTCGTTTAAGCGGGAGTGTAGCGAAAACTTTATTGACTCTCTACGTCAATGGTAACTTCAATGAAGAGGATTCGAATCTACCTGTGTGTTTGGACAAATACACAGTAGAAGAACAGACGATAAGTAGGTGGAGCCCAGAACTCGGTCGTGAAGATGATACCACAAATTCAAAACCAAATTGAGTACTGGTTTGTTTATTTATATCATTTTAAACAATTATAGTTTCGATGCGTAATCCTTTTTTCTAGAGGGAATCTCAAATTTGCTACCTTCTTCCATTTTAGGCATCTTTTATGTTACTTTTACTGACCAATCAATTCTGAATTCTTGTTTCATACTTGTTATCTTCAATCCAGAATCAATATTAGATAATGAAACCAACAAAATATCCTAAAAACCTAAACCATTGCTCTTATATTTTCGTTTTCTTCTATTGCTTAGATATATTATCATGAGCACTTGTTATTGTTGGTAAACTAATTGCAACACAATTAATCTACAAAACAACGGAATTAGTGATCATCATTCATATACAAAGAGAAACAACGCATAAAGGTAAAAAACAAAGCTCAGTTTTATCATAACAACATAAACCATAACATAGAGTAATAAAAATACAACTCTGAAGAAAATATATACTAAAATCTCATCAAATTTGAAAATGGCTAGGATGAGATTTGGTCATCCTCGCCTCACCGGCCGGTTCATCATTATCCATCCTCTTAACATTCCGGTAAGCCGCATAGGCGATGACATAGAAGATAACAAGTATGATCAAAACCACAATGTTGATCACCGATGCTTTTCTCCAACTAGATTTCAAGCTACCAAGGACACCGGCTTTACAAGAGCTGCATTGATAACAGAGTACTCTCTGGTCATTGTTCCACAACGTACAGTCCGGGTTTGGTCCCACCATTTCTCCTCCGGGAATCCAGACTGTCTCGTTCATGTACGTATAGCCACAGTCTGTTGGCGGTTTGCAACATCCCGACTGCAGATTTTAAAAAGTACAAAAGCTAAAACTTAGTCAAATAAGAGCCTAAAGGTCATTTAGGAGCCAGATATTTCTGTTCATGATCCTTCACAAGCTGAAACTGCATAATAGGTGGGAAATATTTTAAGAAAATAAACAATTTATTCAATACTTATTTCTAGTATAGTAGAATGTTTTTGGCGAAGCAGTCTGAAGATAAAAAGCTGGAATCAGATTTATACACTCCACTCAATAGTCAACAAAGTCTATCACAAGAAAACTCTTTAAGTTTCTTCAGTTACACGAATGTTATTATTTTATGTTTTCAATGGTGTTACTGACATTTGTTATGAAGACTCTTGTCATATGGTCATTTTAAGACATTCACTCATTTAGGACCAAAAATATTATAAGCGTAAAAGAACTCTAGCTTTCTTTACAGTCCAGAATATCAGAACCTGATTCGTGAATATCCAAGAACCTCAACTACGAAACTCATGGAAATATCCGTTTCCTCTAACAACTTTTGAACAAAGACAAAGTCAGTAAAGTTTTCTTTTCTAAATTAGCAAAATTGTAAAGTGAAAAGTTGAAATGAAATGAAAATTCAAAGGTATTGAATACCTCAATAGGAGAAAGCTTTCTAAAGTAAAACATGAGAGGAGTTTCTGGAACACCATTTAAATCTCTTCGGATCTTCTTACAAACTCCAGAACCCCTAACACACGAACTGATTTGTCCCCAGTTGTCCGTGACCCGATCTTTTAACCAACCGGAATAGTCACGGAGATAATAATCACGATACCGACGGTTCATCACAAACCGGCCTGAGCCTTTATCAGTTACGGCGTAAGCAAAGATGGTAATTCCAATGAGAGCGGCGATTATGAGGAACATAAGGAAAAGGTAAAGCCACATGAGGAACTTGCTACGGTAACATGCTCCGGCGAATCCGGCTAAAGAGACAACCATGATTGAGACTCCGATGATGATGAGTGGCCACTGGAGGAATCTCATGCAGTCAGTGGAGTTAGCTCGGGTGCTCAGCCATATTCCACCGCCGAGGATTGGAATCGAGAGAAGGAAAGTGAAGAAATTTACGAGACCTATAAGGTCACTGCTCAATCTCATGGCGTTTTATTTTTGGTAAAACTTTTGTTACTCTGTTTCTTGTGTGAACTTCTTGTTGTTGTTGATGAAATAGCGGTGATGATTAAATATTGAAATGTGAATTACATCAATGGACATGCTCATGCTGTTTTATTATGACACGTGTTTTGTGACGGTTAACTAGTTTTTTTTCTATTTGTTTTGGTTATATGCTTCGACCGCTGGTTCTTAACTGAAAGTGTTTGTTATTCATCTGATTATTGTAGACTGTGTAGTGCTAATGTGCATAGTCTACTAGATAAGTAAAAGTGATTTAGTCATTTAAGTTATTATGCTATGAAATGATACTTTGCAAAAAATTTATTAACAATTGTAACCGTAAATATATATATTTTATAGTATGCCGGACCCATAATAACCCAAAATACACTTAAAAGATAAAAATGGATGCTTTAGCTTTTTAGTAATTGTGCATGCAAGCTTTATAAAAGTTTTCCCCGACCGACCATTCCATCAAGTCTACTCAATCTTACCCAAGCTTCTTAAAGTTCCGGGCATTGCAGTTGCACGCGTAAGTTACCAACTATTGGTTTTTGGCTTTTCCCATTACAGATTGCTGCAATTTTGACTGATATTTGAGTGGGCTTGGAAAAGAACATGTATGAGCTAACTTAGGGCTCGTTTTATTTACTGTGATGGCCCATTTAAGCAAGAGTCTGCAAGAGTAGTGATGTACGGTTTACCGTTTACACTAGAGTTTAGTAAATAAAAAATAAAATGTTGACATGTGACGGAAGAAAAGTATGAAGAATCTATTAGTTTTACCGATTATCGAACATACGACTATTCAGCTAAATATTTGTTTTGATAGTTTATTTTTCGAAAACTTCATTAGGGATATTGATTCACTCGTACTCTATTTTCTAAGAAATAATTTGCAGATACAAAATTGTAGCTGTCACCAAAGAGTCAAAATAACATAGTCAATAACTAATTGTTGACAAATTAATCAATAATAAATTAGGACAAAAAAGGGTAGTAAATAAAGATTCCCAGGTTTGGTTTGGACTTGAGAAATTGGATAAAACCGGAAATTAAATTTCAAAAATCAAAAACTATGGCCAAAACGACAAAGGTGTACGCTTTGTCGTGCTGCGTTTTGGAATAAACCTTTTGTTCCTTCCCTTCTCTCCTCTTTCTTTCTTTCTCAGGACTCACTGCCCAAAGCCACAACACACATCATTAGTCATTACCCACTTCTCTCTCACTCTCACATCTCACATCTCACACTGATCGCTCTTGGAATCTGCAAGGCCCCTACGAAGAAAAAGAAAACTTAGGTTTTGCTTCTCAAATCTCTCAACACATTTTGATTTTCACAAAAAATAAACTTGGATTTTTTTTCAAGCCCGAACCCTCCTCGCAGTGTAAGGAACTTTTTTTTGTTCCTTTGATCTTGGTTCTAATTATAAAAATTTCATGAAAGCTTTAGATACTCTGTTTCCTGAAAAATGCAATAGCTTTTTCCTGGAACATAATAATTCATGAGAGCTTTAGATACTCTGTTTCCTGAAAAACGCAATAGCTTTTTCCTGGAAAATATATTTTCTTTTCGGAGAAAAGTTGTGATTTTCTACCTTTTCGTTGCCTCTTTTGCATATTCTGCTTCTCCTTCGCATTTTACTTTTCAAGTTTTGATTAATTGCGTAAAGCTCAGGTCTTTTTGGTTTATTTATTATTTAGCTATAATCAGAAGTAAATTTCTAATTTTTTTACTCCATGAAAATGATTAACTGGGAACTTGATTTTTTCTTTTGGAGATATAAAATATTGGGTTATGACCTTCTTGGAGCTTAAAATGTCATAATGGATCTCTTTTTTTCCTTGTAATTTTTGTGTTATTATTATTTCAGCTTTTAATTTACTTTTGATGTTGTGATAGTTTTTAATTTTGCATTATAGTTCTTCATATCTAGTCTCATTAAAAAAGGAACTCTTTTTTATTTGTTTTTAGTAAATTTTAAGGTTAAATGTAGAAGCTTTTTCTGTGCTGCTTTGTGATTGTTTGTTCATGCTTACTTTAAACTAATTTGATCATTGCACTCAAGTGATTTTACAAATTAGATTCTCCTTTTACATGGAATAGTTTATCCAGTAAACTAATAGATTTCTTCTTGCCTTGTCCTTGAGCGGTATTAATATGTTTCATTCTTTGTATGAAAAATGTTTAAACTTATAATGATTCATGATAGTAGTTCTTCAACGTCTAAGTCCCCTTATTTCACGGCTATAATGGAGAAGAAGAACTTGGTCTAGAAAAAATGACAATTTAAACCTCCTGTGTCCCATTTACGAGGGTGAATCTGATAGGGACATGAATGTAAATCTACCACATTATGCTGCTTGTGTAGTTGTGTAGGACCCTTGGTACCAGTCTTCATGATGATAGGTTGTGAACATTACATTGTCAAGAGGCAACAAAGGAGATTCCTTTTATGTAACTTTATAGTCAAACAACTTGTGTAGTTAGCACTTAGCATCAATAGTTACAGTGTCGAGATATGGGTTGGTCTCTCTTTCCTTTTTTTGGGGTTTATTTGAATAAATCCAGAACGAAAACTCCCTTATGCAGTCTTTAAAATCATCTTTTAGCAAGATGCTTCTGGTTCAACTGAGACTTGACTCTGATTGTGTTGATTGCATCTTTCTCATTTTAAAAGATTGACTAAAGTGTTAAAGACCAAGTTTGTGTGGTGTTCTAGAGCTATTAGTGAGCAAATATGATTAACCAAAAAAGGAAACATACTTTTGTTATAAAATCAAATGTATGATCAAGTATCATGACCATGAGGGCGTGCACTGAATCTTAATATGGTTTAATACAAAATCCAACGAATCTCTATGTCTGACAGAAGATACTTGTAAGAAGTGCTGTAAAAAAAATTGTTTCTACTTTAACATATTCATTTTCTGGCAATGGATTTGATTACAGACGTAAATAAATATATTTTTTACGCTTATCCTTTTTGTATAATAACTCCTATCATGTTTTCTCTGCCATTGAGTTCTTAGTTATGTCTCCATCTTTCTGCATTAAATATTGATGAGCTATCTACAATTCGTGGTGGGTCTCAGGCTACATTGAAGAAGCAAAGAAGAGCAGAAAATATCTATCCTGTAAAGAAGGTTTTTATTCATCCTGTGTATTGGAGAGATAATATTACAGTATGCAGACCCAAAAGGCAAGGTAAATATTGGTTTTTGTCCTTGTATAGTTCTTTGCATTTATGGCTGATTCTTCTCCTCTTTTGTGACTGTCTTGTGGGAGTTTTGCTCTTTTCAACACTGAATCTTGAAGGTTACATTCTTGTGGTCCTCAACACTTATTTTGCTTCTATTTAATCAAATCGTATCAAAAAAAAAAAAAATCTCTAATCTCTTATGGAACAAGAAGGCCTGATCTATGCAGCGTCAAGTTATGACCATTAATTATCTGTTTCTAGTAGTAAGAAGTTTTTCGGTTCTCTGACCTCATTTGCGTGCATCTTTTGGAGTTTGATATTTTATTGGTTTACAATTTGTCATTTTTTCTGTTTTGTGGTAGAAATGGATCTCCAGATGTTCCTAAGAAGGCGTCTCCTCGAGCTGCTCGGCCATTGAAGCTATCAGCGCTAGAGTCTGAATCTTCTTTATCTCCTGCCTCAGCTAATAGCAGAACACCAAAGGATAAAAGTCCAAAAGTTTTGGATCGTAGGTCTCCCCGAAGCCCTGTCTCTGAGGTATGAGTTCTTGTACTAAACTGATTTCAGGTTCAATCTATGGGTCTTGAAAGATTTTTAACTGTATTATTCTTTGACGTTATTAAAATTTCATAAATCTCTTTTATTTGCATGATCCAAGATAAGCCTTTCCATCATAACATGTTTCTGTATTGACTTGATGAGGAAAATTTTAGCATACATTTAATTTTGGGCCCTGTGTGAATATAAAGTTAGGTGGAATATTTATTTTGGGGTAGCTGAGAGATGATAATGTAACTATTTTTTACCCAATTGTCTGTTTTTTCTCCTTGAGATTGCTGTAACGCTGGCTTGTTTGATTGCTTACAGAAGAAGAGGCCGAGTAGAATAACAGAGCTAGAGTTACTAGTCTCGCAGCTGCAGGAAGAGCTGAAGAAGGCTAAAGATCAAGTGTCAGTTTCTGAGACGTCAAAGAAGAAAGCAGAGCAAAAAGCAGAGGAGTGCAAGAAACAGCTCCAAGAAGTTTCCTCTAAGGTTGAGGAGACCCAGAATCAGTTTCTGGAAGTTTCAGCTTTGGAAGAAGAAACCGCTAAAACTGGTGCTCTTGATCAGCAAGGCGTATATCAGGAATGTAATTTGGAGTTTAGTCCTACTGCTGATGAAAGAGCAGGATTTGCTGCAGTTGTTCATGAGATCCGACAACTCAAGCTTCAGATTGAGATGGTGGCTTCTTCTGAAGCTGGTCATGTGAAACAAGCTGAGTTGCATAACTCGGAGGTTCAACTTTTGAGAGGAAACTTAATGGACACGCTTTTCCTCGTCGAGAATTTTAGGAACCAACTTAAGGATTGCGGGGTATCCGACGCTGAAACGGAGGCTTTAGCCACTGAAACTCTTAGGAAATTGGAGAATGCCAAAAAGGCAGTAGAAGAACTGAAGTCAGATGGCACAAAAGCAGTGGAGAGTTATAAGAAGATGGCGGTGGAGCTTGAACAGTCAAAATCTAGGATGGTATGGCTTGAAGCTCTTGTGAATAAACTTCATACCAATCCAGAAGATTTGGCTAGTCAAGAAATCCTGCTTAAAGACTATGAAAGTTTGAAACTTGGGGAATCAAATGAGATGAAGGAAGAAGTATCTTCCTTAAGATGCGAGGTAGAGCGACTGAGAGCTGCTCTAGCAGTGTCTGATAGAAAAGACCAAGAGGGGAATGTAGAGGCTTCTTCACGGTTACGGATACAAGCTGAACTCCAGTCAGAATTAAAGATAGCTAAATCCGAGATAGACGAGCTAAAGGCGAGGTTGATGGACAAGGAAACAAAATTACAGTTTATCTCAGAAGAGAAAGATAACCTATACCTGAAACTAACAAAGAACCAGAAAGAAACAGATGTTGAAGCTGAGCTGAAGAAACTAAGGGAGGCGACTGAGAACTTAAAGGCGGATTTGATGGACAAAGAGACAGAACTCCAGATCATTTCAGATGAGAACGAGACTTTGAAGGCGGATATCTATAAGAGGGAGACAGATGTACAAGATGCGCTCATGAAGCTAGGGATTGCGATGGAAGAGGCTGACAAGAGTAGCAATAGAGCGGTTAGGGTCACCGAGCAACTAGAGGCTACTCAAGCTTCAAACTCAGAAATGGAGACAGAACTCAGGAAGCTCAAAGTTCAATCAAACCAATGGAGAAAAGCTGCTGAGGCAGCTACCGCCATGCTCTCTGCTGGAAACAACGGGAAATTCACTGAGAACTTTAGTCAAACGAACTCTCCTTACTCAGAGGATATCGATGATGAGTTGACAAAGAAGAAAAATGGGAATGTGCTCAAGAAGATTGGTGTTCTGTGGAAGAAGCCTCAGAAATAGATGGGGAATGACTAAGATTATTAGGTAGTCTCTTCTAAGTTAAATTTTTTTTTGATCAATGTCTCTCTGAAAAAACTGACTTTGCCTTGGCCATCTTGGTTTCTGCTTCTCAGGTACCTTCGATTTGGAGTTGGATTATAAGAGCAACTCCTATGACTTCGGTATTGATGTGAAGTAGTAGTTTGAGAACTACGCTCTGGAAAATACATGTTTGAAAGATTTGAGTTGTGTTAATTATACTTTAAGGTTTAATTATTCAGGAAGGAAACAACTAAAGTTCCAAAACTGTCATTGTGGAACCATTGGTTTCTGTTTATATATCGAAGGCATCAAAAGGCTCTGATTCTGTTCGCAGGAGTAAAATTATCACTGGGCCTTGCCCCAATGGGTCTTGTAAGATAGTGGACTCTCTAGATGAGATGAGATAAGAGTATCCGAGTAGTACAAAAGAAATGTGATGTACAAGAATAACGTTTGTCACTTCAAATGTTAGACAACATTTAAACTTCAGACTTTTCAATTAGGAAAAAAACTTGCCGTTTTTTCTGTTCAGAAATTTTCTCTGGTAAAATAAGTTATTTCCAGAAAAAAAGGGAGTGATAGCATTTGGGAGGCAAAAGGGCCAACACTAACCGCTGGTCCAAAAGCTCCATATTGCCGTGTAGCTATTGCAGGGGATCGGGGGCTTTGGTAGACGGTGGCTCGGCTCACCGTGTTGGCTCGACCACTGCGACCAGTTGCGGATCAGAGAGTAGTCACCGTTTTTTGAAGCGATTAGCGGTAGGTCACCATATCTAATGGCTAACAAGGACTCCGGCGGTTAGGATTTTGTTTAGTCGACAACCTTATCGGCATCGAGATGGTTTTCATTTCGACCGGAACGAAGCTTTGGCCGGCGTGGAATAGGATCTTCGGCAAGTGGCTTTGGTGGTGAAGGGTTAGTGATGTGTTCAGCCTTGTTGTTTGGTCGGGGACAAAGATAAGGAGAACCCGATGGTCTTCTTCATATTGGTCAGACAGGGAACGATCCGATGTGATAAAACTATAAACTTATAATGAAATAATTGGCCGACTGTTAGATTTTAGTCGTATTTATTAATTTAGGTGTACTCTAAACATATAAAATCACGTGTTTCTCTGTGTAAAGAAACTACCAAACCAAAAATGATATTTTAGTATTTAAATCATTCTCTTAAGTGCATCTATTATTAGCCTATGTAAGCAAAATTAGGTTAGGTGAGATTGCTGAGTCATCATTTCTGGTTTTACATTCTCACCCAATAAATTCAATATACATAGTACTCTAAAGAATCTAAAATTATTTAAAGCTTACACTTTCGATTTGTTCTCTTATAAAATTGTCTCGCTTTAATTGATTAGTGTAGTAATATAGTAGTAACTAGTTCACATTATACCAATACTTTATTTGTAATTTACCGAGTATGATCCTTTACGTCACTAAATCAATTAAGAGAAACATCAACGTCATTGACCGAGCCATTAAGAAGCCTCTAGACGTCAGATTTTTATAGGACAAATAATGATTAAGATACAATGGGAGAAGTTAGGGTTTGAACACACAATTTCATCATATTAAATTATTATTTCATTAATCAAATATTCGTTCGATGTTCATTAATTCAGAAACCAGTTAAAATATTGCATAAATTTTATTATGGGAAAAAACATTTTAGAAATTACAACAACAATATGAAATGCTTCATTTTAAAAAATAGTAAACATACAAAAAAAAACTCAACAATTTAGATCAAGAAACCGAAAACAAACTACCCCAACCCCATTTGTAAGTTTGAAACTCTTTGAAGAAGGTCTAATATATCTATATTTCCTGAACCATTTCATAAAATAATGTAGCCTCCTTTTTCCTCCCATGAAATTCAAACTCTAAAATCAAAACCCAAATAAAATTGGGGTTTTAATTTGAACTACATTAAAGCACCAGAATTAATATAGTTCATATTGGTCCAAATCTCTCTCCCAGAATCAATCTGATCGACATGACCACCTTCTCCTATGTTCATCATCCCTAAGCTCTCTCCATTCATCTGCCATGGGAATCCCCACATGACCTTGTTTGGATCAGTACCCATCGCGATATCCAACCCGCTTCCCCCATTCCCTAAAGCATAACCAGCGTTCAACTTTTGTTGGCTTGTCCCAAACACAGCCCCCATGTCAGATTGATGAGAGCTACAAAATTCCGAAGGAAGCCCTAGATGTGTAGAACTCCCTTGAGGTTGTTTGTTCAGCAAGGCAAAAGCTAAGCTGAGATCAATCTGTTCATTGTTATTATACCCATTAAAACTTGCTGCCGAGAACGTTTTCCCGTCGTGAAAGGCCGGTTCCGGCGTGGTTCTGAGGCTTCTTGTTGCTGAAGATGTGGACCGTTTGTTTTTCCGGCAGCCTCCGCCGACAGGAATGTTCCTTAGGGTTCCGCCCTTAGTCCAATATCTCCGGCATGATTTGCAGAAGTATCGAGGCTGAGAGAGGCTGTAATTGTTGTAGTAACAAAACTTTGTGTTTGTTGAGTCGCAACGTGGACATCTCAGGGCTAGTTCTGGTGGTTGTGGCCTCAACGCCGCCGCCGCTGTCGCTTGAGAAGGTTTCTTCTGATGCTGATCTTGTGTTGGGTTTGATGGACATACTCCAATGGCTTCTCTTGCTTTATTATAATTACCAAAAGCATCCTTTAAGGAAAAAGAGAAAACACATCAAGATGCTAATTTAAACAAACAAAACCCATTTGGACAAAAAGAAGAAGACAAACAAAAAATCCATCGAGATGTTTGAAATTGTGGATCTTAATTAACTGTAGTTTACCTGGTGCTGAAACAAATGATCCATAAAAGCTGAAACTGAGAAGCTCCTTGAAGATTATTATATGACTGTGAGTGTTTATGTGTATGAGATTGAGTTCGTTTCTTGAGATCAGAGAGGATAATGGATATGAGTAGAAAATAAAGTGAAGCAAAAGGAAAAGCCAAGCATCTGTATATATACATGGGAAAGTGGGGGTGGAGGGATTCACAATAGTTGTCGCCTCGATCTCATATTATTTAATTAGTATTCATATTTTTAGAAAATGTTATGAAGAATAATTTGGAACTGACCATAAAGCCGCCGTTTATTAGTTTTTATAATGTGAACAAAATCCTACATATGCAGATTATATATGTGTGTTTTCTGAACTTTTCTGGTGGCGAATTTTGTTGTACATATATATTATAATATAGTAAGAGCTGATAAATGCATGTGGAAAGTATAAACTAATCTATGTCATGTTTTAAAAAAATTCATATAATCTATATTTTTAAATATAAGGTTTTGAGGCTTGTTTAATAAAAATACTACTTCAAAAAGGTTATTTTCTGGCCGCAAGAGCTAAAATTTTCAAAGTTAAAAACTAATGTTTTGGATTATTTAGTTGATATCAAGAATTTGATAATGAATCAATCTTAAATTTATTTTCTGATGTATATAGATTCTCCTGAATATCCAACATTTACCAGATATTCTAATTATCTGTTGACTAATCTCATACAAAAATAAAAGGAACAAATTTTACTAATCAACTGTAGTATAATATGAACCACATCAAAACTTAACTAGAAATTATACAACAAAACTCTTGTTGCCTAAAATGTGTAAATAATCACTAAGCTCGCGTAGTTGCTACACATTCGACGATAATGTATCGGTCAGTTTCTTTTAACGGTCAAACATATATAATGATGAGTTGCAATCGTTATTTAGTGTGAACTTGTAATAACGACTATTTGATTAAGATGAATAGTAGCCGTACGATGATGGGTGAGAGATGGTATGGTACGTCGGATTCCCACGCACTCATCTTATTTGTCATCTCTGTTTTATGTCCGTTGAGTTGTCACCACGAGGGTCCCATACTCATCGCCATGTCTCCTTCTTCCTTATGGCCCTACCGTTTCCAGCGACCTTCGTACTAGATGAGTGGAGAAATATTTGTAATTTCTATTTTGATCGGATACACATTATATTGATAACGATTAGTTTGATGTTTAAAGCAAACAACAGTTATAAATACTAATTTTTATATATTTGTATAGTTGGTGTCTTAACATGATATTTGATTGGATTACGTGAATTGTATTCTTGGTTGATAAATGATTTCTTGAGCCTTGTTTCTTTTGTCGAAAAATCACTCAAGAGTAAAGAGATTCTGAATAGGTCCCCAATCGTCATAGCCTTAAAACATATATTTCAAAATAAAACAAATATAATGGCATGTTGGACCAACACTATTTTATTATTTTTGTAGGAAAAAAACATATTCTTTTTTGATACTACCACAAAAGTTTCTATTTTTGTCAAACCATATTGAACTAAAAATTTGTTTTCCTTCTAATTAAATTTCTGCTCTGTTTTACTTTCTATAGCTATTTTACCACAAATTTGTCGACGATTAGCTGAATCTTAGTACTTGTGGATTTTTGAGATATACATGATTTGGTCTAGTGTTTAAGTATGTTTTCGTGGTATTTATTTTTTAAAAGTTGATCTCAACTTGAAATAAAATGTAACAATGTGATGTACTTATGTTATGCATTGGAGAAATACAATGTACATCAGGCTCATGACTAGAATTTTGCGAGAAAAAAAACAAACAAATCATATCAGTTGTACGTAAAATGAAACAGTACTACTCAGTATTGAAACTCGAACCAAATAATATTGAATCCGGAACAACTGTTATTATATAGGTATTCTATGAAGTTGATTTCTTTAATGTATAAAATACAATAAAATGTGGATATAACCGTTTTAGTTACATAATTACATTTTTTTACATTCATACTTATAATTTTATATGTAAATAGAACATATGATGAAGTAAAAGCAAAAGAATTGGTCGGACAATGTATGTAGCTCATGATGTGCTTGCATTATCTCATGGGGATTTAAAGTTGATAGAGACACAAATCAAACTAAACACATCGATATTCGTAAAAGAGACTTCTATGAAGACCGAGATTTGGTCTAAGGACCATATCGACGCAAAAACATCATATATTATATTGCTCTTTATATACGATATAGAAAACCTCGTGCCGTGGGAAGATAGAATGAGTAACTAATACTATTATCATAAAAGAATAATTTTTCTATAGTAATTCCTTTGTTGTTCAATAGCTACTACAAAACATGTTTCTTTCTTATTACAAAACCGAAAAAGGAAATGTATCAATGAAAGTGGACATTTTTGTATCGTAGAGTAAACGAAATATCCGCATTATGTTATATAGCAACCAAATATAAACCTTATTGTATATGCGCTATATATACATCTATATATTGGAAATTTTAAAGTAAACTAATGTATAGATATTATAGGTATCTTGGCTTATGAGATGAATAACAATTTAATTCACCACAAGGAGTACACAAATTCAGGAAGTAAAGCTTAAGATATCAATTTCAAGGTTCATGTGTGTTTTATTTCAAAATTTATTGGTAATTAATAATTAAATCATCTTACACACACATATGTATATCTAAACTATTAATTAATTATATTAGATATCTTTATTTTAGATATGAGATTTTTCAAAATGATTTTAAATTAATCCTACTCCCACTTATAATACGCTTTCTTTCGTTTTATGTTTGATAGGAAGGAAAATTCATTTGATTGTTAACCTTATTCCGCCAGGAACATTAGTGATTCATTCATAAACAATCATTGGTCTCCAAATATAATTGATGATCATTATATTTCCTTTTGGGAACCTACCTACTTGTGGCTCCCAATTTTTATCAAACAAAGATGATCATCTTTAAATTTTAAGTTCAAATTAAATTAGTCTTGTATTTATATTTAAAAAAAATTGGGGGAAATAAAATAAAAAAAGATTATAGCACTAATAGTTCAGACACCTTTTAATCATTTAAGTTTTACAAACAGTTCAACAAAGTGGAGGCACCTAAAAATGATTTGAGCAAAATAAGTTCTCAAAAGAGGCTATTTAAACCAATTATACTCCCGATCAATCCTTATCAACTAAAACGGAGTACACGATATTTTTACTTTTTACTTCTTTAAAAAATCTCATACCGTTGGAAAATATGAAAAAGCTTATGCAACATCTCTCAGTTGTAACTTGTAAACTATAACAAAACCCAAGTCCTTCTGCAAACTTAATCATAAATCATCCCATCACTAGGTTTATTTGATTCAATTCATACCAAAACGAAACAACACTAACCCAAGATTTTGATGATTGCCAACGCGTAAACAAACAATGTACACGAACGTAATTCACAAGTATTTGCAGGCTTAAAAGTTAAATCTTGTTAATTTTTTGGAATAGCAAGGTAACATTTAACCTTAATATAGATCAAAGTTCGAAAGATGTGGAGGTCAATAAACAGGGATGAGAGTGACATAACATGAATCTTCCGTTCAATATCAGCAATTCGGGGATGGAACATTATAATGTCTCTATTTTAATTGGAATTATGGTGGGGCACCAGAAAATATATATATATATATATATATTAGGAAAAAGACATAGAGTTTTGGGTTGACCAGTCAAAGCTGTAATATTTATCATGAGTTACTTTAGAGTTTTAGTAGACCAGTGACAAAATTAAAATTTCTTGGGAAATAAAAACAAGTTAAAGTAGATCGTATTGATAAGAGAGCTCCGCTCTCATAAATATTGTAAATTTTCAATCAATCACTCCTAATTTATCATTGTTTATAAAGTGATCGCTTTCATAATTTTTCATTTATCGTACCCACATATATTATGAGAATATATATAAATATAACTTTAAAATATGTTGAAAATCTTAAATTTTTAAAAAAATATATATAGTTGAAACTGAAAGTTAAAACAACACTAATCCACTAACTAGTATTCAAAATTCTAAATAAAAATAAATATCATAATCGTTTAAAATTAAATATTTCTATTTAAAAATTTAGAAAATTAAATTGAACTTTTAAATATTTTATTTTATGATTAATTTTAAGAGAAAGAGTAAATTATGATATATTATATAAATTAGTTAGGGATGGGACCCATGTGTGGGCAAATGGAATAACACGTGGCGGAACGAAAGAGGAATAATTTATAGGAAATCGAGGAAAGAAGGAATGATAAGTGAGGGCATTGAGCAAGTGGTCGCAGTCTGATAGGTTTTTGCATGTGCTGTCTCATTCACAGTCACAGTCACAGTTTAAACTCCCACATTTGATTTTTTTTCCTTTAAAACATAATAGCAAATCTATCTATTTCCAGTAATCTCTGACTAAAACATTTTAACCAAATCTTGTATAACTAATTTGGTTACCACTATACTATCAATACTTTTAACGTTATTTTTATTAATTCTGTGAATCGGATAAATCTAGTCAGAAAATTACCATTTTCTTTATTAAAACAAAAATTACCCATCTAAAACAATATTTTGACATATGTTCCATGGTTATGAAGCTTATCTAGCCAAATAATGTGTGTTTAGGTATTTTTTTAACCAGTACAAAACACAATGTTAAGAAATATGATGGAATATGTTTCTACATTTTGGAGTTCTTTCTAGTTTTGGCTATTAGGAATTAATTTTTATATAGAACTTTTTGGTATAATATAATTTACATTTCTTGTTGTATCATCTATCTTTGAATTAGAACTGTTTTTGTTTAATTTTACGTTTTCCACCAAAAACTTGCATGCGTATTTTAACATATATTCTTGTCAGAGTTGAGAACATTAACAATAGACATGTATAAACTAAAATAAAAGAAGATTTTAGGATCGGATTAGAGATTTGAGGCGCCATTTCCAAAGGGACCCGCATATATTCTTACCTCCATCTTCAAGCAAAGCATCAAAGCGTAGATTCCCATGCAGCTCTTTCTTTTAGATTCTCCTTATTCTTTAAAAGATCTTCGGAGCTTTTATTCCCACTTTAGTTAAAATGTGTCTCTTTTTTTCGTCTAGTGAAAATGTGTCTCGATTTCAGAAAATGGATTCGATTTTACGATCTATAGTTTTTGAATTTTATTTTATTAGTATTCATTCATCAAGGTTTGATTGGAAACAATATATATATATATATATAAAGAGTACACTTTCATATATAAGACTATAACTAGCTAGTTCCTCAAAAATAATTTATACGATATGCTTTCAATTCATAACAAGTATTCAGTTTCAAATGTATCATTACTTTTTTTCCTTTTCCAAATGTATACTATGACTTGTTCGATTTTTAAAAAGTGTACTAAATATATCGTCTCTAAATAAAACTTCTCACATAAAAATAATCAATGCGTTGGTTTTAAAATAACAGAATAATTTTTGATACTCTGAACTTGTTTATTTATAGTTACAATTTCTTTGTTTTGTTCTGTGAAACCATAGTTACGAAATTTGTTTGATAATCTTGTCATTTTGGAAATGTAATGAAAAAAAAATATTTACAGAAAAAATATTTCCTTTATATTTTAGAAAATTTTGTCTTATAAGAATTTTGTCTAGAAATATTTGTCTCGTGGAAATATTTTGTCTTATATGATTTTGTCTTGAAATGACGATGATGGAAATACTCTACAGTGATGTCGACGTTAAACGCGTCACTGGTTCGCGTGATGGAAAGGTTTTCCACCCTGGGGCTGGGCCTATACTAATTGTATCACACTGGATAAAATTGGGCCTACACTCACCAAATCAACGGGCTGAAATTATCTTGTTTTGACTCAAGTGATTTAAAGAAGTACATAACAGTTGGTTTCCATAACCGGTGAAAATATCACATGTTTTAGTTCCGGTAAACAATTACAGTCAACCAAGTACCAACAGTAATATATATTCAAGAACCATCTCTCATTGACTCACACATTAAGCTTTTGATCAGCCCCAATATATCTTCTCTCAAATGGTTACTCAAGTCTGGCACAGTCTTCTTCACATCAGTTAACCACAGCTCATCCCGGTTCTTCATTCCCTCAGAGATAAACCATTGGCATATAACTCGAGCGATAGCAAGAAGGTAAACACCACAATCGTACCAATTCTTTTGCTGCGGTGTATCAGTACATTCTCTGTATGATGCATCTCCATCAGACACAAACGAAGAAACCGCCTCGAACAGCTGTTTTGCGTTCCACCTATTCGCTCCCATGAAGCTATCATGATGGAAAAACTTGTTGGCCTCTTTGTAGTAGACAAGTAAGCTCCAATGTGATCCGCCTTCTGCTAACTCGACATTTTGATTGTCATTGACAGGGAAGATCACGAGGTCTTTGTCGCTTAATTGGAGGGGTTTCATAAAATCTTTGAGGGATTCAGTGTGGGGACAGTTTGCGATCCAGAAGGAAATGGAGGGAGGGATAAGTGAGATGGTAGGAGAAGTGTGAACTGTTGATAAGAAGCTTAGGTAGAACTCGATAACACGATCGTTTAGAAACTGTGGTCCGTTTAGGATGTCCAAATCTGATCTCCTGAGGACGACATCGTTGTAGCTTAGAATCTTATCGTCACCAGAAGTATTTGCCATAGCGTATACTGATTAGCTTCAAATGGCTAGACTGGAGAATCTAGAAACTCTGAAATATACATTTACAATTTGTTAAGCAAATTATAATATGAGATAAAATGTTTTCAGAAAGTAAACACACAGAAAAAAAGTGAAAACAAGGTTTAATAATCTGAATTGCTTTTTCAATGAGCAACCTTATCTAAGCCTAAGATATAATTGCCTCTTGTTCGTTGAAAGAACAAATTTGGAATCGAGTTGTATAATAAAACCATAAGAGCCATCAAATTGGAACTTGAATCAATCTTCAATAGATCAAGTTGTTGATAGAAACACCTAATTTGCATCCATATTCTCAAGAAATTATGATCATACTTATTAGCATGTGTAACTAACACAAAGATTTCTACGGAATCAAAACTTCGCTCAGGAATTTCATCGAACACTTTCATTTCACTATGAATTGTTGATCCACAAACAAGAATCAAGTAGCTCCGAACATTTCATATACATCTAAACAAAATCAGTGGTTCTCAAATTTGAATTCAAAATATTGACTGGAAATTAAGAAAATCCATCAGCGGAAAGAAATCTCATACACAATATTGAAGGATTTGAGGAGTAACAAACTGAGATATGAAAGGAACTCATCGTTTATCAATTACCTTGATTCCTGAAACAAATCAGTTTAGTTCTCCAGGAAAAAGTCGCAAGAATCCAGAAAGAAGAAGAAATATGAATATCGTAAAAGGATTTGGTGCATCACAGAGAAGCAACGAATCTAAGAAAAAAATATACAAAGGAGGCACAAATCAATGGATTTTTTTTTTTTTTTTTTTGGGGTCAAACTGGAGGCAGTATGAAATAATTCGTATATTGGGCCTAGACACTGAACTTGAGCCGACGTTTCTCTCTGGGCCA
The DNA here is from genome assembly GCA_963854855.1 of Nasturtium officinale. NCBI lineage: Eukaryota > Viridiplantae > Streptophyta > Magnoliopsida > Brassicales > Brassicaceae > Nasturtium > Nasturtium officinale. The sequence continues at coordinate 13,669,895 of OY978505.1, forward strand.
CTATCTTCACCCTCGTCACTTGGCCTGACCCATGAGCTGACGGCAAAAAAAACAGAGTAAGAACTCATAAATGACGATTATACCCTTATTATTCCGTTGAAATACAATTTTCCCACCACCTACGCACGTGTGAGCTAGCGGATGACATTGGCACCGTCGCAACTTCACTGTCGAGATATAAAACGGTCGCAAGAGGTGGAGCGGGAAAATGTTTGGATAAATTTACGCTAGCTATTTTCTTGGAATATTCTTAAACTAAGATCTTGATTTTAGGAGCTTCGAGAGTCAAATCTGTATAGTATTTGATATTTGTACTCTGGCAGATTCTAGTGAGCGGTTCGGATCAGGCTACTGAATTATTTATATATGATATGAATCACAGATCTCACAATCACTTGTGTGAAACAACATATAGAGGTGAACCTTTTTGGTTTAATCATGTGGCAAGTGCCAACACATGGTTTAATCATGCTTCCTGTGTGTGTAAACCTTTTTGGTGTGGAAATTCATTTTGCTACAAGTGTGGAGCCAGCTTCGGCGACCATATATATATTCCACATGTGATGATGATACGATATGTTATCTGATGCTGATAACTCTTGTTGTATTTGCGATGTAGTTTTTATTCTCCGTTTGATTGATCTTTTTGCGTACTTGCACAGTTGAAGTGAGGGAATAAAAAAGTTAAGCCTTCACTAATGTCGCATACGATGTCCAAAACAACCATATAGCAAAGAGTTTTATTTAGATGGTTCAGTAGTTTTTCAGATTGTTATATTTAGTGATTTAACAAAGGGAATCGAGTTGCTTCAAGAAACATTGTTCTTCTAATTTATTAGAATCGCTTCAAGAAGCATAGATGTGTTATAGTTAGTGATTTTAAAATTATCCACAAATTAAATTGCAAGATAGTTTGTTACATAACAGGAACACAAAGAAAAGAAAGAAAGAAAGAAAGAAAGATATAGATCCGGTTCTCTTCAAATCGACATATCCGGTTTACTCCTAAAGGCACTTGTAGGCCTTGAGCCGTGGATAATGGGCCGTGGTCGGTGTTTGTTTAATGTTATATTTATAAATCATTTCGAGGGAAAATTTTGAAAACTCATATCTCTTCACTTTGCAGTTTCTTCCTCCGGGTAAGATCCAACGATCTTAATTGTTTGTTGCTTTCATTACTCTTCGATTTTCTCAGAATCTATATTTTATTTGCGATGCATCTTACTATAGGAGAGTAGTAGTACATTAATAGAAGATATATCTTCCTAGTGGTATCTGATCTCTGCGTTTTTGGTGAAATTTTCTTCCATTCTCTTATAAATTTGACGCAGCTTTTTGTGACTCGCCTCAAAAAAAAACACGGAGATAAATATTGCTAATCGTTTTTCTGATTTCTGAGGTTGCGGCCTTGGTAAGCATTTCTCTCTTAGATGTTGGGTTCTTGATAATCGTTTTTTGATTTCTTGAATCGTGCGTTCAAAACTATTGTATTGTTATATTCAGGTGGCGGATTTGTTCAAAAAAATGGGAAGATTGTTCAAGATAGACATCGAGGGACGTGTCTATAAATGCAAGCACTGTGAAGTCGAATTCCTTGTTTACCAAGATCTTCCAATCATGAGGGTTTGTGATTTTCGCTTCTTGCTCAAACTCATGTTCTTAAATTCCCTCTTTGCTCAAACTTTGGTTCTTGCTATGGAGAATTGGTGATGGTCATTGATGAATTCAGGAAGAATCAATTTTTGATTAAATATTTGGATTAGGTTAGTATTCAACTGAAAAACTGACTACATCTTTTAAACAAGTTTGACAATTTTTCATCTTTTCTCAACCAACATTCTTGAAACTGATATGATATATGTATGTGTTAATGTGTGTCTACAGGAACCGTTCTTTACATATTCAGATAGCCTTGGAAAACTATATTTCTTCATGGAATGGTAAAAGCTTGCTTTGACATTCATGTTTCTTTATTACAACTTCCCACTTTACCCATAACCTCTTTTGCTGGCAGCTATAATGTGGTGATTGATAATGCTACAGTGACGCTCACTTTAAATGGCAACATTGACAAGACAATGTGTCCTCTGTTCTGTATCGGTTGTGGCTCTCATATCGGCTACTACTATGTATAAATAAATATATCCTTTCCATAAAATTCAACAACATGAATTGGTTTTGGTTCCAGATTTTTGGTGTTTCTCATCATGGTTTTTCACACAGGGAGGCGCAGATGATAGAGTGATGTACAATGAAGGAAATTTCTTCATCAATAGGTGATGACCATATAATGGTTTTTGCACCAACAAGATCTTAATCTCTCTCACTATCTCAAGAATGGTGGTTTCATTCAAATGCAGGTTAAAGCTCCATGGACCACCAGAAGGAAGCGATAATGAGAATCCATGAAACGAGGAAAAATAGTGTGGTTGAAGAATGCAGAAGCAGGATTTATACCATTATCTGATTCTTCTCTTTATACTTTGAAACTCTCTTTTTTTTAAGTCAATAGTCCTCAAAACATTTCCTTTGCTCCAATTTTTAGAGGAGGTGTAAGACTTGACAACACAAACCAGATATGAATTAGAAAGACAGAACTGTAAGTAGCAGAAATTTGTTGACCAAACGCAAAAAGAATTCTTTTTTTCTCTAAAGGCTTTTTGTGGAAACATAAATTTTTCTTCTTTTACATTTTTTTCCTATGTTTACAATACAATTTTGTCATTAGGAGAAAGAGGATTGCTTATTGCTTCTTCTTTAAATTATCTTCAAGATTGCTATACAATCTAAAATTCTAAAAATATGCGACTAGAGATATTCAATTTCTCGCACAAATGTAGATGTCCTTTTATTTGGGTCGGATTGCTTATCAAAAATTTAGCCCAAACTCTTTATTTGTTGTTTTCCCGTTTTTTCTTAATTAATTTGATGATTAATAATTGACCGTTGTCGAACGTTGTATGTTGTGTATTATCTTCTGTCTGTTTCCATTTTTTCAACAAAAAAAACGAGAAAATGGAAACTCCATTAAATAGATTTCCTTTTTCTCCAGCGGAACAAAATATAATAAATCTCACATGTTGTAAGTTGTAACTAAGAAAACAAAAGACAAAGAAAAAAAGGAAACTACGCCAAAAAAATACTTCCGGTTAAAAATAAAATACTATATATTGTGTATTATCTTCTATATATCTGTGTTTCCATTTTTTCACAAAAAAAAATGAAAAGACGAGAAAATGGAAACTCCACTAAATAGAATTTTCCATTTTTCTCCAACGGAACAAAAAATATAATAAATCTTCTGTTGTAAGTTTGTAACAAAAGAAAGAAAAAAAAGGAAACTGGGGCAAATAAGTTTTCCTTTTATCTTTCGAATTCGCAAATAAGTACTTTACTATACCAGGAAACTTTGTTTTATCTTAAAAGGATTTTGAACTTACTTGCGAATGAATTGACCTTTGACATGAGGCCGTTGCTCAGCTAGTTTCTTCCTGCTATGGTACCTCACCTAAAACAAACAAAAATGGCGATAATTTTCATCCCCAAAACTATAACTTAAGCATGTTTAGAGCTACCTTTTTCTCAAAACATCGCTCTTTACGCTTAAGGCGAAACTTCATCAAAGCAGCTTCTCTTTGTGCCGACCGTTCTCTTCCACTATACTGCTGCCTGAAAGGATTATCACTGCTAGAACCTGAACCCGAACCCTTCAGTTTTGAAACGGAACTGTCATGAGGAGAAAAACTTCCTACATTTTCTTCTGGAGCCTAATTCAGTAAGAATCAAAGCTTTTCGATGAAAACCGGCATAGATTTCAAAGACAGCAGCACCAAGCATCGCAAAAATACCTTATTAGCAGAAGTAGCACCGTTATTGTATCTGCAAATCACACAAGACACAAGTCAGTCACAGGTTCGAAATTACTTTTACCATTGATGTCAAGAACTTACTTCGAGAATGCAGAGTGATTTGAATGCCTCAAGACACTTCGATCACCAATTCTGTAATCTTCAGCCTCTCTTGGTTTTTCCAGAGTTAACTCAAGTGTTTTGCTTCCTACTTGTGAGTTACCAGAAGAGCGATTCAGCATGTCATCTTCGTTTCTCTCCAAAGCTTGAACAGAATATTTTGCATCCTTTTCCAGATTGCCTGGTTCTTCAGCCTTCTTACTCATATACATTATTGTCTTCTATCCCGTGCCTATAGCAACATCATCTAAAGTCGTCGTTTTTAACTAGAGTGAAACAGAGACTCAGGAATGGTTTCGACAAGATCAGTGCATTAACATTTTCACTGACTAATGAGTTTGTGTTCTTACCTTTGTCTTCATTCTTACCTATTTGTTCATTCTGATCTTCAACCTCTTTCAGTTTATTAACATGTTCCCATCCGTTTTCATAAGTTCCCGGGTTCATATTGGGTGCATCGGGCAATGGATACAAATGTGAGGTGCTGTTAATATCACCGGCTCTTTTGGTTCAAGAACTCTATTTTTATAATGCAAAACCAATCAAAATTTTATAAATAGATTTCTTCAGACATTGTTATTATCCATTGCGAAAGAAACATATTACCTGAGTTCCACTCCCGTTATCACTCCCACCATTTCCATTACTGAAACCATTACTCCCATTTTCATTCCCGTGATCTTCATCACTAATACTGGCATCGTTTTCTGACCCTTCAGTGCTTTCAGTTTTCACAGGCTTCTTGTTTTGTATACCACTCTCACTTCTGCTTCCGCTAGACTGGTAAATCAAAACGCATAAGTAAGAAAAGATCACACAGTAAAACAGGTAATCAAAGCAGAACTCTTACGCTGTGACATCTTCTCCAGACATGTTGCCAAAGATTCTTTAGTTCGTTCATTCTAATGGGTTTTACGAGAAAATCAACAGCACCATTCGACAAATACTTAAAGACCAGAACCATAGAATCATGAGATGATATCACTACCAAAAGAAAACATCACATTATGAGCTACAAAAAGTGAGCATCGCATACTGATACTAAATCAGGAAAAACTTA